>OZ038514.1:78504176-78626676 GCA_964036315.1 Acanthosepion esculentum | reverse complement strand
TTCAAAACAATATATTTGTTTGTTTTTTCCCCTACTCTTTGCTTTGTGGTGGCGACGAAGAGATCAATCGTTCGATGTGATTTGTTGCAAGTATGTCTAAAAAGAGTATGTAATAAATTGATAATAAATTAATTAAATTTAAATTGATTCACCGTTCTCTCGATGGTACTTGAATAGATTTGAATGAAAACAAATCTCGTAAAAATTCATTTTCTTCGAAAAAATGTTTTTTTCTTCAGACAATATTGACTTTAATATATCTTATTCATAAAAGTAGTTAAAAGCTTTTCTAATTAAATAATGTCTTAGTTTTATTGCTTTTTTTACGGTTCAGTACAAATTTTCGGTAAGTTGATATCCTGTTTTACAAAAAAAGATTTATATATATATAAATCGGATCATAATTGAATTTCTCGAAATTCGTAGAATTAAATAACTGATATTTAAAAAAATAGTTATTTCTAGGATAATTTAATTCATTTGTAAATAAGTCTTGAAGGTATAATTAAAATTCAACATTAACTTGATTTTTGGTGCAATTTACAAAACAATTTTTTCACCGCAAAAAGACTGCTAAAATTACCTATACTAAAAAAACTGCTAAAATTATCTATACTAAAAAAACTGCTAAAATTATGTATACTAAAAAGACTGCTAAAATTATCTATACTAAAAAAACTGCTAAAAATTATCTATACTAAAATAACTGCTAAAATTATCTATACTAAAAAACTGCTAAAATTATCTATACAAAAAAAACTGCTAAAAATTATCTATACTAAAAAGACTGCTAAAATTATCTATACTAAAAAGACTGCTAAATTTATCTATACTAAAAAAACTGCTAAAAATTATCTATACTAAAAAAACTGCTCAAATTATCTATACTAAAAAAACTGCTCAAATTATCTATACTAAAAAAACAACAAGATTTTAAGCCAAAAAAAAAAATTAATAACGAAAATGCTTGCAATGCCAAGCATTTTGAAGGTAAATATTTGTTATTATAATTTTTGGGACATTGTCTCATAAGTTCATGCTAATTGTTTTAGCGAATCAATTTGGAATTAGGTAAACAATTCCTGTACCGATTTCTTAAGGAATGGGAACAATTAGGCAGAATTGGAGCAAAATCGAATTGCAGTCTGTCAAAAGAACTCAGTCTATTCAAATAAGTTTGCTGTGGCATGATATTTTATTCTTATCTAGTTCAGTGTGTTAATATCTATCTATCTATCTATCTATCTATCTATCTATCTATCTATCTATCTATCTATCTCAGTCGGTTCAGTATCTAACTGTCTGTCTATCTTTCTGCCTATCTATCTATCTATCTATCTATCTATCTATCTATCTATCTATCTATCTATCTATCTATCTCAGTCTGTTCAGTATCTACCTATCTATCTATCTATCTATCTATCTATCTCAGTCTGTTCATTATCTATCTATATATCTATCTATCTATCTATCTATCTATCTATCTATCTATCTATCTATCTCAGTCTATTCAGTATCTATCTATCTATCTATCTATCTATCTATCTATCTATCTATCTATCTATCTATCTCAGTCTGTTCAGTATCTATCTATCTATCTATCTATCTATCTATCTATCTATCTATCTATCTATCTCAGTCTTTTCAGTATATAACTATCGGTCTATACTATCTATCTATCTATCTATCTATCTATCTATCTATCTATCTCATTCTGTTCAGTATCTATCTATCTATCTATCTATCTATCTATCTATCTCTATTGTTTTTTTTTATTTCTTTACGCGTTATTTTTAGTGGATAACGATATTTGAATAGGTCCTCCGTTTTTAATTCGTCCACTTGGACTGCGACCTCCGACAGAATTCAAACCTGGGTCACATTTTGCACGAGAAGTCACTGTTTAATCCGACTTGATTTTATCGCCTCTCTCTCTCTCACTCTCTCTCTCTCTCTCTCTCTCTCTATATATATATATATATATATATATATACATACATATATATATATGTGTGTCTATATATATATATATGTATATGTGGGCGTGTGTGCGTCTCTTTATATGTGAAGATATTCATATGTTCACATATAAGTAGGTGTGTGTATGTGTATGTCTGTATGAATATATATATATATATACATATATATATATATATATATATATATATATATATATATATATATATATATATATATATACGTTTGTGTGTTTGTCTGTCTGTATGTTTGAACTCTGTAAGAAGAGATTACTAAGATACTCGGAAGTTATATTATAGGAAATCTACATTGGCATGAAATGCAAGTCAAAGCTAAAAACTTGGACTATTTTCGAGGAATGATTGGCATATAGCCACCCACGCTAATCTGCAGGTGGATGACATTTTTTCAAAAGATTTGTGCATTGAGAACTCGGCTATCTTATAAATAGTCACGAGAAACGATCGATATCGTCCATAGATGTATATCTTAGACAGTGACTTACGTTTCATACACCCCAAATGTTGCGGACACACGCACGTACTCACGCCTTCGCACGCATATATATATATATATATATATATATATACAGTGTAACCCGGATATAAGATAAACCCGGATATAAGAGAGATTTTCTCTGGTCGCAAATTAGAGCCTGTGTTAATGTATATATAATAGAACCCCGGATATAAGAGAAACCCGGATATAAGTTACTTCTTCTCCGGTCCCGACAACTCTCTTATATACGGGTTACACTGTATATATATATATATATATATATATATATATATATATATATATATATATATATATATATACAAGTTTAGGATTTAATTTCAAATTTTATAAATCTTTTAATATCTATGATAACCTTGCTTAGTTGTCAAATTTTTCGAATCATCCTATACTTGTATTTTGATTGGCTACTCTAGCTTATGTAACAGCGTTTACTCCTAGCTAAGGATCGTTGATTAATTTGAAACTTTTAAAACCATTTATTCTATATTCTATATCATCACTTGACAAGACACAAGAAGTGTTGAAACAAAATGGCTACTTTTGTCGTGATTTTATAACATATTTATGTTGTAATATTCAAATAAATAATTATATATATATATATATATATATATATATATATATATATATAATTAGTTATTCGAAAATTATAACATAAATGAACGTTATGTGTAATATGTTATAAAATCACGACAAAAATAGCCATTTGTTTCAACACTTCTGGTGTCTTATCAAGTGATGGTCTTGAATGTAGAATAAATGGTTTTAAAAGGCTCAAATTAATTAAACATCACACGCCAGGGGAAACGCTGTTACATAAGCTGGAATGACCAATCAAAACAGAAGTATACGAGAATTCAAAAAAACCTTGACAATGAACTTTGGTTATAATAATTATTTAATGCTTTAATGTTAGAATTAGACTAAAATAAAATTCATTCTAAGAGATATTAAATTATACTATGAAATTAAAAATTTAAAATTACCAATTTTAAATTTTAAATTTAATCTATATTAAGTTTAAAATTATAAAATTATTTAATGAAGAAACTGAGGAAAAAAGTACATATTTTTTTCTATTATTTTGTTTTTTTGAAATTAAGTTGGAATAAACGTTAAGATCTAATGTTGCTCTGAACTCCATTACAACATAGATACATTTTGAGTGAAGACATATATATATTCTTCAGTAAAATGAATGGAGCACTTTGGTTGATTGGCATTTGTTTACATTTGTGAAAACAATACGCTAGATTTAGTTGTATAACTCTACCGAGTGAACATAGTTCTGGCTGACACCAGATTAGTTGTGTTTCAATCCTGGCTTGAGGCATTCGGAAGTCTAGTCGCACTGAGGAGCTGTGATACAGCGAAACAGTACTGTCTGTGGAATGATATATATATATATATATATATATATATATATATATATATATATATATATACACACATCAGTAGCAGCACTCAATGAATTATATTTTATATGTATATGTGTGTATGTGCATATATATATATATATATATATATATATATATATATATATATATATATCATATTTTCATTTAAACCTGTTTTAGTGGATGACATAATGAGTCAACTTACTTTTTATTGATCATTTCAAGTTGTATAATTATCAGTTTAAATGTCCTTTGCGAGATTGTATCACTGAAAAAGAAAATTATGTACATATGTTGTTCTGACAACCACGGCATTATTAAGACGTCTACACTTCATTTGTCGTATACAAGTTCTATTGCACAGCATCTAAAAACACATTTCTGTTCACCTTCAAAATACAGGAAAATAATTATTTATGACATCAATATACTACACAGCGAAAATACTAAACAAAAACTTCAAATTCTGGAGGCTCTCGAAATCAAAATAAGCAAAATTTATTACAACGTTTCGGCCTTTCAGTCTCAGTCTATATTTCTGAGATGAGGTATTATGTACACTATTTACATTATTCGGACTATTGTCATCATCTTTGTCGCCTTATTTATTACAAAGTTTGGGCCTTTCAGCATCTGTCTATATTTCTGAGATGAGGTATTATGTACACTATTTACATTGTTCGGAATATTGTCCTCATCTTTGTCGCCATATTTATTACAACGTTTCGGCCTTTCAGTATCTGTCTATATTTCTGAGATGAGGTATTATGTACATTATTTACATTATTCGGACTGTTGTCCTCATCTTTGTTGCCTTATTTATTAAATTGTTTCGGCCCTTCAGTATCTGTCTATATTTCTGAAATGAGGTATTATGTACCTTATTTACATTATTCGGACTATTGTCCTAATCTTTGTCGCCTTATTTATTACAACGCTTCGGCCGTTGTAGGCTCCGCAAGTGGTTGGAATGTCGAACTGAACCCTTTATTTCTCTCGCTGGGGAAGACTGTTCTAGTTCCACGTGCCTTGTCTAATGGATGTCAGTTATCAGTTATCTCCTGTTAATTCCCAACTCCAAGTTCTCCACTGCCTTAACCGGGTATTGAACTCACACTCTTTGGGTCTTGTCACTGGATCTAACTGACACCTTTATCCATTGTGCCATATATCCTTAACGTTGAAACAGGTTTGTAGCGGGTATGTGCATGTTCTAATGTAACACTGCATAATAAATAAATATTTACGGTTTTACTTTTGTTTCACATGGCACAGTGGATGAACTTGTTGGTTAAATCCAGTGACAGGACCCAAAGAGTTGTGAGTTCAATACTTGGTTAAGGCAGTGAAGAACAGGATTATTGTGCTGCACCATTCCAAATAAAATTCTGTTTTTTTTTTTTTACATTTGACTATAATCAGGATCCATGTTTTGTTTTTATACAAATACTTTACTTCTATAGGATTTTAATCGAAACATCGTTGGTAGATACTGATAGTTTACCATATTTTCCTTCTCGCAATGATGTCATCGATACTGTATCCAAATAGGTGCATCAAGTTTATTAAATATGATATAAAACTACCTTCAGGGTATATGTATAATCCGTGTTATCAAATGTAAACGGATATCGTATTTATTCTTGTGTTCCATTCCCAAGCTGCCCAATTTTATTGATGAAATATCAAAATTATATAGACCGTATTCCAACATCCGGAAAAATCTGAAAAACGAAACACTTCCGGTTTCAAGAATTCTCAACCTGTATATACACCTTACACAAGCCAGAGAATATAAGATAATTTAGACGAAGCCAAGAATTTAATCCAAATAAATAAGATTAACAACTACAATACCTGTAATTTTTTCAGGTGCTAACATAACTTGCCACAAATGGAAAATTTCAGAAAGCAGCACGGTTACCTATGGTTTTTTAGCGTTGCGGCGTTGCAAATAAAAGACTGACTTTTTTTTAGTTTTCATTACATTGAACTGTAATCAGAATCCAGGTTTTATTTTTTATGCGACTACAGTACTTGTATGTATTGTAACATTTTAATCAAAACAAGAATTTCGGATAAAAGATTCAAGTAATCAACCTGTACAACAATCGTTCCGAAATTGTGATAGGTTCTGACCTGGCATCTCGTCTTCAGTCACTTTCTCACAGACGTGATGTGGCTTCCCTTCCTCTTACTTTACTCTAATCTTCAAATATTCAAATCTAGTAACAATCGACATCTTCTGATGCCTTGATCCTGATCACCGAAAAAATCTAAAAAATCCGAACAACTTCCGGTTTCAATAATTTTGGATAAAGGATTCTCAATCTGTACATTGACCTTACACAAGGCAGATTGTGCAGCATAATTTAGACGAAGCCAAGACTTTAAACTAAATAAGACAACCAACCGACGAGAAAAATAATATATACCAAAAATTCTAAATAAATAAATTAATTCAATACGTTAACACACTATAAATGCTTGCATATAATAAAAAGTAACTGTAAGAACAATAACCAAAAACTAATAATTATGTAGTCAATCATAACTAACGAGTAAATATCTTTAAAAAACACTATAAAATAAATACAATTAAAAGCATTCGGATCCACAATTATTTCCACTCAATAGCCGCTAGAATAATTTTAAACATAACCGTTATCGCTTACCCACTATCCATTAGGATAATACAGAGCTTCATCTGCTGCAAGGAAAGGTTTTTCTCGCTTGAGTCCATCCTTCAAATCTACAAATCCACCATTCGTCCTTAAATTGAATACTGTTACCATATATGGTCTGGTAACGCAGCTGTTCAGATCGAAGTCCTCGATAAAATCCAAAAAATGCATTGAGACTGCCCTGATGCAGTCTGGTCATGTTGCAAGGAGGAGTGACGAAAAAATACCTAAGGTCCTTATGTATAGCCAGCCTGGCAGTGGACAAAGGACTGTTGGACGACCGCGGTTCAAGTATAAAGGCAAGCTAAAGTGTAATCTCTTAGCTGTCAATGTGCCTCAAACTAACTTCGAGAAATAACTGTAGATATTTGTGCCGGCGTTATCAGAAATTACAAAGACCCCCCCCCAGCGACTCCATCAGTTTTTGAATTCCGAGTTGACCTTCTCCAACAACAGATGCCATCCAAGGCTATAGAACCCAGTCTGCCCTGCTATCTGTCCATAGCTGGGAGGATAAGATGATTCATACCATTCTCAAGGGTATTAGCACTTAAGTGAGTGTAATGCATTCGACTGTAATTCGAACTCGGCTCTCCGATTTCTCAATCCGACCCACTATCCATTACTCCCATCTGTGTGTGTGTGTGTATATATATATATATATATATATATATATATATATATATATAAACTTAATTATTAATTAATACATATATGCATATATCTATATTATATATATACATTATATATATATATATACATATGTATATATATATATTATATACATATATTATATTATAATTTAACTGATTTAAAATATGGTTTCTTCGCTACACAGTAACAACCATGTTTCAAAAACGGAAGCTAAAAACTTCAAATTTAATTATATAACTAAATTAAAAGCATTAGTTCTGTTTCATCTTCAAGCGAATTTTGGAATAACTTATTTTTAAATTTACTGAGTTTTCAACGCACATATAAATTCATAATTTCCTGTTTACAAGGATACAGAGAAATCCAATCATTCAGACAGATCTTTTTATTTATATATACATTATATATAAATAACCTTAATATATATATATATATATATATATATATATATTATATATAACATTAATTATTGATTAATTAATTTATATATATGTATATAACCAAAATTATTAATATATATATATATTATATAAATATATATTATATATTATATATATATATATCATATATATTTGTAACCTTAATATATTATATATAACCTTAATTATTAATATATATATATATATATACATATATATATATATATATGTTAATTAACCCGTAGATAGTGGAGAAGAAGCGGATTCATACCTTTCCCGAGGTTATTTGCACATTAGAGACATAACTAGAACTAGAACCCTTCGCTCTACTTAAAATTTCTGAGCCATTCTCTATTACACTATCCAAACATACAAATTTACAGTACCTTTTATTCGTCATAGGTCACTCATCCAGACACTGACCGGGCTCGACGTTCTTTAACTTTTCTAATCATCACGGGGATCAGTGTATCAAAATGAAAATAGCAATCGAGTAGAGAGTGGCTAGGAAAGTTTCGGGGTGGGGAAAATTTCATTCCCCCACAAGGCTGGGCAAAAACGGTTTCGTTCAGTTTAGCCTCACCAATCTTACTTGGTTTCGTATTTCCATTTCTGAGATGAGAAATTTCAATAGTCTTGTATTATTTAACATTATTTTCTTCTCAAAGAAATATTCTGACTGGGTGTTTCCAATTATCCAGACATTTCTGGTCCTTATTAACTGTACAATGTCAAAAGCATTAACTTAGATTTGCCACAGTAATCCATCGCCTCTGGGGAAGATTACAGTCCCGAGGATTAGCTCTGCTTCGTAAGCCAATCATAGATTCGCCCATTTTAATGCGTGACGAGAATTTATACTTACATGACTCAAATTTTGAAACAAATCGTGTATCAACTGTTGAGGCTGCTAGTGGCGGTCTAATGGTATTGGTAATCAATTGTGACCATAGATTGAGATCCTTGATAACTACAATAATCGTTTAAGTGCTAAGGTCTGTCTTGTTTTTGTAGTTGATCAAGTTTCCTGGTTTATGATAATCTATAGCGATTTGGAGATAGAGATTGGTCTGAAGACCAGGCAGAACAACTGGCGGAACAACTGGCAGAACAACTGGCAGAACAACTGGCAGAACGACTAGAAGAACACCTGGCAGAATACTTGGCTGAACACCTGTCAGAACACATGGTAGAACGACTGGCAGAACGACTGGCAGAACATCTGGCAGAACGACTGGCAGAACACCTGGTAGAACATCTGGCAGAACGACTGGTAGATCACCTGGTAGAACAAGTGGCAGAACGAAAGACAGGACACCTGGCATAACAACTGTCAGATCGACTGGCAAGAACAACTGGCAGAACACCTGGCAGAACGACTGGCATAACACCTGGCAGAACGCCTGGAAGAACGGCTGGTAGAACGCCTGGTAGAACGACTGACAGAACACCTGGTAGGACAATTGACAGAACACCTTGCAGAACACCTGGCAGAACACCTGACAGAACTGTACCGGCACAGGTGATAATGTGTAATAAATAATTATTGTCAGATATTGTTTTATGTGTCACTCATCCTTACACTGACCAGGTTCGAAGTTCTTTAACTTTGCTGATCGCACGGGGATCATCGTATTTAAACCCATGAATTTTTTAGATTGTAACAAATTGTTGAGATAATAATGGTTTATTGATACAAGTCTTACTTATTAACCCGTAGCTGGGGGGCTTAAGAGATCGATTCATATCTAATCAGAATTTAATAAAAAATCAAGAAATTATAATGTGGAAATAAAGTGGGGGATCAATTCTACATTACAATCAATATATAAGCTGATACCTCACTTTGTGGCCACACTGTTTCTATACATTTCTATTCCAGAAAATGCAAATAAATCCAGAAGACAAACCTGTGTAGCTAATCCGTATCTTCTCTGATTGATTGATTCGTTTTCGACGGCTTATCAACAAACAAGAAATTATAATGTGGATATAAAGAGGGGGATCAATTCTACATTACAAATAATATATAAACTGATCCCTCAATTTGTTGTTAATTCCCCTCTCCAAGTTCTCCACCGCTTTAACCAGGTAGTAATCATGAATTTTTAAAGAAAGAATAAAAGGAATAAAATAAAAAATTAAAAGTTTATTTTTGTTTAAAATGTAATGACAGATTAACAGTGTTGTAAGATCGATCTACACATCGCCTGTATGTTTTTGTTTCATTGGTGTTTGTCTTATGATGGTGGTACCTGTAATTTTCATCATCTTCAAATATATTTCCACCAGTGTTTGATTTTCGCAACTTAGCCATCGGTTCCAAATAAAAATATTATCTATAAAATCCAGAATCGCGCTGCTGGAGGGAACGGAAACTGTTATCTTAAATCTCTTGCTTTAAAAAAAGAAATGTTTCTTTCTTTTTTTATTTATGTAAGCCTTCTGAAAGCAAAGGAAATCTTTGTCGCAGATTACTTCCCCAACACAAAGAACAAATCACTGTAAGTTCAGACTCGAATATCGGGGGCAGAAAGAAATGCCGAAAACTCGATGCGCAGGTTCTATCTCACAAATCCCAGTGCACGTAACCAGTCAAAAATATAACTCACTCTCCGACGAACGGGGTAGCCAAATTACACGACCGATATTTATTGTATTTAACATGCAAATTACGGTACAAGGCCAAAATAGGGAGGGGTTGAGGTTGGTCATCACTAACTATCTTATACCTAGTTAATCTGATTCACGACCCATTCATACTTTACGATTTCCACATTCAACATAAGAATTCATCCGTCGCCAACCAATCCTCCATACACCACAATACCACATTCTCTCAAGGGAGACCTACAAAACGCGCAACATGCCATAAAAGTCTAATGATAATAATTAATTATATTTAAAATTCTATGATGAAAAATGAGAGGGGAAGGAATGAACACTAAAACAAACTAAACATAGACACCGAGTTAACTAAACATAACTGATGTTAGTAGGGCCCGTCCAATCTTCAAAAAGAGAGGCCGCTGTATTCTGCCCATTGGACAAAATCAAGAAACTCTCTCGCTAAGGGAGTGGGAAAAGTGAAAATGTAGACGGCCAAGGGAAATATAAAAGTTGACCCAGTAGAGATGAAAAAAAGGGGCGAAAACAATCTGGTGAGGTTGGGAATCTCGACTTGGATCATAACCAAAGAGGCTGCCGGAACAGGCCAGGAACAACGTTTACTCACATTAACTAGGTAGACAAAGCTTGTCTAACTTAACCAAGGGGAGGGCGCCACAGGAAAAAAAACCTTGATGTGACGAAGGCTGAGCTAAAAGAGAAAATCAAGGCTAGCCCCGTTCAAACGAACCAAGCTGGCCTCAGTCACCTACCTTTCTCTGAAGACGGTCGAATGCAAGCGTTTTCTATAAGTTTTAATCTTCACCTTGAATCGGATCAGATCCTGACGAGAAACACGGTTGCTTCGGAAGACTTCCTCCTGTCGCGTCGTCCAAATCACTATTCGGGCCGTGGCCAGCAGCGTCAGAAACACCATTCGGTTCACCCCAGAATACGGGGGCAACACATTGTCACACGCTTAAACGCGATCAATGAGCACGAGATTGTCGGGAGCGAGACGAGTCGTCAACTCGCCGACATGGTCCCATAAGGGGCGGAGCCGGGGACAATGGTGAATGGGAAGCTTTCGGGCGCTTTTGTGCTGTCTAGGTCGGTTCGTCAAGGTTGTCCACTGTCGTCTCTCCTTTAGACTCTGGCGTTGGAGCCTCTCCTTCGCCGGCTAAGGGACAGGGCGTGCAGTCCTAACCTACGCGGAATCGCCGTTCCTGGAGGGGCTCGAGCCAGGGTTTCTGCGTACGTCAATGATGTATCTGATTTCGTGTCATCCCGTAGCGAAATTGAGGCGGTACTGAAGGCGCTTGATCTGTACGAAAAGGTGACAATGGCCAAGATTAACCGCAACAAGTCGTCCGGCTTGCGGTTAGGTGCCTGGAAAGGGGTCGATCTTCCAGGCCGCTTCGGTTGGATAGACGGTCTTGTCCGCATTCTTGGAGTGTGGTTTGGAGCGGACCTCCAACTGGAGAAAAATTGGTCTGAAGTACGAGCAAAGGTCGACGCGGCCGGTAAGACTTGGTGTCGACGGAGGTTGTCCGTGAAGGGCAGGGCGGAGGCGTGTGCTACATACTATTTCCCGATTGTCCATTATCGATTGTCCGTACTTCCTCTCTGTGTCGACCATCGGAAGCCGTTCGAGCGCTCGCTATCCTCCATTTTATTGTCGGGGACGCGGAAATCGGGTCGACAGACGAGTCTGTGCACAACGTTCGTGTCATGGGGTGCTGGGAATGCCACACTTGACGAGCCACAAACTCGCCTCGAGGTTGACTTTACTACGGCGCCCATTGACAGGAGATTCGATTATGGCGGGCATTGTTAGGGATGCGTTCCCTTTCCTTACTTTCTGTACCCCATCTCGCGGGTTGAGCGCCATCTTATACCCCGGGATCAATCAGATTTCTTTCGCGAGTGTCGGTCGGCCTTGTTGGCTGTTCCTCGGTCCAGTTACCTTTCACCGCCTAGGAAGGTCTTCTCTCGTCTTCTAGTGGAGGGGGGCGTAAAGGATTCTCTACGTAATCATCTCGAATTGTCGGAGGAGGAGTTTCACTCTTACTGGTCTTGGGCGCCAGCGGCGGATTATCTCAGTAACCCCGAGTTTTCACTTACCTGGCGATTGGCTCGGAATCTGCTGTCTCTCAATGCCATGTCTTCATATGGGGCTTTGCGGATTTGACAGACTATTTACGGTGAGGCCTTGGTTTAGCTTCGCACGCCTACTACCATTGTTCCCGGGTCCGCCCCTTATGGGACCATTTCGGCGAGTTGACGGCTCGTCTCACTCCCGAAAAGCCCGTGTCCATTGATCGCGCATACGCGTGTGACAATGTGTTGCCCCCATATTCTTGGGTGAAACAAATGGTGTTTCTGACGCTGCTGGCCACGGCCCGAATTGTGATTTGGACGACGCGACAGGAGGAAGTCTTGCGAGGCAACCGTGTTTCTCATCAGGATCTGATCAGATTCTTTGAGCATCAGCTCAAGATGAAGATCAGAACTGATAGAAAACGCTTGCATTCGACAGTATTTAGCGAAAGGTGGACGAAATAGGCGAGCTTGGTTCGTTTGGACGGGGCTAGCCTTGATTTTCTCTTTTAGGTCAACCTACGTCACATCGGGGTGGTTCCTGTGGAGCCTTCTCCTTGGTTAGGTTAGACAAGTCTTGTGTACCTAGTTAATGGAAGTAAGTTTTGTTCCTGGCCTGTCCCCGGCCACATTTTTATCTCGACTGGGTCAGCTTTATATTTTCCCATGACCGTATAAATTTTATCCTTTTCCCACTCCCTTGGCGAGAGAGTCTCTTGATTTTATCCCCTGGGCAGAATACAGCGGCCTCTCTGTTTGAGGGTTGGAAGGGCCCTACTAACATCAGTTATGTTTAGTTTACTTTGTGTTGATTTTTAGTTTATTATTGGGTTCATCTCCTTCCCCTCTCATTCTTCATTATTTGATTTTTATGTATTATAATTTATTATCATTAAATTATTATGGCATGGGGCGCGTTTTGTAGGTTCCCCTTGAGAGAATGCGTTATTATGGTGTTTGTAGGATTGATTGGTGACGGACGATTTTTTATGGTGACTTCGAAAATTGTAATGAGTGAATGGGCCGTGAATCGGATTAGCTAGGTATAAGATAGTTAGTGTGAGCCAGTCTCAACCTCTCCCCTTTTTTGGCCTTGTGCCACAATTATGTAATTTTACATAATAAATTTCTACGTGCCCTTTTTTGGGTAAGCGATTTTCTTTTTCGCCACATTTTTCGTCGTAGGATACGCACGACGCGCTGTCGCTTGGTTTGACGAGGTAAGTCGCCGTTTACTTCGCTACAGGTAACTACCTTTCTTCTTGTTTAGAGTAATTAAAGGTATTGGTGTGCAAATTTCTATATTAAACAACTCTTTAATTATTTTTTCCTTTCAAAATTTATATTAACTACCTTTTTGCTTGTTTGGAATAAAAGTTCGTTTGCAATTAGTAACTTTTTAAAATCAAGTTTTAAGAAAAGAAAGTATGGTAACTTCAAAAAATCATCAGAGGCTTGCTATTATCCGTGAATGGATTTGTCAAGGGAGAAAATGTCCAGGAAATCACTTGTCTAACCCTAACCCTGTCCGGGACTAAAATGTGCCGTACACAGCTGTCCGTCTACCAACTTTTACCAATGGTAATGAAGTGATATTTTATCGGGAATGCCCCATGCCTTGAGCGCCTATTGGGACATAAACTCAACGAAGACCTGAAATAGAACTCCTACCTACAACCCATTGCTAAAAATACTGTGAAAATGATCAGTTCTATATCCTCTCCTGCAAGTACCGAAATGTTTCCCCGATAACTATGATTTGTTCAAGTCTAGGGTTAACCGATATCTTCCACACACACCCATATAAACAGTGACTCTTACTCTGTAATCATCTACCCCGCGTGTCCCCCAGGCTTTATATAGGGTGAATAAAATTGTAAAATGGGGAAAAGGATCTCAAGATATGTAGAAGTAGCAACAGACCCGATATGCCAACAATATTTGATGCACGAACATATGATTTATAAATGTGCAAGATTGATTCCGACGAGAAATAATTGTAAGGCAGGGCAGATTGAACCAGCTTTCCTAGTGGCAGACCTTTCAATTGATTTGAAATAATCATTGATCTAGGTCGGCCTTTAGTATTACTCGTGTCGACCAACTGAGAGTATGACGCAACTGTATAAAACAGACAATCTCATTCTAATCACTAGCCACATTCTTTTTTTCTGATTTAAATAAGGTCGCCGAGTTTGTAACGCGCGGGAAAACGAGTGGAGAGCAACAATGGGACGATCGATCATAGTCGACGAGGTCCTAATGCACGTAACAGCGATAGGACAGGAACGATGAGACAATGACTCGTTGTCGACGAGGTCCTAACGGACGTAACGGCATAAAGACGGAACAGATGAGCCAATCGCTCGCTGTCGATGAGGACCTAACGGATGTAACAAGGATAGGACGAGGACGATGAGCCAATCGCTCGCTGTCGACGAGGTCCTAACGCATATAACAGCGATAGGACGGGAACGATGAGCTAATCGCTCGCTGACGACGAGGTCCTGATGCATGTAACTGCGATAGGACGGGAATGATGTGCCAATCGCTCGCTATCGACGAAGTCTTTACACACGCTGTCGACGAGGTCCTAACGCGCATTAACACGATAAGACGACTACGATGTGAAACAATCGATCACGGTCGATGAGCTTCTAACGCGGATGAAAGCGTGGTGACGTCTATGATGAAACGATCGATCAAGGTCGATGAGGTCCTAACGCACAGAACAGCGATAGGACAGCTATGATGAGGCAACCTATCACTGTCGATGGGGTCCTAACGCTTGTGAAAGCCATTGGATGACTACGATGAGACAACCGATCGCTGTTGAAGAGATCCTAACGCGAATGAACGGATATGACGGCTACGATGAGCTAACCAATGGCTTTTTGCGACGTCCTAATGCGCGTGGAACCGATAGGACGGCTACAATGAGAAAAATCGATCACAGTCGACGAGCATCTAAAGCGGTGTGAAAGCAAGGGGACAGCTACAGCGGGCCTTCTGATGCGGTCGCTGCACTACATGCGACCTGGAGCTGCACAATGTTAATTTTCCAGTCTTGTCAGAATCATGACCTATTTTCCCGCTATACAATCTCTTTTCCCACAGCTACATTCTTGTCGCTACTCTATCGATATTTCTATGGCTAAAGATCAGATGACCTCCATTTTTAGTGCCATCAGCTCAGACCATTACGGCCAAGACCCCTTTTGTTGTGTCATAATTGTAGAAGGGACTTTCATCTCTAAATTTTTTCTTCAAAACGATTACGTTGTGGAACGCTACCCCGTCTGGATGTTTTCTCATGCACTATAGTCTCTTCAAGTCTAGGGTCAGTCGTTATCTTATCATCGTAATCTTCATTGTCTTCTTATTCCAGATGGTTGACTGCTTGGGAATAGCCGGGGATATAAGCTTTGATGTGTGGGTGGTGTAATGGATAATGGCTCGGAAATGTTAATGGGAGAGACGAGTTCCATATCAAGTTGGGTTCGTTATATTCATTCACGCTCAAATAACCTTTGAGAAAGGCATGAACTCATCTCTTCTCCCAGTTATGGCTTAATTAGTAAGACTTGTATCGCTAAAAGCATTATTATCTTAATTACTACTGAATAGCGAGTTCTATTCTCCATATTTCCGGCCTTGTGTCACACCGAAACTTAGTAAATAAACTTGCTAAGTAAAAAACCTATATAAGAAAATAAGAGATGGGCACTTCGACGTGGCGTTATGGTTAACAATTTTTGTCTTGCCAGATCTATTACGTCTGAATAGTGAGTTCGATATTTACTCGGTGCTCCGCACTTTCGGCCTTGTGTCACATCTAAGCTACGCTTATAAAATCAGTATAATATCAGATAATAATATAGGAGATATAATGCAGAGAAAAAGGGAGAGAAAAGACCTCAAAATTAAGCCCGCCGAGGAAATAAATGCCGAGCCAAATAGAGTTCGGTAAATCTGTTGGAAAAGAAAGACAGAATAATGGAGATAGAGAGAGAGAGAGGGGGGAATATAGCCCGGGAGAAAGGAGAAGTGGCAAAAATAGACTGTCAATGATAAAGTTAGTAATTAAGTTGTATCGCAGTTATCCCTCTTTATTTTTTCTGCGGATGTTAAGACCCTCAATTCGATGATTACACGGAATGCACGAGGCACTGATAGCGTGATTATAGATTCATTTCAGCGCCGTTTAAACTATTTCAAGTTACTATTTTAGGCATTAACAATTAAGTAGACCAGAATAAATTTTCTATCGTATAGAACTCGCTTTATTAAACAATGGCCTTCCAGTCTAGATGACCACGCATCACGCTAGATGGCCTTTATTTCACATCTTATCACTCAGACTTTAAAAAAATAAAAATCTTTTTCGACCCAGACAGTTTATTCTATAACAGTTTTTAAAGAAAATATCATCTTTCCACTCTATGACCCTTAAAAATACCGATGAGTCACATTTTATCGAACCGCCCGGTCTACACTCCTCCCCCCTCTATTGGACACGTTTAGAGGCCCAAACCTTGTTTCGTGTCTAGGAAGGGGTCCCCGGATTTCTCTCTCTCTCTGTCTCTTTCCCTTCTCCACATCCTTTCATTTCTCATTCCTATCTGCTCTCGCTCCGGATCTTTTTTGGCCCCCTTGCCTTGATCGACCCACTGTCTTTCTCTTTCTCCACATCCCCTCCCTTGCCACTCCTATCTGCTCTTCCTCCAATCCCCTCTTTAACCCCTTGCGTGATAGTGGCCTCCGGCCTTGCTTGGGGTGATATGATTAAAAAAAAAAAAAAAAAAAAAATCAATATTTCGTCAAAAATCTTCAGACTATCGTTTCTTCCACTGCGTTTATTTTAATATTTATTACATATTTTTAACCATTTCCAGGCGAGAATGCCACTAATACGCAGAGGGTGACAGGGAGTAAAATTGAGAGAAAAAACTGAGTATAAGGATGATTGAGGATGTTGTAACAACCAGAACATTAACTTACTGTAGATAGTCGAGCGATTAAAGCACTTTCTATATATTTAATATTGGCACATGATCTAGTCGTTAGAACGTTTTCTTTTTTAACATAAGACGCGGGTTAGTCAGAAAGGTGATCCCAGAGTGCAGCACTTTCGGAAATTTCTCGAAAACCATACCACGTGGTGATCTTAGTCTTGTGTGCGAAATTGTGTAGACAGATCTATTTGGGAGCTGTCGATGGTTGTACGAGTACTAAGCGAGAGGTTATCGTGACCGAACGTTTGAGCGTGGTGATCTTGTTCAGACTTTTGAATCGCTATCTACCAGAAACTTTAACTGCTGACCGCTCAACATTGTTGTATTACGAAAATACAGATGGCTTCTCTAGGTGTTGAACAAACGCAGATGTGCCTAAGCCGTCTTCTGCAACATGGATTTGCTAGACGCCCGAATAGCCAGACACACTCGGATACGAGCGAACAGTCATTATATTTTCGTCTTAGTAAATCGCTCATCACGCTAGATTCTACAAACTAAATTTGGGTTCCACCTTCTTACATCATTTCTCTTTTCTTTGCAGATCTTCTATTATCACAGGGTGCTACATTATTTCAATGTCCATTTATATATATATATATATATATATATATATATATATGTGTGTGTGTGTATATATATATACATACATACATACACACACACACACATATATATATATATATATATATTTAAAGACATTTATATTATGTTTAACGTTCTTTTTATAGATACATGTATTTAAGCAAATGCTCTGTTTTATAATAAACAGTATTAAATAACATTTACCGGCCTGAATGTCCGAGAAATTTTCATAGAAAATTTTCGCTCTCCGACAGGAATCGAACCTGTATCCTATACGGAACCATCATTTCGCGTGATGTGCCTTAACCTTTCGGCCACAGAGCAGCGTCTGGTTAGCAAGGTCGATTTTACTATCTTTAAACTTAAATCTTCCATGAATCTCTTCTATTCATATCTGCTCTAGCGTATCAAATGTAAACAAATGACGTCATATATTTTAGAATACTGTTTATTATAAAACAGAGCATTTGCTTAAATACTTGTATCTATAAAAAGAACGTTAAACATAATATAAATGTCTTTAAATAAATTGTCGGGCTATGTCCAATTCTAAAATATATATATATATATATATATATATATATATATATATATATATATATATACACGGTCAAAATAAGTATACATATTATTACATAAATATTTTACAGTAAGGTTCACCCTGTAAAGGCTCGGGGGTTACTCGAGGTAGAGGATTACATAACACTAGGACAAGTTAAAATTGTAGTGATAAGGGAAACATTTTCTTAGGGATCTGATCTACAGGGCAGTAGCTCGCGGGAAGAAGCTGTTTGAGTGAAACTTACTGAGATGAGGTATTATGTACATTATTTACATTATTCGCATTACTGTCCTCATCTATCTTGTCATATTTATCACAACGTTTCGTCCATTGTACGCTTCAGCCTTTTTCAGGTTGTTGGAATGTCGAACTTTACCCTTTATTTCGCTCGCTGGGGTAGACTATTCTAGTTCCACATGCCATGTCTAATGGATGTCAGCTATCAGTTATCACCTGTTAATTACCGTATCCAAGATCTCCACTGCTTTAACCGGGTATAGAACTCACAACTCTTTGAGTCCTGTCACTGGATCTAACCAACGCCTTTATCGACTGTGCGATGTGTCCCTAAGGGAGAAGGCCGGAGCGTACAACGGCTGAAACGTTGTGATAAATATGGCAACAAAGATGAAGACAGTAGTCCAAATAATGTAAATAGTGTACTTAATACATCATCTCAGAAATATATACAGATACAGGCTGGTATATCTAATAACAAAAGTGATGGAAATATACCGAAAATTAAATCAACTCGACTGTATATATATATACATACCTAAACAACACCTCTTCTTTGTGTTAATGTGTCGTTGCATCAACGGAATCATGACTTTAGTTTGATTAGGACCGAAAAGACGAAATGTGTCACGCAAAATCTTTTTCCACTTTGTTATTAATTTCCCTGACACACACACACACACACACACACACACACACACACACACACACACACACACACACACACACACACACACACACACACATATATATATATATACGGTTTACCAGTTTGTGATTGGAAGGGATAATTCTGATGAGTGTATAAATCCAGGGAGAGCTCAATGTAGACAACAGTACATTATAATGATAAGAAGAAGATGGAGAAAAATGGATAATTAAATTCTCCGTCTTCTTCTTCTTCTACTTCTTCTTCTATATATATATATATATATATATATATATATATATATATATATATATATATATATATATATATACATATATATATATATATATCGAACAAAGAAATATTTAAAAAATTAAAATCTTCAGACACACGGTGTTGTATATTAATATTCTTTTGTTTTATTATTTCATTTAGATTCCTCGACTAGCTTCGACTATTTATTTATTATTCTTCGACTAGTTTCGACCCACATGAACCTCACCAGGAAATATATATATATATATATATATATATATATATATATATATATATATATATATATATATTTAGACGTATTATGCCTATTGATTTTAATTTTTAAGTCCACGAATTAATTTCTTGGTGACTATAGTAAATTAATCAAAGAGAATTCAGAAATTTTCTTTCAAATAATTTTTAATTTCCCAAGACCTTTCAATCTCATTTGAGTCCATCTTCAGGAGTTTACATATCTAAGATCAGATTGAAATGACTTGGTGGCGGGATTGAAACAGAATTAGGGAATTCTTCTTAATCAATTTTCTCCAGCGACCAAGAAATTAATTCGTGGACCTGAAAGGGTTAAAACTAAAATAGACATAATACGTCTAAATTATTTCACCAAACAGGCTTGAATGAAAATATGCTACCTATATAGAGTCATCCGTAGACAGACTGTTTCGCAGCTCATCAGTGTGGCTAGACGTCCGGTTGCCTCTAGCTAGGATCAAAACTCGAGTGAATTGGCGTCAGTCGGGGATTCTACCACTAAGCCGTTGGCGTACGGCAGGGATGAAGGTGAATTTAAGCGTATTTATTTTTAGATAAACACCCAGTGACTGAGATAACTCGATTCGATTTAGCGGAGAGTTTTGCATTATTTGCCGTAATAGTCAGTTTACAAATCCACACTTCCTCCCCAGAGAGCTCAACCGAAATAAATTTTTCCAGGAGCATATATATTGTCATCCACAGACTGACTGTTTCGCTGTATCATAGCTCATTAGTGTCGCTAGGCACCCGGTTGCCTCTAGCTAGGATCGAAACCCGACTTAATTGACGTCATATATATATATATATATATATATATATATATATATATATATATATAAATATAAAAGTGGACATGGAAGTCAGCACTTAGAGGCGACAGTCTGTTTCATGCTAGTGCAATCGTCAGGCGACTAGTGCTGTTATTTTTCTCGGCTATTTATATATAAGGGTCAGTGGTGCATTATGGGTAGTCTATTTTGGCGGTTACTTTTACCGGAAGTCGCTTATTTGTTTATTTATTTATGTCAAATTATTTTGCTTGTTTTTTGTTTGTTTTTTATTTTTATTTTTATTTTTTATCTTATATATTTATTTATTTATTCTTTTATTTTGATCGGTGTTTTTGGTTAACATAGTAAAAATTTGTTTATATAGCTTATTGTTGGTAGTCTATATATATATATATATATATATATATATATATATATATATTAGGGTCATGACATTTTACAAAATAATTGATTTCCTTTATCATAATTAGATAAAATTTTGTTAAAATTAATGAAGAGGTGGCATAATTCAGTTATATTTTTTTAAATGCCATCCCAGCACGAAATTTGTAAAATTGTACATAAGTATAGCAGTATTATGCCTTGTAAGGACTTCCTGGAACCTTCTAGAAATTATTTTTGTTTATACATAAATGTATATATTATAATAGAGAAATATAATTGTTTTTTGAATTCCCGCAGACTTTGTGATATGAAGAATTCAACTCAATTAAAGTTCTACGGAGTTTTGATTTGAAGAACTGAATTTTAATTTCTACCCAAATCGGGTTTTTGGTGCAATTTAGTCTTTTGGGAGGAATTAATCTTAAAGCCAGAATCAGAGTTAACGTGAAGTCTTGAAGTTCCATGGAGTGAATTGAAGAATTCAAAGTTATTTCTTGAAAATTATTATTGCTGTTTTCAAAGCTACACCAGAGGTCGCTTTAGTTTTGTACTGGAGCCCCAATTAGACCTCCGCAGTAGCTATCTTCAAAGTCCGTATGACGTGCAGCTTTTAATCTACTATATATATATATATATATATATATATATATATATATATATATATATACATGAATACATGAATACATGAAGATGCATTTTTGAAAATAAATTAGAATGGTTTGGTTTGGTTTGTTTTGTTTTACGGCATATCAACCTCAATGGGTTATTTAATGACGACAAAATTTTTATTACTGGTAATATTTTGTTTTGTCAAAAATCTATTTCTGGTAATATTTTTCCTTCAAAAATGATTTACCGGTAATATTTTTCTTTCAAAAATGTATTGCTAGTAATATTTATTTTTGAAAAACAGTGTTGGCAATATTTTTTTTCAAAAATATATTCTTGGCAATATTTTTTTCTTCAAAAATTTATTGCTGTTAATAATTTTTTAAAGTGTTTCTGGTATTAAAACCTCTTTTTACACTTTCATAGTTTTTTTTACCCCAGTTTCGGGATTAACTATTTGCCCATAGCTGGGACCCTAACAGGTGCTACCACCCCGGGTCAGGGTGGACCTGGAAGCAATTAAGAGGTGGTTCGACGCTCCTCAAAACCTCCTGATCAGAGGCCTTGCTGCTGGATGTAGTTTATCGTCATACCCAGAACGGAAATTAGAATGGATTTTCTGATTCTCTTGATTATTTTTTTCGCACGGTCACAGTGGCGATGTCCATTCTTTCTGCAGGAGTTCCATTGCGAAATCACCAGGAACGATGTCCGGTCCATTTTCTTTCAGAACGATGAGCTTTTGAAAAAAAAAATCGGATTAATATTCTTTACCGTGAGCCCAGCCTCCGCCATGTTGTCTATCATTCGCACGTTCCTTTATCACCATTTCCATATCAAAAGCCGCCCACTCTCTGTCTCGCGTATGAAGTGAGTTCACGCTTTCGGTTCATTCTTTTGTGTCGCTGCAATTGTCAGGTATGGGTGTTTTAGAAGTGAGATTAACGGCGAATCAAGATTGCATTCACTCGATTCATGAAGTACATTTTAAGATTGAATCTTAAAGTGTAATAAAAAGTCTTTTCTAAAGGTGTTCGTTTAATGTTTACATTTCGTTGCAATTCTTTTTTTTCCTCACAACTGGTTTGCAGTATCTGCTACAAAAGCTACCGGCATTTATTTATTTTTCTTTCTTTATTTTTTTCTTTCTTTCTTGTCTTCTTTCTTTCTTTCTTTCTTTCTTTCTTTCTTTCTTTCTTTCTTGTCTTTTTTCTTTCTTTCTTTCTTTTTTTTCTTTCTTTCTTTCGTATGATTTTTTAGTGATTTCTCTTTTCACACTTATAGAGTATCACCTTTTTCCTTTTCTTTCTTTCTTTCTTTCTTTCTTCCTTTCTTTCTTTCTTTCTTTCTTTCTTTCTTTCTTTCTTATGATTTCCAATGCTTTCTCTTTTCACACTGACCTATCTCATTCGCATTATCCCTTCTTTCTTCCTCATTTCTTTCAAAATTGTTTCTTTCTTTGCTCTATTTTTCTTTTCTTTTTCCTTCCTTCCTTTCTTTCTTTTGATTTGCCATCGTTTTTATTTCGTTAACTTTGTTTTCTTTTTTACATCGCTATAACTTTCCTTTTAATTTACATTCCTTTTCATTCATACTTTCATTCATTCATTCATTCATTCATTCATTCATTCATTCATTCCATATGTCTTCGATTACGTAACGCTCTCTATTCGTATTTTTTCTTGCATATTGACCATTCATTATTTATTTATCTCTTCATTCATGCCTGATCAGATATTTTCTTCTGTTTCTTTTATTTCTTGCTTTTTATATGCAGACTAATCCAAAAAATGGTTTGCAGTTTTTTCTTCACATTATCTGGAACTTTAAACCTTGCATATTGTTCTAGAGTTCTTTCTTTCGGCAGACATTTTCTTTTATGGATTTTGGTCGCAATATTATACTTTTTCTCACTCATTCATTTCCATTCATCAGTCTTTCTTTTCTTTTTCCACAGTATTCTGCAATACGTAACTATCCCCAAAGGTTCTGTCATCCGATTTAGCGATACATACTATTTTCACATTGATGAGCCTCGTTATGTTTTCATACTTTTTCTTTTTTTCTTTCTTTCTTTCTTTCTTTCTTTCTTTCTTTCTTTCTTTCTTTCTTTCTTTCTTTCTTTCTTTCACATGATTGTGTAATACTTACTCTTTTTACACTTTTGAACCTTATTCTTTATCCTTCTTTATTTTTCTTTCTCCATGAATTTAATTTTGAAAGCTGTTCTGGAAAATCAACTTCTAGAAACTCAAGATATATTTTCTAATTTTCTCCACTGCAGCACCCTGGCTCATCATCATCATCATCATCATCATCATCATCATCATCATTATTATTATTATTATTATTATTTTTATTATTATTATTATTATTATTATTTTTATTTTTATTTTTATTATTATTATTTTTATTTTTATTTTTATTATTATTATTTTTATTATTATTATTATTATTATTATTTTTATTATTATTATTATTATTATTATTTTTATTTTTATTATTATTATTTTTATTATTATTATTATTATTATTTTTATTATTATTATTATTTTTATTTTTATTATTATTATTATTATTTTTATTTTTATTTTTATTATTATTATTATTTTTATTATTATTTTTTTTATTTTTTATTATTATTATTATTATTATTATTATTATTATTATTAATAATAATAATAATAATAATAATAATAATAATAATTTTGGGAGAGAACATTTGCAGACCGTATTATTTCAAAAGACCTCTGCCCTAAGGGAATTTTAAGAGAGAACCTTTGCAGACCGTATTTTTTTCCAAAGACGTTTCCCCTCCACGCTCGCCAGATGGAATTTTGGGAGAGAAGCTTTGCCGACCGTATTATTTCCAAAGATGTTTACTCTCCACGCTCGCCAGATGCAATTTTGGGAGAGAACTTTTGTAGATCGTATTATTTCCAAAGATGTTTGCTCTCTACGTTCGTCACATCTGAATCTACCAGACTTTCATCTATGGGGAGCAGCAGTGTATCGTGATCGTCAGCGCGCAATGGCTACTTTGAACAAATACATCGAGTCAATTGCATCATCCACCGCAAGGAAAGTTGGCTCCCTGTGCCGAGCCAGGAAATTTTTCTCCCCGGAATCGATCCTCCAAATCTATAAATCAACCATTCGCCCTTGCATGGAATATTGCTGCCATATATGGTCTGGAGCACCTGCTGTTTGCCTCAGGGTTCTTGATAAGATCCAGAGACGGATATGCAATGTAATTGGCCCCGATCTGTCATCTCGTCTGCAGTCGCTCTCTCACAGACGCGACGTTGCCTCGCTCTGTCTTTTTTACAAATACTTTCACGGTAATTGCTCCGATGAGCTGCTTTCGCTGGTTCCTAGGCCTCATGAATTTAAACGTCCTACGAGGCTGGCATCCCGTTCCCACCCCTTCACCGTTGAAACTGTTAGATGCAGACGTCTCTTCTACTCCAAAAGCTTCATGTCTCGCGCATCTCGCCTGTGGAACTCCCTTCCTTATTCCTGTTTCCCTGACAAATACAATCTCCAACTATTTAAGTGTAACATCAATCGACATCTCCAGTTGCCTTGATCTATCCACTTCCCTTCTCCGCATCCTTTCACCTTTCATTCCTATCTGCTCTCGCTCCAAATCTTCTGTAACCCCCTTGCCTTGATCGATCCACTATCTTTCTCCACATCCTCTCCTTTACCACTCCTATCTGCTCTTCCTCCAAACCTTCTGTAACCCCTTGCGTGTTAGTGGCCTCCAGCCTTGCTTGGGGCGATAAGCTTAAAAAAAGAAGAAGAAATAACTGCCTTCAATCAGTCTATTTCAAGCGAGTAACCGTTGGCGGTGTTCAGAAACAGAATACGAAGGGCCCTAGCCTGCATTGATGCTAACGGGCGCCACTTTCATTGTTTTTAATATTCATTAATATTTTCCTGCTGTATTCTATATTGTGACATGTCTGTTAATAGAAATATAAGTGCATCGTCACTTTCCACGCAATGTATTTTGTCATGCCTGTCTTACACTGGCTTAAAGCTTTCTTCATATTTCTTCAGATTAGATAGCTGCAAATAATTCTGGCCTTTTGGACCAAATTATAAAAAATATTATTTTTATTATTTGTAAAAACAACGGTTAAAGGTCGATGTATTATCGTCTGGGTTGTTTTTTTTTATACATTTTGAGAAAAATGCATTTTTCTGAAGGCCAGACAGTTTGTGTGCTAAAATTTGTGTAAATCTTATGGCCCTTCAGGCTCAAGCGTTCATACCGCCAAAATTGTTTGATGTGTTTCCAGTTCATTTTTTGAATACTTGGAGAAGGTTTATATATATATATATATATATATATATATATATATATATATATATATATATATATATATATATATATATATATATTGACCAATTAGAAACACATTTTCTGACCCTTGTGAAATTTTGGCTGGATCCAATATGATGGTTACTTTTTCAATAAAAAGGACTGCTGTCATCGGACATTGGTAGAACTGAGATGACATGGGAGGAGAGAGAGACAGACAGACAGACAGACAGACAGACAGAGAAAGAAAGAACAGACAAAAGAAAAACCGAGAAGTTGATAGAGGCGTTCAGAAAGATAAGAAGAAGGACCCAAGCCTGCATTGATGTCAACTGGCGTTACATTCAACTTCGTTGATAATTTGCATTTATATTCTCCTATTGACTTTTATACTGAAATATGCCTGTCAATAAAAATATAAATACAGAGTGACTTTACGAACAGACAGTATATCGTGTGAGTGTCAAACCTTCTTTCGCTTAGAAATTTCAGCTATCTCATTCTTATTCCTAAGTGAAGCGTCTTTTTTGTTTCCATTTCACTATCCCGTGCCAGAAATTATTTCTTGCCAGAATTCAATTTACACATTTACAAATTTACCATTCGTCCGTACATAGAATCAATCAATAAATTAAGTGCCATACATGATACCCGCTTCGACGATCATGTAACTTTTGATACATGACCGACGAGGCAGTTTTTCTATCGCAGTAGTTTGCCATTTCTTTTTGCGGTTGCCAATGAAAGAACCCAATCTGCCGTACTGTTCAACCCATAGCTGCACAAGGGCATTGAATTCTGTTTCCATATCTGGCCTGGTGCTTCTGCTGTACATATCGAGATTCTTGGTAAAATCCAAAGAAGGAGTCTGTAATGTAGTCAATCCTCATCAGGCATTTCTACTTTAGTCACTTGCTCACCGAGAAGACGTGGCTTTCCTCTGTCTTTTCTACAAATACTTTCATGGCAATTGTTCTGAGTAGCTTTTCTCCAAGGTTCCCTGACTACATTAATTTATAAAGGCTACTTGAATGACTACTAGGTCCCACCGTTTTTACTGTTGATTCCTTTAGAGACAAACGCCACTTCTACTTCAACTGTTTTCTGGCACTTCCTACATTTGGAACTCTTCGAATTTCTTGCTTCCCTCATAACTACAATCTTCAAAAATTTAAATACAACGCCAATCGCTATTTCCTTGAACCCTGTTAAAATGTGCACACCCTGCCTGTTCTCAGTCTTCTCATTCTCTTTCACTTTTACAACAACTAACCCCCTGCATGTGGGTATATATATATATATATATATATATATATATATAGATATTAGATGCAAAAGAGGTAGTGTCAAATATTTTATGTAAAATTCATAGATATGGATTACAATTTGTACTATTATATATAGCGAGTAAGCATGAAAGCAATTAAGTCCCAATTTTCAATTTCAGATTGATATTTAGTATTTTTTCAGGAATTATGGCAATTTGCAGTGCCGAGAGATTATTTGCAAGAACTAGAATTTATTATTATGGCTCGTAAAAAAGAACTAACAATGAATGAAAAGAACTATATAATACAAGAAATTAGCAAAGGAAATCTTCGCTTCAAATTTCTAAGGATTTGAAAAGGGATCATTGAACAATCAAGAAAATATGTCAAATGGGAATTCAACCAAGGAAAAAAGTCTCCGGCTGAATTCAGGAATTTAACAAAGCGAGATCTATCACATATCCGAAGACAATTAATAAGAAACCCAAATGCGTCAAGTGCGTTCATATTTGAGGCCGCTGGAGCTCCTATGGTGTCAAGGGAAACCTGGTGTAAAGCATTAAGGAAGTTTGCTGATGTAAAAAATCAAATAAAGAAAACCATTTAAAAAAAAAAAAATATAAGGAAAGAAGATTGCAGTGGGCAAAAAATACATGAAAACCTGATTTCCGTAAAGTGCTTTTTACAGACGAATCAAGGATCACCCTCGATGGGTCCGATGGATGGGCTCGAGGGTGGGTTTGCAAGCAACATGACTCAAGAAAATTTTTTAAACGCCAACAGGGCGGCGGTGGGATCATGATATGGGCTGGGATTATTGGTAATGAGCTCGTGAGTCCATTTAAACTGAAAGACGGGGTTTAAATGAATTCCAAAACTTACTGTGATTTTCTAGAGCAATATTTATTTAAATGGCGTGATAACTATTCTTTAGCCAAGCGTAGATCTATGATCTTTATGCAAGACAACGCACCAAGTCATGCATCAAAATTTACTAAATCCTGGTTGAAAGAAAAGGGATTTGTTGAAGATTCTCTTATGGACTGACCTTCAAATAGCTGTGACTTGAATTCCATTGAGAACCTGTGGAGCATCCTCAAGAGAGATATTTATTCTAATGTAAGGCAATTCAACAGCAAGTGTGACGTCTGGGAGGCAGTTAAAGTTGCTGCAAACAACTTACCAGCCGCTAAAATTGCAAATCTAACATCAGATGTTGACAATAGGCTGCTAAGAGTTATTGAAAAGAAAGGAGCATTTGTGCAATAAATTTTAGGAGGTTCTTATTATGTTTTGTTAATATATCTTTTATTTTTAAAATAAAATGTTTTTTTGTGTTTCTCCTTTAAGAAATTGACTAATTTGTTCTAAAATCTTTTCATATTATTTTTTTTACATTAGTTTTACAAGGTATAATAATGTAAAAGTATCAAAATAAATAGTTGCAAATAAACTACTGACAGTCACATTAGTCTGTTTTGTTAACTTAGTATTTTTTTCCAACCAAAAACAATAGTTTTCTCTATCACTATATATCTAAGTTAATAATATTGAGGAGAATCTAAACAACATCATAATAGGACTTTTAACATTAAAGTCGTAACTCTTTATACCAATTCATAACTTGCACATAATCTCTAGACGCAGTTTTAATATATATATATATATATATATATATATATATATATATATATATATATATATATATATATATATAATATAAACCTACCTAGGTTTCACCTAACCGGATTGTCAGAGTTTTACCCTGACGTTTTATCTTAGTATAAAGGAAATTTACATTAACCAGAAAAAGGCTTAGACAGAAGCTTCTATCTTTTTAAATTTTGATTTTTTAATGTAACTATAATAATCAACCGGTGGTTGGACATTACGTCATTTTTCTCAACCACCTTTCAACCGGTGGTTGGACATTATGTCATTTTTCTCTACAACCGTTCAACCGGTGGCTGGGCATTACGTCATTTTTCTCTACCACCGTTCAACCTGTGGCTGGGTATTTCGTCATTTTCTCTCTACCACCGTTCAACCGGTGGCTGGGTATTACGTCATTTTTCTCTGCTACCGTTCAACCAGTAACTGGGTATTTCGTCATTTCCTCTACCACCGTTCAACCGGTGACTGGGTAGTACGTCATTTTTCTCTACCGCCGTTCAACCGGCGGCTAGGCATTACGTCATTTTCTCTACCACCGTTCAACCGGTATCTGGGTATTTCGTCATTTTTCTTTACTACCGTTCAACCAGGAGCTAGGTATTTCGTCATTTTTCTCTACCACCGTTCAACCGGTGGCTGGACATTACGTCATTTTTCTCTACCCCCAGTAAAGCAATGGTAGGGCTCAAAGGGTTAAAAATAATAATCGTATAGTACGATTTCTTTAGCAAATGCTGGGTATTGTAGCTTGCTAAACGTGTCAAATATTGCCCAGCAAAAACATTTGCCTTCCAACAGCTGAAACATCCATTTTGGAAACTTTCCAAATTTATATGAATGCAATTAAAAATAGTTTGTGTCTGGTAGTACTTCCAATTCTCTCATAATCGCCTCATATAAAGTTTGAATAAGTTCGGTGAAAAGAAACTTCCTTCCATTTCGCGCACTTCGCGATTTTTTTGTTCAAAATAATCGACCAATCGAGAATGTAATTGGAAACGATGCCACGTTGTTGTGAAGTGGTTCAATTCCTGCGCACGGTGACGAATAGAGGGGTCTGGAATTTCGGTCACATTCTCGTGCACTTGCAGCAATGTTTTCAGCTGAACGGCGTAAACGAACACGCGATGGTGTTTTCACACCTGCCACCGACCCACTTTATTTGAATTTACGAACAATCATTCTAATTGCACTCTTGGTTGGTCGATTATTTTGACAAAAAAAAATCGCGAAATGCATGTCTGTTTGAACGTCCATTTTCGTAATAACTTTAACACGTTGTTTGATTGTTAATCTTTCCAGGGTTGAAATTGCCAAAGACTTAAGTTGCTTAATATGAAAGAAAATGAAAAAAAAAATCATTAGACACTTAAACTTAATTCACCTTTAAAATCGGACCAAGTTGAAATGTCGTGAATATTACAATAAAGATGAGGACAACGGTCCGAACAACGTAAATAATTACAATACCTCATCTCAGAAATATATATTTTTTATGAACAAACGTTATATATGTGGCAACCAGTTGAGGAGAAGAAAACTATGAATTCAAACCCGAGAATACTATCCTAAAAAGCATGTTTAAATGCAGTTGGCGACGACTTGTGAATCCAACTTCTCACTAAAACTCCTACTGCATGTCCTAATGAATACGACCTCTGCTACGCTTGCTCAATTTTCGTTCGGATGCGACGTTATAAAGGGACCGAATGTTTCACAGGGAACGAAAGTTACTAATTAGATTAGTAATTAGACGAGACTTCGATAACTTTTACTCGTTGTTTGATTGCTAATCTTTCCATGGTTGAAATTGCCAAAGACTTAAGGTGTAAAATCTGAAAGAAAAAGAAAAAAAAATCATTAGACGCTTAAACTTAATTCACATTTAAAATAGGTGCAAGTTATTGGAACACACTATTCAGTAATACGGAGAGAAAAGCAATAATAACAAAAAAATTGTAATATGAGCACTGGTAAAAAAAATTATTACCGAGACAGTGAGTATAAGTCCATCTTAGAAAAATAACTGCATCGCCAGTTGATGGTTTTTAATCCAATGTTCACCTATCGCTGAACCTGATACATCAAAGCAACTATGCAAATTATCCACGATTCTTTTGCGAATATTGACTGGTACGTGTTAGCTGGGCCAACCTTTACTACATAGCTATATAATAAATATATAATTATATATACCTATGTAATTTAATATATAATTAATTATATTACTTACCACAGGATTCTGAATGTATTATAGTACTTGCCACTTTTGAAATCAAAATTCGGGTTAGAATATGTCTTTGTTTATGCGGGATGATAGAACGCAAACAAAAAGTCCTATTGTCCATTATTTACCATTCAAAAAGGTACACATTTCACAGACAGGAACAGATTTTATACATGAAGATCAGTTCTGGAATAAGTTATTAAATTTGACATAAAGTATAAAAAAAAGGAAAATGACATCGAAAGTAAGACTGATCGATTATGTTGACAAAAATATCGCCAAGTGCGTGAAATTCATTTCTGTTTGAACGTCCATTTTCGTAATAGGCTTCCATAACTTTAACACGTTGTTTGATTGTTAATCTTTCCATGGATGAAATTGACAAAGACTTAAGTTGCTTAATATAAAAAAAAATGAAAAATAAAAATCATTAGACGCTTAGACTTAATTCACATTTAAAATAAGTCCAAGTTATTGGAACAACCTTTATAATATTTCCATTACAAAATAATCATAATTTAGCAAAATTTATTGTGGACAGACAAATTGAAATTTGAACTTTTTGTTATTAAGGGAAGTCGATAGAAAGATTGAAAAATAAAAGCAAATACACCGGAGCTACGGAAATTTAATCTTTTACTTTAAAATAAAAATACAAAAAATATCTCAGTTTTAGTTTTTTTTTTTTAAAAGAAATGCAGAGTTTTTTGCGTGAAATACATTTCTGTTTGAACGTCCATTTTCGTAATAGGCTTCGATAACTTTAACACGTTGTTTGATTGTTAATCTTTCCATGGATGAAATTGACAAAGACTTAAGGTGTTAAATCTGAAAAAAAAATCATTAGACGCTTAAAATTAATTCACATTTAAAATCGTTCCAAGATATTGGAACACACTTTATTTATTGAAAGGACAGGTAGTTTGCACACAGTTTAAGTTATGATTTATTCTAATGATTCTTTCCAAGTAGATCAAGCTTACTTAACAGTTGCAACAGTCCTTTAAATATTTTTGCATGAATTTCTTAATCAGTTGACGAGATATATCGCGAGAAATTTCTTCCTTTACATCTACCTAATATTTCACAGCTTATAAAACGAATTGAGGAAGAAATCGGACAAACAAGAGTTTTGATTCGTACTTCACAGTCCACCCCTCTATCACCAATTTTACCCACTGAATAGCGTCTTTCAACGCGAAAACCTGACTCTTCATGACGAACTCTTCACAGACAGATCTTCATAACACCAAATTCATGGTAACTATTTAGAACTAGCAGGCTTCTCCCGCTCGCTATCGCCTCGCAAATTAACATATCTTCACAACTTGAATCTTTGAAACAGAAATTTTAAATGAACATTTCATTCATAAATTGGCTTGTTATAGTTAAGGATGTTTTCCAGATATACGCCAACTGGTTGAAGGCCAAGTAAAATACACTTTTCGGCACTATATAAGACGATATTCCTAAACAGAACTATTTTTGATAAGAATATCAAAAAAAAATCCTGGAATAAAAGAACAGTAATAAAGTATAGTTAATTAATGAAATAAACTTTTTTTAAATCAATATGCAAATTAGTTAAATCTGAAGAATGCTAGTACTTTGAAGTAGATAATATATAATACAAATATTGAGCCTGTTCACTGTAAATTACTCTAAAGTAGAGCTGATTCCATTTAATCTCAGAATTCGTTGGAGAATAGAGCTTCATTTTCGTATTATTCATGTCGGTACCATAATACACGTTTTATTTAATTAGCTAGTATGTCTCTCTCACTCTTCAAATGGTAAATGTATAACTAAATCTAATTTCTATTTTCCCATCTTTACACTATATTAATTTTGTCTATTATTGTCTCCTGCTCTATCATCCATGAAATAAAAATAATTCTTTGTACGGAAAATAAGGACCTACATATATCAAATCGTTTTGAAATTAAATAGCAGCAGCAGCAGAATTATCATTGGATTTTTAAAAGGTAAGATTAAACATTAATTCAACGCTTAAATGCAGTGATCAATTTTGAGTTCTTCTGTAGTTTATTGATGCCTATCGCATCTACTCCACCCTCAGTATTATGATGATGGCCAAACCACGAGTCCTCAGCAGGAGCCGACAGGGCGGCTTTTAAGCTAGTTTATAACAAAGCGTGCACTGCAATTTTGGATACAAAAGGAAAATAAGAATTACTCCCCTTGAACCATGAAAGCAACAATACTGGCCACTATAATGTATTAATATATAGTTGTAACCTCGCATAATCTGGGAACCATGACTCAGAGCTCAACGAAAATCGTTTCCTGTGCGTAACTTTTCTAGGGCTTTTGAATGAGATATGAATCATTGAAATCGGACCAGTTGGAGCGGAGAAGTTGCTTGGACACACACATACACTGTACTTTATATATAAGATGTAATAGTTAGAAGAGAAGTTCGAGTGCATACTATCATTCAAACCTAACCTTATTTCAGCCTGAAAACCACAGCCACAATCTTAACAATATAAAATATGCAGATGGCACAGTGTTTACAACAGGCCCAGAAAGGCAACTAGAACACAAACACACACATACACTGTACTTTATATATAAGATGTAATAGTTAGAAGTCAGAATATAAGGACACAGCAAAATTTCGTTGTAAAAAAAGAAAAGAGTACTGAAATGTTATGTAATTTCAGTTTATATGGCAGTGAATGCTGGACAATCTCCCCAAAGACGGAGAAAAGTCCGTGACAACAGAAATATGGTTCTATAGCAGGATGCCGAGAATACCATGGACTGAACGCTGCCAAATATTGAGAGAATATAAAAACAAAAAGCAGATTTGTACTTAACATCAGAAAGTGACAGTTGAAATTTCTCGGGCACTTAATGAGGAAAGAAGGCTTGGAAAATGTGACACTCAAAGAACATCTTGAAATCAAGCAGGACAGACGAAAACTGTGTGCGACCTACGTAAAGAACTTGTGTAAATGGATGGTAGCACTGGGTTTAGGAGAGATAGCAAAAAGAGAGAATTTACGAACATCTATAGATGACAGGTAATTGTGGAGAGCCATAATTGCAAACGTCCTGAAGCTGTATGGCACATGGAAGAAGAAGAAGAAGAAGAAGAAGAAGAAGAAGAAGAAGAAGAAGACAAAGAAGAAGAAGAAAAAGAAGAAGAAGAACAAGAAGAAGAAGAAGAAGAAGACGAAGAAGAAGAATGTGAAAGAAGTTTCAAGAGATCATCAATTCTAGGTAAGAAAAAACGAAATATATGTTCAAGTCCAGTGTCTTCCAAACATATCTGCATAAACTGTGCCTCTTACTTGATAACACTCTATCTCGAATGGCTCTCGAGCCTCTTAAGGTTATACAGAATCATAATTCCACTCCCAATATGACGCTTCCTCGAACAATCTTAACCTCTTTAAGTCTAGTCTTAATCTTGTATCTTTCCTAACTCTCTTTATAATCTCTACATACCTTTTCTCCTCTGACGTTCATAGAACAACTTAATTCTCTATCCTTCAGCGGTTATTTGGTCTTGCATTACGTGAATGTTTAGTTAAAAAAAAACAAAAAACAAAAAATCAATCTTTTCCACTTCAAGTCAAGGGAGTCTAGGACTCGCCAACAGCGTAGACAGACTCGAATCATCCCCATTACCCCAGTATTCACCTCAGACAGCTTCTTTCTAAGACCAGCTACATTGTGGAACTGACTCCTATCTCAATGCTTCCCAGAACGCTATAAGCTAAAGCTATTCAAGTTTAACTCCTACATAAACTGCATTGTTTTTCCAACTCTTATCTGCGCCCGAAAACGTTATTTAGTAACCTTGAGTGGCTCTTGGGCCTTATATTTAGGGGAGTCGATTCTGCTTCTAATCCTCATAATTATCCCTTAATCTGATTGGCTCCCGTGCCTTTTACTGGGTGGATTTTATTTTAAATATTTTTAGAATCATTATCTTTTCTTCCTGTGTTCCAAATTTATTTGCCGCCAGTGTATTTTTTCACTGTCTTTTTTAAAAATTTTGTCTGTGTGAGGCATACCTTCTAAGACATGGTTTTATTAATGTTGTAAATATGAATTCAATTTAAAAAAAAAGTGTATTTCGTCAAAGAGAATTAAAAAAAAAGAGAAAGGAAGGAAAAAGACTTCTCTGGTTTCAAAGGATCTGAAAAAATTTTATACGCTTTCCTAGCGGGCATAACACGAAACCAGTATTTTCATTTAGTCGAAACAATTCAGCGTAGCCATTTTTTCTTTTACTTTCTTACTGATTTTCATTGAAACGGAAGGGAAAGCAAAGGGTGTTTTTACTCAAGCAGTAAATATTTTAACGTTGAAGTAATTATATTTTTCTGGAAATGCATAAAAAGTTTTAGGCGGTTGAACAAACCACTGTGGCCTGAAAAAGAACGTGTCTTGCACAGAATTAGAATCGTTTCTTAAGTTCAACACGAAGAGTTTGTTTTGAATTGAGTTTAAATTGGATTATTTATAAGAATTCAGTTTGATTTCGAAAAGCTAGACGTTAGGTTTAAGATTCCATGACAATGTTACTCGGAACCATAAAAAATAGCTGAAATTTCTTAAATACAGAGTGTCCATAAAGTTCGTGGACACTTTACAAAATTTATTACTTTATTTGTATTTGCGATAGAAAGTTTAATGTACCTAGTTTTAAGCATCGCTAAAATAACTAATGTGATTTCAGGCATTACTGTAAATCCGTTGGCAAATGTTTTCCGTGAACTGCAAAATCGTATTACCCTTTGTATTGCTAATGATGGAGGACATGTGGAAACTTAAATAAAATTTCGATAAACCTTAAAAAATATAGATTTACTTCTTTCTAATCCTTTTTACAAATTATTTCTATCGCAAATACAAATAAAGTTATAAATTTTTTAAAGTTCACACGAATTTTCTGGAGACCCTGTATAATGAAGAAGACGGTTCTTGGAAATCTTCACCCTCAGAGGGCATATCGAGAGGGAGTGGGAGGATTGACGAAGATAAAGCTCATAAGGGCCACAAGATAGAGGCAGTTGGGAGGGCCATGAACGCCAACATCCTGAAGGGGCACGGTACATAGAAGATAACCAGATTGAGAAGCATGCAGGAAAAGGCTAATCCAGAACTATATCTTCCTCATTTTATTTTAACAGAGGGCGAAAAGTGTGACACTCGAATCCGAAGGCGTCTTGAATAGCCAAAGATGAATTTGAAAAGATAATCAGCGCTGGACAATCTCCTCAAAGATGAAGAAGATGCTTGAAGCAAAAAAAATATGGCTCGACAGACGGATGCTAAGGATACAATAGACCGAACATCTTCGGCCACGTAATCTCTCTTACATCTGGCCATCTAACTCCCCAGGCTGCAACCCCATTGATTATTATGTATGGGAGGCAGTTGAGCGTGAAACCAAAAAAACTCCTTGTAACACCAAAGATGAACTGAAAGCAAGAATTATGGCAACATTCACGAAGTTACAAGGAGACCGTCCACAAATGAGGCAGGAGTGGTAATATCGCCTCAAATTTTGGATTCCCTGTCACCTACAAACTTCCAAGATTTAAATGTAACGTCAATCGCCATCTTCTGTCTGCCTGTGACCTGTTCTTTTATTGTCTTTTTCTTCAATCCTCCTCACCAAAATCTTCTCATTCCCTTTCACTCCCAGTAGCCCCTTGGATTCTACTGGGTTTATCGCTTTGCTTGAGGTGGAAATATTAAAAAAAAAACAAAGTAAAGAAAATAGGTTTTATAAGTCAATCAGCTTTACCTGTCTCTCCAGGCTTAAAATATTTGCTCGCAGTTATGTGTAGCGTCGAGTTCTTCATAATGTTATCATTTTCTTTTCGAGTTACACGTGTAATTCATTTAAGTTGTTGTTCGCCGTTAGGACATCTCAAGTGGTATGGTTTCTGTTATTTCGTGCAGCTTGTTTTTGTGATCGTGTAGCGCCAGCCCACGAGGTCCAAAGTTGAATGTTCATCGCTAAAAGCTACGGGATTGTTTTTGTTTTCTACGCTGGAAATCATTTTTAATCATTGACATGATAAAGCCGCTGCATATAGCTAGATATTTCTGAAGGAATTTGGCGCCATGCCATTGTGCCGAGTCTAATAAGAATAATGGTTTCCTTCTATATCGGTGCTGGGTGAAACTAATCCCAGACCAGATTATCCAATGATCAATTTCCTTATCACTTACGCTAAATTTGGTGAAACAGATCCATACACCAAAGTAATTTACTATTTACCAATTCCACGCCCTGATTTTTATGATTCTAATCTCAGATCATAATTTCTGTTTTGTAAAAGTATTCTTGAGTCCTACTTCTTAGAATACTTTTTAGGGGATGCTGATTTCTTAGCTTAACATCACTCATATCCCAACGATCGGGATAGCTCCCCATATCGGCGTCCACCCGGGACGGATTGCAGGATCGTTTTTCTTTTGTTAGTAGATTCGTTTAGCATGACGCATCGCGAGCTCGAATTCCGTGAGCCATCAGGGTCGTAGGGATACTGCATGTATCTTAGCCGCATTAAACGTGGTGTTTCTCGGGTAATATAGTCTGAGGGAGCCGAACATTCTCCAGGCCGAGTTACATTATTCTAGCCCGGTTGCCACCCAAGGCTCTAAAAGGCTCTCAGATTCCTCAATCCGAGTCGCTATCCATTACTCCTCCGGGAAAATCTAGAAGAGGATTCATACCTTTCCCAAGGGTATTAGCACGTAAGTGAATGTATTGGATTCGACTGGAATTCGAACTGAACTCTCCGATTCCTCAATCCCAGCTGCTATCCATCACTCCTCCGGGAAAATCTAGAAGAGGATCCATACCTTTCCCAAGGGTATTAGCACGTAAGTGAATGTAATGGATTCGACTGGAATTCGAACTCGGCTCTCCGATTCCTCAATTCTAGCCGCTATCCATTACTCCTCCGGGAAAATCTAGAAGAGGATTCATACCTTTCCCAAGGGTATTAGCACGTAAGTGAATGTAATGGATTCGACTGGAATTCGAACTCGGCTCTCCGATTCCTCAATCCGAGCCGCTATCCATTACTCCTCCGGGAAAATCTAGAAGAGGATCCATACCTTTCCCAAGGGTATTAGCACGTAAGTGAATGTAATGGATTCGACTGGAATTCGAACCTCGCTCTCCGATTCCTCAATCCTAGCCACTATCCATTACTCCTCCGGGAAAATCTAGAAGAGGATTCATACCTTTCCCAAGGGTATTAGCACGTAAGTGAATGTAATGGATTCGACTGGAATTCGAACTCGGCTCTCCGATTCCTCAATCCGAGCCGCTATCCATTACTCCTCCGGGAAAATCTAGAAGAGGATCCATACCTTTCCCAAGAGTATTAGCACGTAAGTGAATGTAATGGATTCGACTGGAATTCGAACTCGGCTCTCCGATTCCTCAATTCTAGCCGCTATCCATTACTCCTCCGGGAAAATCTAGAAGAGGATCCATACCTTTCCCAAGGGTATTAGCACGTAAGTGAATGTAATGGATTCGACTGGAATTCGAACCTCGCTCTCCGATTCCTCAATCCTAGCCGCTATCCATTACTCCTCCGGGAAAATCTAGAAGAGGATTTATACCTTTCCCAAGGGTATTAGCACGTAAGTGAATGTAATGGATTCGACTGGAATTCGAACTCGGCTCTCCGATTCCTCAATCCGAGCCGCTATCCATTACTCCTCCGGGAAAATCTAGAAGAGGATCCATACCTTTCCCAAGGGTATTAGCACGTAAGTGAATGTAATGGATTCGACTGGAATTCGAACCTCGCTCTCCGATTCCTCAATCCTAGCCACTATCCATTACTCCTCCGGGAAAATCTAGAAGAGGATTCATACCTTTCCCAAGGGTATTAGCACGTAAGTGAATGTAATGGATTCGACTGGAATTCGAACTCGGCTCTCGGATTCCTCAATCCGAGCCGCTATCCATTACTCCTCCGGGAAAATCTAGAAGAGGATCCATACCTTTCCCAAGAGTATTAGCACGTAAGTGAATGTAATGGATTCGACTGGAATTCGAACTCGGCTCTCCGATTCCTCAATTCTAGCCGCTATCCATTACTCCTCTGGGAAAATCTAGAAGAGGATTCATCCCTTTCCCAAGGGTATTAGCACGTAAGTGAATGTAATGGATTCGACTGGAATTCGAACTCGGCTCTCCGATTCCTCAATCCGAGCCGCTATCCATTACTCCTCCGGGAAAATCTAGAAGAGGATCCATACCTTTCCCAAGGGTATTAGCACGTAAGTGAATGTAATGGATTCGACTGGAATTCGAACCTCGCTCTCCGATTCCTCAATCCTAGCCGCTATCCATTACTCCTCCGGGAAAATCGAGAAGAGGATTCATACCTTTCCCAAGGGTATTAGCACGTAAGTGAATGTAATGGATTCGACTGGAATTCGAACTCGGCTCTCCGATTCCTCAATCCGAGCCGCTATCCATTACTCCTCCGGGAAAATCTAGAAGAGGATCCATACCTTTCCCAAGGGTATTAGCACGTAAGTGAATGTAATGGATTCGACTGGAATTCGAACCTCGCTCTCCGATTCCTCAATCCTAGCCGCTATCCATTACTCCTCCGGGAAAATCTAGAAGAGGATTCATACCTTTCCCAAGGGTATTAGCACGTAAGTGAATGTAATGGATTCGACTGGAATTCGAACTCGGCTCTCCGATTCCTCAATCCGAGCCGCTATCCATTACTCCTCCGGGAAAATCTAGAAGAGGATCCATACCTTTCCCAAGAGTATTAGCACGTAAGTGAATGTAATGGATTCGACTGGAATTCGAACCTCGCTCTCCGATTCCTCAATCCTAGCCGCTATCCATTACTCCTCCGGGAAAATCTAGAAGAGGATTCATACCTTTCCCAAGGGTATTAGCACGTAAGTGAATGTAATGGATTCGACTGGAATTCGAACTCGGCTCTCCGATTCCTCAATCCGAGCCACTATCCATTACACCTCCGGGAAAATCTAGAAGAGGATCCATACCTTTCCCAAGGGTATTAGCACGTAAGTGAATGTAATGGATTCGACTGGAATTCGAACCTCGCTCTCCGATTCCTCAATCCTAGCCGCTATCCATTACTCCTCCGGGAAAATCTAGAAGAGGATTCATACCTTTCCCAAGGGTATTAGCACGTAAGTGAATGTAATGGATTCGACTGGAATTCGAACTCGGCTCTCTGATTCCTCAATCCGAGCCGCTATCCATTACTCCTCCGGGAAAATCTAGAAGAGGATTCATACCTTTCCCAAGGGTATTAGCACGTAAGTGAATGTAATGGATTCGACTGGAATTCGAACCTCGCTCTCCGATACCTCAATCCTAGCCGCTATCCATTACTCCTCCGGGAAAATCTAGAAGAGGATTCATACCTTTCCCAAGGGTATTAGCACGTAAGTGAATGTAATGGATTCGACTGGAATTCGAACTCGGCTCTCCGATTCCTCAATCCGAGCCGCTATCCATTACTCCTCCGGGAAAATCTTGAAGAGGATTCATCCCTTTCCCAAGGGTATTAGCACGTAAGTGAATGTAATGGATTCGACTGGAATTCGAACTCGGCTCTCCGATTCCTCAATCCGAGCAGCTATCCATTACTCCTCCGAGAAAATCAAGAAGAGGATTCATACCTTTCCCAAGGGTATTAGGACGTAAGTTAATGTAATGGATTCGACTGGAATTCGAACTCGGCTCTCCGATTCCTCAATCCTAGCCGCTATCCATTACTCCTCCGGGAAAATCTTGAAGAGGATTCATCCCTTTCCCAAGGGTATTAGCACGTAAGTGAATGTAATGGATTCGACTGGAATTCGAACTCGGCTCTCCGATTCCTAAATCCGAGCCGCTATCCATTACTCCTCCGGGAAAATCTAGAAGAGGATTTATACCTTTCCCAAGGGTATTAGCACGTAAGTGAATGTAATGGATTCGACTGGAATTCGAACTCGGCTCTCCGATTCCTCAATCCGAGCCGCTATCCATTACTCCTCCGGGAAAATCTAGAAGAGGATCCATACCTTTCCCAAGAGTATTAGCACGTAAGTGAATGTAATGGATTCGACTGGAATTCGAACCTCGCTCTCCGATTCCTCAATCCTAGCCGCTATCCATTACTCCTCCGGGAAAATCTTGAAGAGGATTCATCCCTTTCCCAAGGGTATTAGCACGTAAGTGAATGTAATGGATTCGACTGGAATTCGAACTCGGCTCTCCGATTCCTAAATCCGAGCCGCTATCCATTACTCCTCCGGGAAAATCTAGAAGAGGATTTATACCTTTCACAAGGGTATTAGCACGTAAGTGAATGTAATGGATTCGACTGGAATTCGAACTCGGCTCTCCGATTCCTCAATCCGAGCCGCTATCCATTACTCCTCCGGGAAAATCTAGAAGAGGATCCATACCTTTCCCAAGAGTATTAGCACGTAAGTGAATGTAATGGATTCGACTGGAATTCGAACCTCGCTCTCCGATTCCTCAATCCTAGCCGCTATCCATTACTCCTCCGGGAAAATCTAGAAGAGGATTCATACCTTTCCCAAGGGTATTAGCACGTAAGTGAATGTAATGGATTCGACTGGAATTCGAACTCGGCTCTCCGATTCCTCAATCCGAGCCGCTATCCATTACTCCTCCGGGAAAATCTAAAAGAGGATCCATACCTTTCCCAAGGGTATTAGCACGTAAGTGAATGTATTGGATTCGACTGGAATTCGAACCTCGCTCTCCGATTCCTCAATCCTAGCCGCTATCCATTACTCCTCCGGGAAAATCTTGAAGAGGATTCATCCCTTTCCCAAGGGTATTAGCACGTAAGTGGATGTAATGGATTCGACTGGAATTCGAACTCGGCTCTCTGATTCCTCAATCCGAGCCGCTATCCATTACTCCTCCGGGAAAATCTAGAAGAGGATTCATACCTTTCCCAAGGGTATTAGCACGTAAGTGAATGTAATGGATACGACTGGAATTCGAACCTCGCTCTCCGATTCCTCAATCCTAGCCGCTATCCATTACTCCTCCGGGAAAATCTAGAAGAGGATTCATACCTTTCCCAAGGGTATTAGCACGTAAGTGAATGTAATGGATACGACTGGAATTCGAACTCGGCTCTCCGATTCCTCAATCCGAGCCGCTATCCATTACTCCTCCGGGAAAATCTTGAAGAGGATTCATCCCTTTCCCAAGGGTATTAGCACGTAAGTGAATGTAATGGATTCGACTGGAATTCGAACTCGGCTCTCCGATTCCTCAATCCGAGCAGCTATCCATTACTCCTCCGAGAAAATCAAGAAGAGGATTCATACCTTTCCCAAGGGTATTAGCACGTAAGTGAATGTAATGGATTCGACTGGAATTCGAACTCAGCTCTCCGATTCCTCAATCCGAGCCGCTATCCATTACTCCTCCGGTAAAATCTAGAAGAGGATTCATACCTTTCCCAAGGGTATTAGCACGTAAGTGAATGTAATGGATTCGACTGGAATTCGAACTCGGCTCTCCGATTCCTAAATCCGAGCCGCTATCCATTACTCCTCCGGGAAAATCTAGAAGAGGATTTATACCTTTCCCAAGGGTATTAGCACGTAAGTGAATGTAATGGATTCGACTGGAATTCGAACTCGGCTCTCCGATTCCTCAATCCGAGCCGCTATCCATTACTCCTCCGGGAAAATCTAGAAGAGGATCCATACCTTTCCCAAGAGTATTAGCACGTAAGTGAATGTAATGGATTCGACTGGAATTCGAACCTCGCTCTCCGATTCCTCAATCCTAGCCGCTATCCATTACTCCTCCGGGAAAATCTTGAAGAGGATTCATCCCTTTCCCAAGGGTATTAGCACGTAAGTGAATGTAATGGATTCGACTGGAATTCGAACTCGGCTCTCCGATTCCTAAATCCGAGCCGCTATCCATTACTCCTCCGGGAAAATCTAGAAGAGGATTTATACCTTTCCCAAGGGTATTAGCACGTAAGTGAATGTAATGGATTCGACTGGAATTCGAACTCGGCTCTCCGATTCCTCAATCCGAGCCGCTATCCATTACTCCTCCGGGAAAATCTAGAAGAGGATCCATACCTTTCCCAAGAGTATTAGCACGTAAGTGAATGTAATGGATTCGACTGGAATTCGAACCTCGCTCTCCGATTCCTCAATCCTAGCCGCTATCCATTACTCCTCCGGGAAAATCTTGAAGAGGATTCATCCCTTTCCCAAGGGTATTAGCACGTAAGTGAATGTAATGGATTCGACTGGAATTCGAACTCGGCTCTCCGATTCCTAAATCCGAGCCGCTATCCATTACTCCTCCGGGAAAATCTAGAAGAGGATTTATACCTTTCCCAAGGGTATTAGCACGTAAGTGACTGTAATGGATTCGACTGGAATTCGAACTCGGCTCTCCGATTCCTCAATCCGAGCCGCTATCCATTACTCCTCCGGGAAAATCTAGAAGAGGATCCATACCTTTCCCAAGAGTATTAGCACGTAAGTGAATGTAATGGATTCGACTGGAATTCGAACCTCGCTCTCCGATTCCTCAATCCTAGCCGCTATCCATTACTCCTCCGGGAAAATCTTGAAGAGGATTCATCCCTTTCCCAAGGGTATTAGCACGTAAGTGAATGTAATGGATTCGACTGGAATTCGAACTCGGCTCTCCGATTCCTAAATCCGAGCCGCTATCCATTACTCCTCCGGGAAAATCTAGAAGAGGATTTATACCTTTCACAAGGGTATTAGCACGTAAGTGAATGTAATGGATTCGACTGGAATTCGAACTCGGCTCTCCGATTCCTCAATCCGAGCCGCTATCCATTACTCCTCCGGGAAAATCTAGAAGAGGATCCATACCTTTCCCAAGAGTATTAGCACGTAAGTGAATGTAATGGATTCGACTGGAATTCGAACCTCGCTCTCCGATTCCTCAATCCTAGCCGCTATCCATTACTCCTCCGGGAAAATCTAGAAGAGGATTCATACCTTTCCCAAGGGTATTAGCACGTAAGTGAATGTAATGGATTCGACTGGAATTCGAACTCGGCTCTCCGATTCCTCAATCCGAGCCGCTATCCATTACTCCTCCGGGAAAATCTTGACGAGGATTCATCCCTTTCCCAAGGGTATTAGCACGTAAGTGGATGTAATGGATTCGACTGGAATTCGAACTCGGCTCTCTGATTCCTCAATCCGAGCCGCTATCCATTACTCCTCCGGGAAAATCTTGACGAGGATTCATACCTTTCCCAAGGGTATTAGCACGTAAGTGAATGTAATGGATTCGACTGGAATTCGAACCTCGCTCTCCGATTCCTCAATCCGAGCCGCTATCCATTACTCCTCCGGGAAAATCTAGAAGAGGATTCATACCTTTCCCAAGGGTATTAGCACGTAAGTGAATGTAATGGATTCGACTGGAATTCGAACTCGGCTCTCCGATTCCTCAATCCGAGCCGCTATCCATTACTCCTCCGGGAAAATCTTGAAGAGGATTCATCCCTTTCCCAAGGGTATTAGCACGTAAGTGAATGTAATGGATTCGACTGGAATTCGAACTCGGCTCTCCGATTCCTCAATCCGAGCAGCTATCCATTACTCCTCCGAGAAAATCAAGAAGAGGATTCATACCTTTCCCAAGGGTATTAGCACGTAAGTGAATGTAATGGATTCGACTGGAATTCGAACTCGGCTCTCCGATTCCTCAATCCTAGCCGCTATCCATTACTCCTCCGGGAAAATCTAGAAGAGGATTCATACCTTTCCGAAGGGTATTAGCACGTAAGTGTTGTAATGGATTCGACTGGAATTCGAACTCGGCTCTCCGATACCTCAATCCGAGCCGCTATCCATTACTCCTCCGGGAAAATGTAGAAGAGGATTTATACCTTTCCCAAGGGGATTAGCACGTAAGTGAATGTAATAGATTCGACTGGAATTCGAACTCACCTCTCCGATTCCTCAATCCGAGCCGCTATCCATTACTCCTCCGGGAAAATCTAGAAGAGGATTCATACCTTTCCCAAGGGCATTAGCACGTAAGTGAATGTGATGGATTCGACTGGAATTCGAACTCGATCCTTGTCCCTATTCCGTTCTTCCAGGGATGTGGTATGTAATGTAGAAATGATCAGTGACAGCCTCTTCTTGGAGTTTTTTTTGTTCTTCCTTCTAAATTCACAATCAGCAATGTTTTAGAAACATGTCTTACCGACCGTAAATTACGTTTTTAATTCTTGGGGAAACGGTTAGGTCCCCAAAACAGTTTGTTGGTAAGTGATTGTGTGTGTACGCGCATATATATGAGTGGGAGTGATTGAGTCTGAGGAAGAGATGGAAAGACATGAGAATGTGTAAGAGAAAGTGTGTGTGTGTGTGTGTGTGTGTGTGTATACTCCCTTGTGCCAATTAATTGAAACAAAACGAATTATTCCGTTGTTTACTTCCAGCGAAACATAACCTAGTGAACATAGTACTTCGTATATCCAATCCACGAATCCGTTCCTTACAAACTGACCACAGATTCTCGATTGGATTTAAATCAGGAGAGTTTCCGTACAGTCTATAGTACTTTGGTTTGCTCTCTAGTAAGTCTTGATTTTAGTGTCTTGACCTGTAAATCGTATTTCTGGCTCATGTTTATGCTGATGGCCATGCATTCTACCTTGTAATTTATGTTTAGTCTCTTCTTCTCGCTCTCCTTCGCTACCTTCTGTAGCAGGTTGTATATATATATATATATATATATATATATATATACGCACTCATGTGCAAATTAATTGAAAAAAAAAGTCCGTTTTTATTTAGTCTTTTTCATATTTTTCCAATGAGCCATGACCCAGTGCACATGTTAATACTTCGTATGTCTCTTCCACAAAGTCGTTCCTTGCAGATTGACCATAGATTTTCGATTGGATTTAAATCAAGAGAGTTTCCGGGCCAGTCTATTGTACTTTGATTTGCTCACTGGTAAGACTTGCCAGTGTGTTCGTACAGCGTTACAATTTTCGTACCCTTCCTTGAAATAACATTCATCGCAGACAATGGCCGTAGGACAACTAATCGACAGTCAAGACAATATGTCTGGAGATGATAAAAATCTAATGCAATCATGGATGACGTAATATTTTTCAAGGCCAAACAAATTTCATCATACACCCCGAAAACAGATTTATATTACTGCACACCTCTGCAAATGACTTAATCTGAGGAACAAATAGAAATTGATTACACCCTATCATTCCAGTGAGTCTAAGATTGACCGTATGATGAAAGAAAGGAAACTAAAGTGGTTGTTTCAATTAATTTGCACAAGAGTGTAGGTGTGAAAATCGTTGTGAGAACCTGACCTTATCTTATTGTGTGCTTAAGAGAACAGGAAATAATGTATATGCACTTGTATTTGTGTAAGATATTGTTTTCGTGTGCGTGATATTAAGAGGGTGTGTATGATTTCGACGGAGCGATAACCAATATGCTTGTGTCAGTATATGTGCGAGTCATGCGTATTTGTGTGTGCAGGCATGAAATGGAGAAAGGGAAAGAATGACATACAGAGAGAGAGAGAGAGAGAGAGAGAGAGAGAGAGAGGGTGAGAGTAAATGTGTTCATAAAGAAGAAATGACCCAGAAACGCCGAACGTGAATTATTTTAGAATCTTGTATCTTGAACTAAAGTGGATGATCATTAAAAGGGTTTCAAAATCCTTAGATCTAAATGCAATCAGAATCTTGACAGAAGACAAATAAAAAAAGATCCCTCCAAAACGTCTTTTAGAAGACACAGTTATTTGCCAATTGTCTTAATCTGGGATTATCCAATAAACATTGTCTTCTATTAGACACACTACGGATACGGTTTATTCACAACTATAGCCGCGGAAGTTATTTCCTCTTCAATCCACTACGCTATCAGTGAGCACAGGTTGCTTGGCCTTTGTAGCATATAACTTTATATCTTTTCCTTGGCCAAGGTTTGTTACTTCTGGCCGTAAAACTCGTCGTAGATTTTGCGTTGATTCTTCGTAGAACATAGTTTGACTGATTCTTCGCAGCACCAGCGTGAATCTTTGATTTTTACTGGTTTTAGAACACTTATGAAATTTTTGCATTGCTTTTTTTTTGGTCTTAAAATTCGATTGAAATGTCTGATTAATTTTTCTGGTCTTAGAACTCGTATGATATTTCGAATTTATTTTTCTGATCTTAAAATTCGATTGAAATGTCTGATTAATTTTTCTGGTCTTAGAACTCGTATGATATTTCGAATTTATTTTTCTGATCTTAAAATTCGATTGAAATGTCTGATTAATTTTTCTGGTCTTAGAACTCGTATGATATTTCGAATTTATTTTTCTGATCTTAAAATTCGATTGAAATGTCTGATTAATTTTTCTGGTCTTAGAACTCGTATGATATTTCGAATTTATTTTTCTGATCTTAAAATTCGATTGAAATGTCTGATTAATTTTTCTGGTCTTAGAACTCGTGTGATATTTCGGATTTATTTTTCTGGTCTTAAAATTCGAGTGAAATCTGTGATCGATTTTTCTCATAGTTAAACTTATGCAAGATTTCGAATTGATTTTTTTTTCTGATTTCGGAACTTAAAGTTTGGATTAAATTGTTTTGTTTTAAAAGCCATGTGCAATTTTGGACCAGATTTTCCTGTTCTTGGAACTAGTTTAAAAATTTTGACAGGTTCCACGTAGAAGAAATTGTGAGTGAGTATTCGTCGAAGAAAATTCAACATATACTTCGAAGAATATATTTTGAATCTTTACGTATAAAATCTTTCTCGATTTTTTTCTGATCTTCTGCAGAGTTAGTCCTTTCTTCATGCCTTCTTTTGCTACGTTTACTAGGAGTTGCTGCAGTTTTCTTTCTGGCTTCAGCAACAGCAAAATTTTATTAACTTATCTTACGGACCAGAAATGAAGTTTTGATTGTTAGAGGTACCGTTAGAGTAAAATACCACTATCTTGAACAGGGAATGTGCGAGTATGGCACGTAAATGTAGTTGGAAAACATAGAAGTCAAGGGAAAAAATCATGATAGTGTTTACCTATACATATGCGAGAAAGAGTAGGCGTGAGTGTATGTGTGCGAAGGTCTTTGGGAGAACATCGCTGGAGGTGAGATTTTTACGATTAACTGACCAATCACGAGTAACTCGGCCCTTCAGTTTTGAAGTTTTCTTTTTACCGATGAAAGCGAGGCTGTTGTCAGCTGGCAATTTGAGAGCGGCCTATTTCATCGTAAAATTATCATCAGCGAATATATAAATGGAATTCTTTTCTCTTGCATTCATTCATCATTAGTGAGATTAATTTTTCCTGTTTTTCATTTCATTATTACAGTAAACATCAAAAGCAGCAACATTTACATTGGATGTGCATTTATTCTCAAGGTTCTGCACAAGAAACATTTTGGACTTCTAGAAAAATTAGATCTATTTAAGAAAATAGATTAGAATAAACCAGAACCTATAATGGGACCAATCAGCCTGCATATGAAAATGAATTGTATAGGTATACAAAAGAATAGAAGTGGGCGTGAGACATGGATGTGTGTTCACCCCACATTTATTTAACCTCTACTGGAACTGGATACCCTACCAGGATTTATTATCTGTCAGGTAATCTCAACATAGACAGACGACACTGAAAAGAAACTGCAGAGCCTACAAAACATGGCGGTAAAAGAAAGCAAGACAAAAGGACTAACTATCAAGTGCAAGAAGAGAGGAAGTATAGACATCAAATGCGAGTTACGACTTGGAGGTGCTAATATCAAGCAGGAGCAGAAGTTTACCGAGGGTGAAAAAATGTGACACCGAGATCTTATTACGCATAAGACTAAGGGACAGAGGCAACGTAGAAGCTCAGATTCGTTTAAAAAAATGCTACATTTCTATGTTAACCGTCTTATTAAATGTCAATGAAGGCTGGAGAATTTCCACACGGATGAGGATCAAGCTAGAGGCAGAGGAATTGTGGTTCTACTGAAGGATACTGAGACTTGAATTGATGGAGGGAGTAACCTACAAAGAAGTCTTAAAGAAAATGGCAACAGAAAGAATATTTATACTTAGAATCAGGAAAGAAATAATTGAAATTCTTTATAACACAAACGGGATTTGAAGACTTAAACCTCAAGGGTTGTATGTAAGGTAACAATGATAGGAGAAGCCAGAGAGCCACTAACTTGGCCATGTAAAAAGCGGTTACTAAATCAGGGATATACTAATGACTATAATGGGGAGGCCTAGCATGTAGATTAGCATCATTCTGTCAGTAATTATTGCATTAATTCCTCACCACATATAAACATTTCCTCATCAGATATGTTTATCTGCAATGTATGCCTATAGTAAAATAAGCGTTTACATTAAAATAATAGTTGCCGTATATTACCAGAAAATCTTGACTTCGTTCCTGACCATTGACAATCCCTTTCTTCCTCAGTTTCCCTGTTCTTTTATAAAAAATCATTAATAATTCATTTACATTATACACATAAGAGTAAAATACGTTGAAATGTTCTTTGTTGTTATATAATAGTTCTATTCTATCAGTAATGATTGCTTTCATTCCTGACCACTGACAATCCCTTTCTTCCTGATTTACAACGCATTCCTACAGTAAAATCATTAGCTATTCATATAATAGCTCTAATTCATCAGAAATACACGCCTTCATTCCTGATCATTGACAATCCTTTTCTTCTTCATTTCCAATGCCTTTATATAGTAAATTAATTATGAATGTGTTTTACTGATTGACATATTCTATTTTAAAATCCTGCCGTAATTTCTGACCCCTGAAAATCTTTTCCATTCCTAATTTTACTGTTTGAATTTGGAAATTTGCGAAACAAATTTGAGAAAAAGAAATTGCAAATTTCGACGTCGAATGAATTAAACAACTTTTAACAATGACTACCAAACAATAATAAGGCTTGTGAAGTAATGGTGGGTCGGGGAGGTGGGGTTATTTGAATAGCCAATCAATGACCAGCAGTGATTTTGTGGCGTGTACAGAATTAATTAGCAGAGATAGCATTCGGAATTTGAGTTCTTTTCTTCCTTTTTATAATTCAATTCTTTGGCCTTCCGTTTCTGCTGATTGGACTTTGGCTAAAAATTCTTCCATGGAATCTTCTTCGTGATTTCTCAATCGAAGATGTAAAAAAATCCGAATTTATTCATGAGAATATTTCTGCGGCACGCTTCCAACCAAACACAATAAATATTTTATTCGAGTTTCATTACTTTCACTTACCTGCTAATAGCGTTGAGAAAAGTATGAATACATCTCTTAAGCAGTTATGATTAACGAGTAGGACAAACTAGATTCTATAGCCGTGAGTGGCAACCAGTCTAGGAGAAGGAAAACTCTGAATTTAAAACGGTAGGTTGTCCTAGCGAAGCATATGCTATGCTAAGGAAAAGTTCATTCATATTGATCGGATCTCCCGCCTACGCCCAACTCCTTTTATTTTGATAGTTCGGCTGGCCTCACAATCAAATTCAACTCAAAATAAGTGGAATTCATATATAAGATCCATCGCTAAAACTGCTTGATAAATGGTCGTTTTTTTTTATGTTTTCACCCAGTCCTCGTTTTCCAAACTTGACGGAGTTCAAAAACATCTACACAGCCTTGTGGTTGATTAACAATTTTCAAAGCAACAGACCATTTTATCCTTGTTTCCATGGTGCGATAGTTCAAACGAATCATATTCCTTACTTCCACCAGTTCAGTTAGGTAAACTAGACACCTTTATTATAAAATTGGCCACTCTGTGGATTAAACTCCCTAGAGGATCTTTTCCCAATCTTAACATTTTCAAGTCTATAGCCAACCGTTATCTATCCTGCATAACAACATAAATCTGTAACCCTCTACTCTGAGTGGCTTTTTACTGGTTTAATATAATGAAAAACTACTGCCGAATATTAATAAAGACGTTTGTACTGAGAAATAATTATTAATATATATTAAGTAATATATAGTAATTAATATAATATGTATATATATATATATATTAACTAATTAAACGCTACATTTAATAGATACTCGTATTTGAGTAGACGCTCCGATTATCTATTAAACGGTATATTTACTTATTATCGTCTACCGGCTTGAATGTCCGAGATATCTTAGAGAAAAATATGCTCTCTCCGGCAGCATTCGAACCTAAGTTTCCTGAAGGATATATATATATATATATATATATATATATATATATATATATATATATATATATATATATATATATATATATATATATATATATATTGTCATCCACAGATAGAATGTTTCGCTAACAGCTCATCAATGTAACTAGACATCCAATCGCCTCAAGCCAGTATCGAATGAATTTGGACATACAATTTGTCACAAGAAAACAGTTGCGATGCTGCAACCTGCACCGGGAAAACAGTAAGATTGTATCACTAAAAACATTGTTATCTTAAAAACAAATTCGTATAATCTAATAATATTTTCTGATTTTAAATAACCTGCAAATGGTTGATAAGCTGTAGAAAGCTAATCAATTAATTATACTTGAATATATATATATATATATATATATATATATATATATATATATATATATATATATATATATATATATATATATAAAAGTGAACATTGAAGTTAACATTTAGAGGCGACAGGCTGTTTCCTCCTAGGTGGCCTGACGATTGTGTCTAGCATAAAACAGCCTGTCGCCTCTAAGTGTTGACCTCAATGTTCACTTTTATATTTACACACGCTCTATCTCTGATATTGAGCACTTTATCCCATAAATATACCAAACATTAAGACTATATTTCTTCATATATATATATATATATATATATATATATATATATATATAAAATTATATATATATATTGAAAGTATGTACAAGCCTCGTGAATTTAAGCGTCCTACGAGGCTGGCATCCCGTTCCCACCCCTACACCGTGGAAACTGTTAGATGTAGACGTCTCTTCTACTCCAATAGCTTCATGTCTCGCACATCTCGCCTATGGAACTCCCTTCCCTATTACTGTTTCCCTGACAAATACAATCTCCAACGGTAGCGTCAATCGTCATCTCCAGTTGCCTTGATCTGTCCACTTCTCTTCTCCACTTCCTTTCATCTTTCATTCCTATCTGCTCTCGCTCTAAATCTTCTGTAACCCCCCTGCCTCGATCGACCCTCCGTCCTTCTCTTTCTCCACATCCCTTCCTTTACCATTCCTATCTGCTCTTCCTCCAACCCTTCTGTAACCCCATGCGTGATAGTGGCCACCGGGCTTGCCTGGGGTGATACGCTTAACAAAAAAAAAAAAAATGTATAAGATGTGTATAAACTGAATTAAAAAATATATTGTGGGATATAATGGAAAGTATGTGTGCGTAATATTGAAAGTTTTTTCTTTTAGTGTCGTCTAAATTATAGCGAAGTTGTACTGCAGAGTCGATTTTTGCACATATTTATGATTATTGTTTTCAGGTTCGCTAAATCAAGAACTGGTGACTGGAAACATAACTCCAGAAGAATATACTACTACTACTACTAGTAGTAGTAGTAGTAGTAATAATAATAATAATAATAATGCCTTAAAGGAATACAAAACATTGTTCTCCTGAGTGCAGCCCATACCTTACGAAGGGCTTTATCTATGTAATATATGTGTTTGTCTTTTTTTTAATTGCACTGTGGAAAATGTCATAATGCCATTTCTGACCTTAGGTCTCTGGTTGGGACCCGGAAAGAAATGTGTACACACCAAAAATCAAAAGAAAAAAAAATAATAATATGGCACATGGGAACATCAACAATCCCTTTTGTAGTTTGAGCCCTCGGAATGGTTGGAAAAGATTCCAGTAGACTCATTGAAGGGATTCCTGGAAGTCCATGCCTGAAAGAAATACAAAAAAAATGTTGTCACGAGTACAGTCCACACCTTATTAAGGACTTTATCTATGCAAAATATCTGGGTTTTTTTTTTTGGTCAGTAGAAAATGTCATCATGCGATTTCTGACCTTAGGTCTCTGGTGGGGACCCGGAAAGAAACGAGTATACACCAGAAACCAAAGGTAATAAAACAATAATAATAATAACAATGAGAAGAAGAAGAAGAAGAAGAAGAAGAAGAAGAAGAAGTAGAAGAAGAAGAAGAAGAAGAAACCATTTGGCTCTCCACGAGGTACAATACAGTTTCAACTTCCCTAACTGGTCCATAGCTGACATCAAGTGAATGAATATCAAAACGAGAAAACCCATACCTTACAAGGATGATATCGAACTCTTTGCTGAAGACGACAATGAGTTAAAGGGTCTCCTCAACACTGTAAAATGTTCCAGTGATAACAGGAAAGAAATTAGAAACTTTATTCAGTAATAAAGGAAGCCAACAAATTTCAAAGGTAATGTCAAGTTGATAAAGAAATGCAAATAAAACATAATGCACCTTACTGCAGCGGCAAACAACCTAAAAAAAGAAAGCAAATGCAATGTACCAAATGCAGATATAATAATAATAATAATAATAATAATAATAATAATAATAAGTGGCTACGTAGTGCAGGGTTGAAAGCTGAAACTGAAGGTTTTATCCTGGCTGCACAAGACCAATGCTTGTTAACTAGGAATTATCAAGCACATATACTAAAATACTGTGTTAGCCCAAAATGCAGATTCTGTGATAAATATGCAGAAACCATTGATCATCTTGTATCAGGTTGCATGATATTGGCACCCACCGAATATAAAACCCGGCATGACAGAGTGGGCCAATATCTGCACTGGAATATATGCAACTTCTACGGGAAGGAAACTGAAAGAAACTGACATGAACACCACCCAGACCCGGTTACGGAGATAGGACCTGTTACAATTCTATGGGACTACACAATACACACTGACAGAACAATCAAAGCCAACCGCCAAGACATTGTTATTAAAGACCACAAACAAAATAAGTGCCTCCTTATTGATATAGCAGTCCCTGCAGACTGAAATGTATCTTTGAAGATATTCGAAAAGCTGTCAAAAAACAAGGAGCTTGAAATAGAAATCTCAAAAATGTGGCACATGGGAACATCAAAAATCCCTGTTGTAGTTGGAGCCCTTGAACAGGTTGGAAATGATTCCAGTAGACTAATTGAAGGGATCACTGGAAATCCATGCCTCAAAGAGATACAAAAAATTGTTCTGACAAGTACAGCCCACACTTTACGAAGGGCTTTATCTATGTAATTATTTTTTTATTTTATTTTATTTTATTTTTTTTCAGTGGAAAGTGTCATGATGCCATTTCTAACCTTAGGTCCCTGGGCGGGACCCGGAAAGAAATGTATAAACGCCAGATATCAAAGAAAATAATAATAATAATAATAAAGAAGAAGAAGAAGAAGAAGAAGAAGAAGAAGAAGAAGAAGAAGAAGAAGAAGAAGAAATAATAATAAGTACAGGGTGTCGTAAAAATATACCTTCCATAAAATATCTCCCATATAATAACAGGACGCATATTTTCTATGAAAATTTCTCGGACATTCAGGCCGGTAAATGTTGTTAATACTGTTTATTATAAACAACATTTACTTAAATATTTGTATCTATAAAAAGAATGTATAATGTGAGTCTACCCACCTCTGCAACTCGTTGCACAAAGATATAGACCCCACGTTGTAGAATTTCTGTGCGGTGGATCGAGCGAGAGGTAGGCTCACAGGCAAAAGAAAAACACAACTACAAACTTGGTTAGGACGAAAAGAGGAGGAAGGCGTGTGACCTGTTTGTGGACGACCAACTCCGGGCTGACTCTCGGCTGGCAAGAAAAAATATATCCTAACTAACAATGTCCGGCTGCTAATGGGTCGCTCTTCGATGTTACGTGCTCCGGCCTAAATCAACCTTCCTCGAACCTAAACTAAGTCTAACTACCCCGTGGCCCAAAGCGCTGCCGTATATATGGAGAATCCTCTTTCATAATTTCCGGACAAGGGACACCCACAAATAAACCCATAACTTTTTCATGACCATTTCTCTCTTTGAAGAAAGTGGACATAAAAATATTTCTTAGCCTAGCTGACTCCGATTCAGGGACATTAAATTCAAACCCTTTTAAGTTTTGACCAGAGCCGGTCTTTTTCCTATCGTCGTATTTTGACAAGTACTTAACACTTATCTACCCTTTTCGCCATATGTTTTTATCTAGATTCCTAATCTAATCATTTGGTCTTGAAGTTTGATGCCCAGGTCAAATCTAACTAATCTTCTCGCACATATGTGTGCGCGCGCACGCACACACAGATGTGGGGGTGTATATATACACACACACAGATGTGCGGGAGCACGCACACACACGCGTGCGCATATATCCAACTCATAGTGTCACAATAAACATAAAAATGTCTTAAAATAATTGTCGGGCTTTGTTTATTTCATAATGTGTGACGCCATTTGTTTACATTTGGATACGCATCGAGCAGATATGAATGTACGTGAGAAAATCATGGAGAATAGTGGTTTAAAAACAGTAAAATCGACCTTGCGAACCGAAACGCTCCTCTGTGGTAAAAGCACATCAGGCTATATGACGGTTCCGTATAGAATACAGGTTCGATTCCTTTCGAAGGACGCATATCTTTTTATGACAATTTCTCGGACATTCAGGCCAGTAAATGTTATTTAATACTGTTTATTATAAACAGAGCATTTACTTAAATACTTGTACATACAAAAAGGATGTGAAATATAAAAATATATTTATATATATATAATATATATATATATAATGTATATATATATTCTTTCTTCCAGAGTATTAGTGGGAAGTGAACCTAGACTCTTTTCATCATGCTTATTAACACACACCCACCTCTCTCTTTCTCTCTCTCTCTCTCTCTCACTCTCTCTCTCTCTCTCTCTCTATATATATATATATATATATATATATATATGTATGTATGTATAGAAATGCAGAATAATGACGAAAGTATTTTAATAGTAAATCGTTACGGTGTCGATTCTAAACCAACAACAAAAGAGAAAATAAAGCGGCCTTTCCCAACTCTTCCCTCGCAATAATCTCTCCAACCTTAAGAAACATTATGTTCTACTCATATATGGGCGTTGTGAAGCTAGTCCGATCTGTGCGTCTGATCTTTGGGTGTGACAACACCATTTCTTCCCCTCACACATTTATGGTAACAACAGAAACAAATTTCGTTTGGTTATTTTGCGCTGTTTGTTTGCTAATACAAAGGAACCCGAAATGTCGCGTCGTCAATGCTAATTGTTCATCATGCGCAAATAAGCACCAACGCGGATATTTCGCGAGAACAACACGTTATCATTTCTTCGGTGAATACAAGGGGACCCCATGCCTCGTCTTTAGAATAAGATTAGGAACATAGATTTCTTCGATTATTGGCTTCACAAATTCCCACTTATTATTCTTCTTCGTCGGACTTGCCTTTCTTTGTTCGATCAGGTTTCCAGTCGAAAGCATTAAATAGGTCATTAGTGGGTACTTTATACTTATGTTTAATTTTATTGAGAATAATGCCACTGAGACGCGCCTTATTTTTCTTCTCTTTCTGCTCCTTCTCCCCTCTTCATCATTCTTATTCTTCTCCTCCTCCATCATCTTCTTCAGCTCCTCCTCTTTCTTCTTTTACTCCTCCTCCTCCATCATCTTCCTTTCATCCTCTTCCTCCTCCACATACATCTTCATCTTCTTCTTCTCCATCTACTTTTTCTCCTCCTCCTCTCTAGTGACATTGTTCAGCTCCCTATCTTCCTTTTTAATTTCTCCTCCTACTCCTCCTCCTCCTTCTTCTTCTTCTTCTTCTTCTTCTTCTTCTTCTTCTTCTTCAGCTCCTCCTCTTTCTTCTTTTACTCCTCCTCCTCCATCATCTTCCTTTCATCATCTTCCTCCTCCACATACATCTTCATCTTCTTCTTCTCCATCTTCTTTTTCTCCTCCTCCTCTCTAGTGACATTCTTCAGCTCCCTATCTTCCTTTTTAATTTCTCCTCCTCCTTCTTCTTCTGCTTCTTCTCCTCCTCCTCCTCCTCCTCCTCTTCTTCTTCTTCTTCTTCTTCTTTGTGCGGTGTCAGATTGTGATAATGACTCCAAACAATTTCTTATTCTTTGCTGCACTTTCCATTTGTCTTAAACCTTCGTCGTTGGTGACATGTTCAGTCCACAATATTCTCAACATCCTTCTGTAGAACCACCTTTATATTTCCGTTGTTTCAAGACACTTTACAACTATGAGGTGAATATTCTGCATTCAATGCCTGATAGGAAGATGGATATTTGATAGATTAAAAAAAATTCGTACAACAAAATTCCAGTTTCTTAAGACGTTGTTTAGAATCTGGAAGACATCTTGGTGTAGTAAAAATTTCTATCGATTCAAGTCACTTCAACTTTTACATTCACTGCCATAGAGAATCATTGCTATTACATAGAAGTTTATCACAATTTGCTTTCAATGTAAATCTTCCTGTTACTTAATACTTTGTTTAGCTTTTGGAAGACATGAGGAGATTGTCCAGCATTCACTGCCATATAGGAGGATTGATATTACATAGAAGTTCATAACTCTTTTCTTTGTTTCTAACGAAATCTTCCTGTTTCTTAATAATTTGTTTAGCTTTTGGAAGACATGAGGAGATTGTCCAGCATTCACTGCCATATAGGAGGATTGATATTACATAGAAGTTCATCACTCTTTTCTTTCTTTCTAACGAAATCTTCCTGTTTCTTAATACTTTGTTTAGCTTTTGGAAGACATGAGGAGATTGTCCAGCATTCACTGCCATATAGGAGGATTGATATTACATAGAAGTTCATCACTCTTTTCTTTCTTTCTAACGAAATCTTCCTGTTTCTTAATACTTTGTTTAGCTTTTGGAAGACATGAGGAGATTGTCCAGCATTCACTGCCATATAGGAGGATTGATATTACATAGAAGTTCATCACTCTTTTCTTTCTTTCTAACGAAATCTTCCTGTTTCTTAATATTTGTTTAGCTTTTGGAAGACATGAGGAGATTGTCCAGCATCCACTGCCGTATAGGTGGATTGATATTACATAGAAGTTCATCACTCTTTACTTTGTTTCTAACGAAATCTTCCTATTTCTTAATACTTTGTTTAGCTTTTGGAAGACATGAGGAGATTGTCCAGCATTCACTGCCATATAGGAGGATTGATATTACATAGAAGGTCATCACTCTTTTCTTTCTTTCTAACGAAATCTTCCTGTTTCTTAATACTTTGTTTAGCTTTTGGAAGACATGAGGAGATTGTCCAGCATTCACTGCCATATAGGAGGATTGATATTACATAGAAGTTCATCACTCTTTTCTTTGTTTCTAACGAAATCTTCCTGTTTCTTAATACTTTCTTCAGCTTTTGGAAGACATGAGGAGATTGTCCAGCATTCACTGCCATATAGGAGGATTGATATTACATAGAAGTTCATCACTCTTTTCTTTCTTTCTAACGAAATCTTCCTGTTTCTTAATACTTTGTTTAGCTTTTGGAAGACATGAGGAGATTGTCCAGCATTCATTGCCATATAGGAGGATTGATATTACATAGAAGTTCATAACTCTTTTCTTTGTTTCTAACGAAATCTTCCTGTTTCTTAATACTTTGTTTAGCTTTTGGAAGACATGAGGAGATTGTCCAGCATTCACTGCCATATAGGAGGATTGATATTACATAGAAGTTCATCACTCTTTTCTTTCTTTCTAACGAAATCTTCCTGTTTCTTAATATTTTGTTTAGCTTTTGGAAGACATGAGGAGATTGTCCAGCATTCACTGCCATATAGGAGGATTGATAATACATAGAAGTTCATCACTCTTTTCTTTGTTTCTAACGAAATCTTCCTGTTTCTTAATACTTTGTTTAGCTTTTGGAAGACATGAGGAGATTGTCCAGCATTCACTGCCATATAGGAGGATTGATATTACATAGAAGTTCATCACTCTTTTCTTTCCTTCTAACGAAATCTTCCTGTTTCTTAATATTTGTTTAGCTTTTGGAAGACATGAGGAGATTGTCCAGCATCCACTGCCGTATAGGTGGATTGATATTACATAGAAGTTCATCACTCTTTACTTTGTTTCTAACGAAATCTTCCTATTTCTTAATACTTTGTTTAGCTTTTGGAAGACATGAGGAGATTGTCCAGCATTCACTGCCATATAGGAGGATTGATATTACATAGAAGTTCATCACTCTTTTCTTTCTTTCTAACGAAATCTTCCTGTTTCTTAATACTTTGTTTAGCTTTTGGAAGACATGAGGAGATTGTCCAGCATTCACTGCCATATAGGAGGATTGATATTACATAGAAGTTCATAACTCTTTTCTTTGTTTCTAACGAAATCTTCCTGTTTCTTAATACTTTGTTTAGCTTTTGGAAGACATGAGGAGATTGTCCAGCATTCACTGCCATATAGGAGGATTGATATTACATAGAAGTTCATCACTCTTTTCTTTGTTTCTAACGAAATCTTCCTGTTTCTTAATACTTTGTTTAGCTTTTGGACGACATGAGGAGATTGTCCAGCATTCACTGCCATATAGGAGGATTGATATTACATAGAAGTTCATCACTCTTTTCTTTGTTTCTAACGAAATCTTCCTGTTTCTTAATACTTTGTTTAGCTTTTGGAAGTCATGAGAAGATTGTCCAGCATTCACTGCCATATAGGAGGATTGATATTACATAGAAGTTCATCACTCTTTTCTTTGTTTCTAACGAAATCTTCCTGTTTCTTAATACTTTGTTTAGCTTTTGGACGACATGAGGAGATTGTCCAGCATTTACTGCCATATAGGAGGATTGATATTACATAGAAGTTCATAACTCTTTTCTTTGTTTCTAACGAAATCTTCCTGTTTCTTAATACTTTGTTTAGCTTTTGGAAGACATGAGGAGATTGTCCAGCATTCACTGCCATATAGGAGGATTGATATTACATAGAAGTTCATAACTCTTTTCTTTGTTTCTAACGAAATCTTCCTGTTTCTTAATACTTTGTTTAGATTTTGGAAGACATGAGGAGATTGTCCAGCATTCACTGCCATATAGGAGGATTGATATTACATAGAAGTTCATCACTCTTTTCTTTCTTTCTAACGAAATCTTCCTGTTTCTTAATATTTGTTTAGCTTTTGGAAGACATGAGGAGATTGTCCAGCATCCACTGCCATATAGGAGGATTGATATTACATAGAAGTTCATAACTCTTTTCTTTGTTTCTAACGAAATCTTCCTGTTTCTTAATACTTTGTTTAGCTTTTGGAAGACATGAGGAGATTGTCCAGCATTCACTGCCATATAGGAGGATTGATATTACATAGAAGTTCATCACTCTTTTCTTTCTTTCTAACGAAATCTTCCTGTTTCTTAATACTTTGTTTAGCTTTTGGAAGACATGAGGAGATTGTCCAGCATTCACTGCCATATAGGAGGATTGATATTACATAGAAGTTGATCACTCTTTTCTTTGTTTTAACGAAATCTTCCTGTTTCTTAATACTTTGTTTAGCTTTTGGAAGACATGAGGAGATTGTCCAGCATTCACTGCCATATAGGAGGATTGATATTACATAGAAGTTCATCATTCTTTTCTTTGTTTCTAACGAAATCTTCCTGTTTCTTAATACTTTGTTTAGCTTTTGGAAGACATGAGGAGATTGTCCAGCATTCACTGCCATATAGGAGGATTGATATTACATAGAAGTTCATCACTCTTTTCTTTGTTTCTAACGAAATCTTCCTGTTTCTTAATACTTTGTTTAGCTTTTGGAAGACATGAGGAGATTGTCCAGCATTCACTGCCATATAGGAGGATTGATATTACATAGAAGTTCATCACTCTTTTCTTTCTTACTAACGAAATCTTCCTGTTTCTTAATACTTTGTTTAGCTTTTGGACGACATGAGGAGATTGTCCAGCATTTACTGCCATATAGGAGGATTGATATTACATAGAAGTTCATCACTCTTTTCTTTCTTTCTAACGAAATCTTCCTGTTTCTTAATATTTGTTTAGCTTTTGGAAGACATGAGGAGATTGTTCAGCATCCACTGCCATTTAGGAGGATTGATATTACATAGAAGTTCATCACTCTTTTCTTTGTTTCTAACGAAATCTTCCTGTTTCTTAATACTTTGTTTAGCTTTTGGAAGTCCTGAGAAGATTGTCCAGCATTCACTGCCATATAGGAGGATGGATATTACATAGAAGTTCATAACTCTTTTCTTTGTTTCTAACGAAATCTTCCTGTTTCTTAATACTTTGTTTAGCTTTTGGAAGACATGAGGAGATTGTCCAGCATTCACTGCCATATAGGAGGATTGATATTACATAGAAGTTCATCACTCTTTTCTTTCTTTCTAACGAAATCTTCCTGTTTCTTAATACTTTGTTTAGCTTTTGGACGACATGAGGAGATTGTCCAGCATTTACTGCCATATAGGAGGATTGATATTACATAGAAGTTCATAACTCTTTTCTTTGTTTCTAACGAAATCTTCCTGTTTCTTAATACTTTGTTTAGCTTTTGGAAGACATGAGGAGATTGTCCAGCATTCACTGCCATATAGGAGGATTGATATTACATAGAAGTTCATCACTCTTTTCTTTCTTTCTAACGAAATCTTCCTGTTTCTTAATACTTTGTTTAGATTTTGGAAGACATGAGGAGATTGTCCAGCATTCACTGCCATATAGGAGGATTGATATTACATAGAAGTTCATCACTCTTTTCTTTCTTTCTAACGAAATCTTCCTGTTTCTTAATATTTGTTTAGCTTTTGGAAGACATGAGGAGATTGTCCAGCATCCACTGCCATATAGGAGGATTGATATTACATAGAAGTTCATCACTCTTTTCTTTCTTTCTAACGAAATCTTCCTGTTTCTTAATACTTTGTTTAGCTTTTGGAAGACATGAGGAGATTGTCCAGCATCCACTGCCATATAGGAGGATTGATATTACATAGAAGTTCATCACTCTTTTCTTTCTTTCTAACGAAATCTTCCTGTTTCTTAATACTTTGTTTAGCTTTTGGAAGACATGAGGAGATTGTCCAGCATTCACTGCCATATAGGAGGATTGATATTACATAGAAGTTCATAACTCTTTTCTTTGTTTCTAACGAAATCTTCCTGTTTCTTAATACTTTGTTTAGCTTTTGGACGACATGAGGAGATTGTCCAGCATTCACTGCCATATAGGAGGATTGATATTACATAGAAGTTCATAACTCTTTTCTTTGTTTCTAACGAAATCTTCCTGTTTTTTAATACTTTGTTTAGCTTTTGGAAGACAAGAGGAGATTGTCCAGCATTCACTGCCATATAGGAGGATTGATATTACATAGAAGTTCATAACTCTTTTCTTTGTTTCTAACGAAATCTTCCTGTTTCTTAATACTTTGTTTAGCTTTTGGAAGACATGAGGAGATTGTCCAGCATTCACTGCCATATAGGAGGATTGATATTACATAGAAGTTGATCACTCTTTTCTTTGTTTTTAACGAAATCTTCCTGTTTCTTAATACTTTGTTTAGCTTTTGGAAGACATGAGGAGATTGTCCAGCATTCACTGCCATATAGGAGGATTGATATTACATAGAAGTTCATAACTCTTTTCTTTGTTTCTAACGAAATCTTCCTGTTTCTTAATACTTTGTTTAGCTTTTGGAAGACATGAGGAGATTGTCCAGCATTCACTGCCATATAGGAGGATTGATATTACATAGAAGTTCATCACTCTTTTCTTTCTTACTAACGAAATCTTCCTGTTTCTTAATACTTTGTTTAGCTTTTGGACGACATGAGGAGATTGTCCAGCATTTACTGCCATATAGGAGGATTGATATTACATAGAAGTTCATCACTCTTTTCTTTGTTTCTAACGAAATCTTCCTGTTTCTTAATGCTTTGGTTAGCTTTTGGAAGTCCTGAGAAGATTGTCCAGCATTCACTGCCATATAGGAGGATTGATATTACATAGAAGTTCATCACTCTTTTCTTTGTTTCTAACGAAATCTTCCTGTTTCTTAATACTTTGTTTAGCTTTTGGAAGACATGAGGAGATTGTCCAGCATTCACTGCCATATAGGAGGATTGATATTACATAGAAGTTCATCACTCTTTTCTTTGTTTCTAACGAAATCTTCCTGTTTCTTAATACTTTGTTTAGCTTTTGGAAGACATGAGGAGATTGTCCAGCATTCACTGCCATATAGGAGGATTGATATTACATAGAAGTTCATCACTCTTTTCTTTCTTTCTAACGAAATCTTCCTGTTTCTTAATACTTTGTTTTGCTTTTGGAAGACATGAGGAGATTGTCCAGCATTCACTGCCATATAGGAGGATTGATATTACATAGAAGTTCATCACTCTTTTCTTTGTTTCTAACGAAATCTTCCTGTTTCTTAATACTTTGTTTAGCTTTTGGAAGACATGAGGAGATTGTCCAGCATTCACTGCCATATAGGAGGATTGATATTACATAGAAGTTCATCACTCTTTTCTTTCTTTCTAACGAAATCTTCCTGTTTCTTAATACTTTGTTTAGCTTTTGGAAGACATGAGGAGATTGTCCAGCATTCACTGCCATATAGGAGGATTGATATTACATAGAAGTTCATCACTCTTTTCTTTGTTTCTAACGAAATCTTCCTGTTTCTTAATACTTTGTTTAGCTTTTGGAAGACATGAGGAGATTGTCCAGCATTCACTGCCATATAGGAGGATTGATATTACATAGAAGTTCATCACTCTTTTCTTTGTTTCTAACGAAATCTTCCTGTTTCTTAATACTTTGTTTAGCTTTTGGAAGACATGAGGAGATTGTCCAGCATTCACTGCCATATAGGAGGATTGATATTACATAGAAGTTCATCACTCTTTTCTTTCTTTCTAACGAAATCTTCCTGTTTCTTAATACTTTGTTTAGCTTTTGGACGACATGAGGAGATTGTCCAGCATTTACTGCCATATAGGAGGATTGATATTACATAGAAGTTCATAACTCTTTTCTTTGTTTCTAACGAAATCTTCCTGTTTCTTAATACTTTGTTTAGCTTTTGGAAGACATGAGGAGATTGTCCAGCATTCACTGCCATATAGGAGGATTGATATTACATAGAAGTTCATCACTCTTTTCTTACTTTCTAACGAAATCTTCCTGTTTCTTAATACTTTGTTTAGATTTTGGAAGACATGAGGAGATTGTCCAGCATTCACTGCCATATAGGAGGATTGATATTACATAGAAGTTCATCACTCTTTTCTTTCTTTCTAACGAAATCTTCCTGTTTCTTAATACTTTGTTTAGCTTTTGGAAGACATGAGGAGATTGTCCAGCATCCACTGCCATATAGGAGGATTGATATTACATAGAAGTTCATCACTCTTTTCTTTCTTTCTAACGAAATCTTCCTGTTTCTTAATACTTTGTTTAGCTTTTGGAAGACATGAGGAGATTGTCCAGCATCCACTGCCATATAGGAGGATTGATATTACATAGAAGTTCATCACTCTTTTCTTTCTTTCTAACGAAATCTTCCTGTTTCTTAATACTTTGTTTAGCTTTTGGAAGACATGAGGAGATTGTCCAGCATTCACTGCCATATAGGAGGATTGATATTACATAGAAGTTCATAACTCTTTTCTTTGTTTCTAACGAAATCTTCCTGTTTCTTAATACTTTGTTTAGCTTTTGGACGACATGAGGAGATTGTCCAGCATTCACTGCCATATAGGAGGATTGATATTTCATAGAAGTTCATAACTCTTTTCTTTGTTTCTAACGAAATCTTCCTGTTTTTTAATACTTTGTTTAGCTTTTGGAAGACAAGAGGAGATTGTCCAGCATTCACTGCCATATAGGAGGATTGATATTACATAGAAGTTCATAACTCTTTTCTTTGTTTCTAACGAAATCTTCCTGTTTCTTAATACTTTGTTTAGCTTTTGGAAGACATGAGGAGATTGTCCAGCATTCACTGCCATATAGGAGGATTGATATTACATAGAAGTTCATCACTCTTTTCTTTCTTTCTAACGAAATCTTCCTGTTTCTTAATATTTGTTTAGCTTTTGGAAGACATGAGGAGATTGTCCAGCATCCACTGCCGTATAGGTGGATTGATATTACATAGAAGTTCATCATTCTTTTCTTTGTTTCTAACGAAATCTTCCTATTTCTTAATACTTTGTTTAGCTTTTGGAAGACATGAGGAGATTGTCCAGCATTCACTGCCATATAGGAGGATTGATATTACATAGAAGTTCATCACTCTTTTCTTTCTTTCTAACGAAATCTTCCTGTTTCTTAATACTTTGTTTAGCTTTTGGAAGACATGAGGAGATTGTCCAGCATCCACTGCCATATAGGAGGATTGATATTACATAGAAGTTCATCACTCTTTTCTTTCTTTCTAACGAAATCTTCCTGTTTCTTAATACTTTGTTTAGCTTTTGGAAGACATGAGGAGATTGTCCAGCATTCACTGCCATATAGGAGGATTGATATTACATAGAAGTTCATAACTCTTTTCTTTGTTTCTAACGAAATCTTCCTGTTTCTTAATACTTTGTTTAGCTTTTGGACGACATGAGGAGATTGTCCAGCATTCACTGCCATATAGGAGGATTGATATTTCATAGAAGTTCATAACTCTTTTCTTTGTTTCTAACGAAATCTTCCTGTTTTTTAATACTTTGTTTAGCTTTTGGAAGACAAGAGGAGATTGTCCAGCATTCACTGCCATATAGGAGGATTGATATTACATAGAAGTTCATAACTCTTTTCTTTGTTTCTAACGAAATCTTCCTGTTTCTTAATACTTTGTTTAGCTTTTGGAAGACATGAGGAGATTGTCCAGCATTCACTGCCATATAGGAGGATTGATATTACATAGAAGTTCATCACTCTTTTCTTTCTTTCTAACGAAATCTTCCTGTTTCTTAATATTTGTTTAGCTTTTGGAAGACATGAGGAGATTGTCCAGCATCCACTGCCGTATAGGTGGATTGATATTACATAGAAGTTCATCATTCTTTTCTTTGTTTCTAACGAAATCTTCCTATTTCTTAATACTTTGTTTAGCTTTTGGAAGACATGAGGAGATTGTCCAGCATTCACTGCCATATAGGAGGATTGATATTACATAGAAGTTCATCACTCTTTTCTTTCTTTCTAACGAAATCTTCCTGTTTCTTAATACTTTGTTTAGCTTTTGGAAGACATGAGGAGATTGTCCAGCATTCACTGCCATATAGGAGGATTGATATTACATAGAAGTTCATAACTCTTTTCTTTGTTTCTAACGAAATCTTCCTGTTTCTTAATACTTTGTTTAGCTTTTGGACGACATGAGGAGATTGTCCAGCATTCACTGCCATATAGGAGGATTGATATTACATAGAAGTTCATAACTCTTTTCTTTGTTTCTAACGAAATCTTCCTGTTTCTTAATACTTTGTTTAGCTTTTGGAAGACATGAGGAGATTGTCCAGCATTCACTGCCATATAGGAGGATTGATATTACATAGAAGTTCATAACTCTTTTCTTTGTTTCTAACGAAATCTTCCTGTTTCTTAATACTTTGTTTAGCTTTTGGAAAACATGAGGAGATTGTCCAGCATTCACTGCCATATAGGAGGATTGATATTACATAGAAGTTCATCACTCTTTTCTTTCTTTCTAACGAAATCTTCCTGTTTCTTAATACTTTGTTTAGCTTTTGGAAGACATGAGGAGATTGTCCAGCATTCACTGCCATATAGGAGGATTGATATTACATAGAAGTTCATAACTCTTTTCTTTGTTTCTAACGAAATCTTCCTGTTTCTTAATACTTTGTTTAGCTTTTGGACGACATGAGGAGATTGTCCAGCATTCACTGCCATATAGGAGGATTGATATTACATAGAAGTTCATAACTCTTTTCTTTGTTTCTAACGAAATCTTCCTGTTTCTTAATACTTTGTTTAGCTTTTGGAAGACATGAGGAGATTGTCCAGCATTCACTGCCATATAGGAGGATTGATATTACATAGCAGTTCATAACTCTTTTCTTTGTTTCTAACGAAATCTTCCTGTTTCTTAATACTTTGTTTAGCTTTTGGAAAACATGAGGAGATTGTCCAGCATTCACTGCCATATAGGAGGATTGATATTACATAGAAGTTCATCACTCTTTTCTTTCTTTCTAACGAAATCTTCCTGTTTCTTAATACTTTGTTTAGCTTTTGGAAGACATGAGGAGATTGTCCAGCATTCACTGCCATATAGGAGGATTGATATTACATAGAAGTTCATCACTCTTTTCTTTCTTTCTAACGAAATCTTCCTGTTTCTTAATACTTTGTTTAGCTTTTGGAAGACATGAGGAGATTGTCCAGCATTCACTGCCATATAGGAGGATTGATATTACATAGAAGTTCATAACTCTTTTCTTTGTTTCTAACGAAATCTTCCTGTTTCTTAATACTTTGTTTAGCTTTTGGAAGACATGAGGAGATTGTCCAGCATTCACTGCCATATAGGAGGATTGATATTACATAGAACTTCATCACTCTTTTCTTTGTTTCTAACGAAATCTTCCTGTTTCTTAATACTTTGTTTAGCTTTTGGAAGACATGAGGAGATTGTCCAGCATTCACTGCCATATAGGAGGATTGATATTACATAGAACTTCATCACTCTTTTCTTTGTTTCTAACGAAATCTTCCTGTTTCTTAATACTTTGTTTAGCTTTTGGAAGACATGAGGAGATTGTCCAGCATTCACTGCCATATAGGAGGATTGATATTACATAGAACTTCATCACTCTTTTCTTTGTTTCTAACGAAATCTTCCTGTTTCTTAATACTTTGTTTAGCTTTTGGAAGACATGAGGAGGTTGTCCAGCATTCACTGCCATATAGGAGGATTGATATTACATAGAAGTTCATCACTCTTTTCTTTCTTTCTAACGAAATCTTCCTGTTTCTTAATACTTTGTTTAGCTTTTGGAAGACATGAGGAGATTGTCCAGCATTCACTGCCATATAGGAGGATTGATATTACATAGAAGTTCATCACTCTTTTCTTTCTTTCTAACGAAATCTTCCTGTTTCTTAATACTTTGTTTAGCTTTTGGAAGACATGAGGAGATTGTCCAGCATTCACTGCCATATAGGAGGATTGATATTACATAGAAGTTCATCACTCTTTTCTTTCTTTCTAACGAAATCTTCCTGTTTCTTAATACTTTGTTTAGCTTTTGGACAACATGAGGAGATTGTCCAGCATTCACTGCCATATAGGAGGATTGATATTACATAGAATTTCATCACTCTTTTCTTTCTTTCTAACGAAATCTTCCTGTTTCTTAATACTTTGTTTAGCTTTTGGAAGACATGAGAAGATTGTCCAGCATTCACTGCCATATAGGAGGATTGATATTACATAGAAGTTCATCACTCTTTTATTTCTTTCTAACGAAATCTTCCTGTTTCTTAATACTTTGTTTAGCTTTTGGAAGACATGAGGAGATTGTCCAGCATTCACTGCCATATAGGAGGATTGATATTACATAGAAGTTCATCACTCTTTTCTTTCTTTCTAACGAAATCTTCCTGTTTCTTAATACTTTGTTTAGCTTTTGGAAGACATGAGGAGATTCTCCAGCATTCACTGCCATATAGGAGGATTGATATTACATAGAAGTTCATCACTCTTTTCTTTCTTTCTAACGAAATCTTCCTGTTTCTTAATACTTTGATTAGCTTTTGGAAGACATGAGGAGATTGTCCAGCATTCACTGCCATATAGGAGGATTGATATTACATAGAAGGTCATCACTCTTTTCTTTCTTTCTAACGAAATCTTCCTGTTTCTTAATACTTTGTTTAGCTTTTGGAAGACATGAGGAGATTGTCCAGCATTCACTGCCATATAGGAGGATTGATATTACATAGAAGTTCATCACTCTTTTCTTTCTTTCTAACGAAATCTTCCTGTTTCTTAATACTTTGTTTAGCTTTTGGACGACATGAGGAGATTGTCCAGCATTCACTGCCATATAGGAGGATTGATATTACATAGAAGTTCATCACTCTTTTCTTTGTTTCTAACGAAATCTTCCTGTTTCTTAATACTTTGTTTAGCTTTTGGAAGACATGAGGAGATTGTCCAGCATTCACTGCCATATAGGAGGATTGATATTACATAGAAGTTCATCACTCTTTTCTTTCTTTCTAACGAAATCTTCCTGTTTCTTAATACTTTATTTAGCTTTTGGACGACATGAGGAGATTGTCCAGCATTCACTGCCATATAGGAGGATTGATATTACATAGAAGTTCATAACTCTTTTCTTTCTTTCTAACGAAATCTTCCTGTTTCTTAATACTTTGTTTAGCTTTTGGAAGACATGAGGAGATTGTCCAGCATTCACTGCCATATAGGAGGATTGATATTACATAGAAGTTCATAACTCTTTTCTTTGTTTCTAACGAAATCTTCCTGTTTCTTAATACTTTGTTTAGCTTTTGGAAGACATGAGGAGATTGTCCAGCATTCACTGCCATATAGGAGGATTGATATTACATAGAAGTTCATCACTCTTTTCTTTCTTTCTAACGAAATCTTCCTGTTTCTTAATACTTTGTTTAGCTTTTGGAAGACATGAGGAGATTGTCCAGCATTCACTGCCATATAGGAGGATTGATATTACATAGAAGTTCATCACTCTTTTCTTTCTTTCTAACGAAATCTTCCTGTTTCTTAATACTTTGATTAGCTTTTGGAAGACATGAGAAGATTGTCCAGCATTCACTGCCATATAGGAGGATTGATATTACATAGAAGGTCATCACTCTTTTCTTTCTTTCTAACGAAATCTTCCTGTTTCTTAATACTTTGTTTAGCTTTTGGAAGACATGAGGAGATTGTCCAGCATTCACTGCCATATAGGAGGATTGATATTACATAGAAGTTCATCACTCTTTTCTTTCTTTCTAACGAAATCTTCCTGTTTCTTAATACTTTGTTTAGCTTTTGGAAGACATGAGGAGATTGTCCAGCATTCACTGCCATATAGGAGGATTGATATTACATAGAAGGTCATCACTCTTTTCTTTCTTTCTAACGAAATCTTCCTGTTTCTTAATACTTTGATTAGCTTTTGGAAGACATGAGAAGATTGTCCAGCATTCACTGCCATATAGGAGGATTGATATTACATAGAAGGTCATCACTCTTTTCTTTCTTTCTAACGAAATCTTCCTGTTTCTTAATACTTTGTTTAGCTTTTGGAAGACATGAGGAGATTGTCCAGCATTCACTGCCATATAGGAGGATTGATATTACATAGAAGTTCATCACTCTTTTCTTTGTTTCTAATGAAATCTTCCTGTTTCTTAATACTTTGTTTAGCTTTTGAAAGACATGAGGAGATTGTCCAGCATTCACTGCCATATAGGAGGATTGATATTACATAGAAGTTCATCACTCTTTTCTTTGTTTCTAATGAAATCTTCCTGTTTCTTATACTTTGTTTAGCTTTTGGAAGGCATGAGGAGATTGTCCAGCATTCACTGCCATATAGGAGGATTGATATTACATAGAAGTTCATCACTCTTTTCTTTGTTTCTAACGAAATCTTCCTGTTTCTTAATACTTTGTTTAGCTTTTGGAAGACATGAGGAAATTGTCCAGCATTCACTGCCATATAGGAGGATTGATATTACATAGAAGTTCATAACTCTTTTCTTTGTTTCTAACGATATCTTCCTGTTTCTTAATACTTTGTTTAGCTTTTGGAAGACATGAGGAGATTGTCCATCATTCACTGCCATAGAGGAGGATTGATATTACATAGAAGTTCATCACTCTTTTCTTTCTTTCTAACGAAATCTTCCTGTTTCTTAATACTTTGTTTAGCTCTTGGAAGACCTGAGGAGATTGTCCAGCATTCACTGCCATAGAGGAGGATTGATATTACATATAAGTTCACCACTCTTTTCTTTCTTTCTAACGAAATCTTCCTGTTTCTTAATACTTTGTTTAGCTTTTGGAAGACATGAGGAGATTGTCCAGCATTCACTGCCATATAGGAGGATTGATATTACATAGAAGTTCATCACTCTTTTCTTTCTTTCTAACGAAATCTTCCTGTTTCGTAATACTTTGTTTAGCTTTTGGACGACATGAGGAGATTGTCCAGCATTCACTGCCATATAGGAGGATTGATATTACATAGAAGTTCATAACTATTTTCTTTGTTTCTAACGAAATCTTCCTGTTTCTTAATACTTTGTTTAGCTTTTGGAAACATGAGGAGATTGTCCAGCATTCACTGCCATATAGGAGGATTGATATTACATAGAAGTTCATCACTCTTTTCTTTCTTTCTAACGAAATCTTCCTGTTTCTTAATACTTTGTTTAGCTTTTGGAAGACATGAGGAGATTGTCCAGCATTCACTGCCATATAGGAGGATTGATATTACATAGAAGTTCATCACTCTTTTCTTTCTTTCTAACGAAATCTTCCTGTTTCTTAATACTTTGTTTAGCTTTTGGAAGACATGAGGAGATTGTCCAGCATTCACTGCCATATAGGAGGATTGATATTACATAGAAGTTCATCACTCTTTTCTTTCTTTCTAACGAAATCTTCCTGTTTCTTAATACTTTGTTTAGCTTTTGGACGACATGAGGAGATTGTCCATCATTCACTGCCATATAGGAGGATTGATATTACATAGAAGTTCATAACTCTTTTCTTTGTTTCTAACGAAATCTTCCTGTTTCTTAATACTTTGTTTAGCTTTTGGAAGACATGAGGAGATTGTCCAGCATTCACTGCCATATAGGAGGATTGATATTACATAGAAGTTCATCACTCTTTTCTTTCTTTCTAACGAAATCTTCCTGTTTCTTAATACTTTGTTTAGCTTTTGGAAGACATGAGGAGATTGTCCAGCATTCACTGCCATATAGGAGGATTGATATTACATAGAAGTTCATCACTCTTTTCTTTCTTTCTAACGAAATCTTCCTGTTTCTTAATACTTTGATTAGCTTTTGGAAGACATGAGAAGATTGTCCAGCATTCACTGCCATATAGGAGGATTGATATTACATAGAAGGTCATCACTCTTTTCTTTCTTTCTAACGAAATCTTCCTGTTTCTTAATACTTTGTTTAGCTTTTGGAAGACATGAGGAGATTGTCCAGCATTCACTGCCATATAGGAGGATTGATATTACATAGAAGTTCATCACTCTTTTCTTTGTTTCTAATGAAATCTTCCTGTTTCTTATACTTTGTTTAGCTTTTGGAAGGCATGAGGAGATTGTCCAGCATTCACTGCCATATAGGAGGATTGATATTACATAGAAGTTCATCACTCTTTTCTTTGTTTCTAACGAAATCTTCCTGTTTCTTAATACTTTGTTTAGCTTTTGGAAGACATGAGGAAATTGTCCAGCATTCACTGCCATATAGGAGGATTGATATTACATAGAAGTTCATCACTCTTTTCTTTGTTTCTAACGAAATCTTCCTGTTTCTTAATACTTTGTTTAGCTTTTGGAAGACATGAGGAGATTGTCCATCATTCACTGCCATAGAGGAGGATTGATATTACATAGAAGTTCATCACTCTTTTCTTTCTTTCTAACGAAATCTTCCTGTTTCTTAATACTTTGTTTAGCTCTTGGAAGACATGAGGAGATTGTCCAGCATTCACTGCCATAGAGGAGGATTGATATTACATAGAAGTTCACCACTCTTTTCTTTCTTTCTAACGAAATCTTCCTGTTTCTTAATACTTTGTTTAGCTTTTGGAAGACATGAGGAGATTGTCCAGCATTCACTGCCATATAGGAGGATTGATATTACATAGGAGTTCATCACTCTTTTCTTTCTTTCTAACGAAATCTTCCTGTTTCGTAATACTTTGTTTAGCTTTTGGACGACATGAGGAGATTGTCCAGCATTCACTGCCATATAGGAGGATTGATATTACATAGAAGTTCATAACTATTTTCTTTGTTTCTAACGAAATCTTCCTGTTTCTTAATACTTTGTTTAGCTTTTGGAAACATGAGGAGATTGTCCAGCATTCACTGCCATATAGGAGGATTGATATTACATAGAAGTTCATCACTCTTTTCTTTCTTTCTAACGAAATCTTCCTGTTTCTTAATACTTTGTTTAGCTTTTGGAAGACATGAGGAGATTGTCCAGCATTCACTGCCATATAGGAGGATTGATATTACATAGAAGTTCATCACTCTTTTCTTTCTTTGTAACGAAATCTTCCTGTTTCTTAATACTTTGTTTAGCTTTTGGAAGACATGAGGAGATTGTCCAGCATTCACTGCCATATAGGAGGATTGATATTACATAGAAGTTCATCACTCTTTTCTTTCTTTCTAACGAAATCTTCCTGTTTCTTAATACTTTGTTTAGCTTTTGGAAGACATGAGGAGATTGTCCAGCATTCACTGCCATATAGGAGGATTGATATTACATAGAAGTTCATCACTCTTTTCTTTGTTTCTAACGAAATCTTCCTGTTTCTTAATACTTTGTTTAGCTTTTGGAAACATGAGGAGATTGTCCAGCATTCACTCCCATATAGGAGGATTGATATTACATAGAAGTTCATCACTCTTTTCTTTCTTTCTAACGAAATCTTCCTGTTTCTTAATACTTTGTTTAGCTTTTGGAAGACATGAGGAGATTGTCCATCATTCACTGCCATAGAGGAGGATTGATATTACATAGAAGTTCATCACTCTTTTCTTTCTTTCTAACGAAATCTTCCTGTTTCTTAATACTTTGTTTAGCTCTTGGAAGACATGAGGAGATTGTCCAGCATTCACTGCCATAGAGGAGGATTGATATTACATAGAAGTTCACCACTCTTTTCTTTCTTTCTAACGAAATCTTCCTGTTTCTTAATACTTTGTTTAGCTTTTGGAAGACATGAGGAGATTGTCCAGCATTCACTGCCATATAGGAGGATTGATATTACATAGGAGTTCATCACTCTTTTCTTTCTTTCTAACGAAATCTTCCTGTTTCGTAATACTTTGTTTAGCTTTTGGACGACATGAGGAGATTGTCCAGCATTCACTGCCATATAGGAGGATTGATATTACATAGAAGTTCATAACTATTTTCTTTGTTTCTAACGAAATCTTCCTGTTTCTTAATACTTTGTTTAGCTTTTGGAAACATGAGGAGATTGTCCAGCATTCACTGCCATATAGGAGGATTGATATTACATAGAAGTTCATCACTCTTTTCTTTCTTTCTAACGAAATCTTCCTGTTTCTTAATACTTTGTTTAGCTTTTGGAAGACATGAGGAGATTGTCCAGCATTCACTGCCATATAGGAGGATTGATATTACATAGAAGTTCATCACTCTTTTCTTTCTTTCTAACGAAATCTTCCTGTTTCTTAATACTTTGTTTAGCTTTTGGAAGACATGAGGAGATTGTCCAGCATTCACTGCCCTATAGGAGGATTGATATTACATAGAAGTTCATCACTCTTTTCTTTCTTTCTAACGAAATCTTCCTGTTTCTTAATACTTTGTTTAGCTTTTGGAAGACATGAGGAGATTGTCCAGCATTCACTGCCATATAGGAGGATTGATATTACATAGAAGTTCATCACTCTTTTCTTTGTTTCTAACGAAATCTTCCTGTTTCTTAATACTTTGTTTAGCTTTTGGAAACATGAGGAGATTGTCCAGCATTCACTGCCATATAGGAGGATTGATATTACATAGAAGTTCATCACTCTTTTCTTTCTTTCTAACGAAATCTTCCTGTTTCTTAATACTTTGTTTAGCTTTTGGAAGACATGAGGAGATTGTCCAGCATTCACTGCCATATAGGAGGATTGATATTACATAGAAGTTCATCACTCTTTTCTTTCTTTCTAACGAAATCTTCCTGTTTCTTAATACTTTGTTTAGCTTTTGGAAGACATGAGGAGATTGTCCAGCATTCACTGCCATATAGGAGGATTGATATTACATAGAAGTTCATCACTCTTTTCTTTCTTTCTAACGAAATCTTCCTGTTTCTTAATACTTTGTTTAGCTTTTGGAAGACATGAGGAGATTGTCCAGCATTCACTGCCATATAGGAGGATTGATATTACATAGAAGTTCATCACTCTTTTCTTTGTTTCTAACGAAATCTTCCTGTTTCTTAATACTTTGTTTAGCCTTGGAAGACAAGAAGAGATTGTCCAGCATTCACTGCCATATAGGAGGATTGATATTACATAGAAGTTCATCACTCTTTTCTTTGTTTCTAACGAAATCTTCCTGTTTCTTAATACTTTGTTTAGCCTTTGGAAGACAAGAAGAGATTGTCCAGCATTCACTGCCATATAGGAGGATTGATATTACATAGAAGTTCATCACTCTTTTCTTTCTTTCTAACGAAATCTTCCTGTTTCTTAATACTTTGTTTAGCTTTTGGAAGACATGAGGAGATTGTCCAGCATTCACTGCCATATAGGAGGATTGATATTACATAGAAGTTCATCACTCTTTTCTTTCTTTCTAACGAAATCTTCCTGTTTCTTAATACTTTGTTTAGCTTTTGGAAGACATGAGGAGATTGTCCAGCATTCACTGCCATATAGGAGGATTGATATTACATAGAAGTTCATCACTCTTTTCTTTCTTTCTAACGAAATCTTCCTGTTTCTTAATACTTTGTTTAGCTTTTGGAAGACATGAGGAGATTGTCCAGCATTCACTGCCATATAGGAGGATTGATATTACATAGAAGTTCATCACTCTTTTCTTTCTTTCTAACGAAATCTTCCTGTTTCTTAATACTTTGTTTAGCTTTTGGAAGACATGAGGAGATTGTCCAGCATTCACTGCCATATAGGAGGATTGATATTACATAGAAGTTCATCACTCTTTTCTTTGTTTCTAACGAAATCTTCCTGTTTCTTAATACTTTGTTTAGCCTTTGGAAGACAAGAAGAGATTGTCCAGCATTCACTGCCATATAGGAGGATTGATATTACATAGAAGTTCATCACTCTTTTCTTTGTTTCTAACGAAATCTTCCTGTTTCTTAATACTTTGTTTAGCCTTTGGAAGACAAGAAGAGATTGTCCAGCATTCACTGCCATATAGGAGGATTGATATTACATAGAAGTTCATCACTCTTTTCTTTCTTTCTAACGAAATCTTCCTGTTTCTTAATACTTTGTTTAGCTTTTGGAAGACATGAGGAGATTGTCCAGCATTCACTGCCATATAGGAGGATTGATATTACATAGAAGTTCATCACTCTTTTCTTTCTTTCTAACGAAATCTTCCTGTTTCTTAATACTTTGTTTAGCTTTTGGGAGACATGAGGAGATTGTCCAGCATTCACTGCCATATAGGAGGATTGATATTACATAGAAGTTCATCACTCTTTTCTTTCTTTCTAACGAAATCTTCCTGTTTCTTAATACTTTGTTTAGCTTTTGGAAGACATGAGGAGATTGTCCAGCATTCACTGCCATATAGGAGGATTGATATTACATAGAAGTTCATCACTCTTTTCTTTCTTTCTAACGAAATCTTCCTGTTTCTTAATACTTTGTTTAGCTTTTGGAAGACATGAGGAGATTGTCCAGCATTCACTGCCATATAGGAGGATTGATATTACATAGAAGTTCATCACTCTTTTCTTTCTTTCTAACGAAATCTTCCTGTTTCTTAATACTTTGTTTAGCTTTTGGAAGACATGAGGAGATTGTCCAGCATTCACTGCCATATAGGAGGATTGATATTACATAGAAGTTCATCACTCTTTTCTTTGTTTCTAACGAAATCTTCCTGTTTCTTAATACTTTGTTTAGCCTTTGGAAGACAAGAAGAGATTGTCCAGCATTCACTGCCATATAGGAGGATTGATATTACATAGAAGTTCATCACTCTTTTCTTTGTTTCTAACGAAATCTTCCTGTTTCTTAATACTTTGTTTAGCCTTTGGAAGACAAGAAGAGATTGTCCAGCATTCACTGCCATATAGGAGGATTGATATTACATAGAAGTTCATCACTCTTTTCTTTCTTTCTAACGAAATCTTCCTGTTTCTTAATACTTTGTTTAGCTTTTGGAAGACATGAGGAGATTGTCCAGCATTCACTGCCATATAGGAGGATTTATATTACATAGAAGTTCATCACTTTTTTCTTTCTTTCTAACGAAATCTTCCTGTTTCTTAATACTTTGTTTAGCTTTTGGAAGACATGAGGAGATTGTCCAGCATTCACTGCCATATAGGAGGATTGATATTACATAGAAGTTCATCACTCTTTTCTTTGTTTCTAATGAAATCTTCCTGTTTCTTAATACTTTGTTTAGCTTTTGAAAGACATGAGGAGATTGTCCAGCATTCACTGCCATATAGGAGGATTGATATTACATAGAAGTTCATCACTCTTTTCTTTGTTTCTAATGAAATCTTCCTGTTTCTTATACTTTGTTTAGCTTTTCGAAGGCATGAGGAGATTGTCCAGCATTCACTGCCATAGAGGAGGATTGATATTACATAGAAGTTCATCACTCTTTTCTTTCTTTCTAACGAAATCTTCCTGTTTCTTAATACTTTGTTTAGCTTTTGGACGACATGAGGAGATTGTCCAGCATTCACTGCCATATAGGAGGATTGATATTACATAGAAGTTCATAACTATTTTCTTTGTTTCTAACGAAATCTTCCTGTTTCTTAATACTTTGTTTAGCTTTTGGAAACATGAGGAGATTGTCCAGCATTCACTGCCATATAGGAGGATTGATATTACATAGAAGTTCATCACTCTTTTCTTTCTTTCTAACGAAATCTTCCTGTTTCTTAATACTTTGTTTAGCTTTTGGAAGACATGAGGAGATTGTCCAGCATTCACTGCCATATAGGAGGATTGATATTACATAGAAGTTCATCACTCTTTTCTTTCTTTCTAACGAAATCTTCCTGTTTCTTAATACTTTGTTTAGCTTTTGGAAGACATGAGGAGATTGTCCAGCATTCACTGCCATATAGGAGGATTGATATTACATAGAAGTTCATCACTCTTTTCTTTGTTTCTAACGAAATCTTCCTGTTTCTTAATACTTTGTTTAGCCTTTGGAAGACAAGAAGAGATTGTCCAGCATTCACTGCCATATAGGAGGATTGATATTACATAGAAGTTCATCACTCTTTTCTTTGTTTCTAACGAAATCTTCCTGTTTCTTAATACTTTGTTTAGCCTTTGGAAGACAAGAAGAGATTGTCCAGCATTCACTGCCATATAGGAGGATTGATATTACATAGAAGTTCATCACTCTTTTCTTTCTTTCTAACGAAATCTTCCTGTTTCTTAATACTTTGTTTAGCTTTTGGAAGACATGAGGAGATTGTCCAGCATTCACTGCCATATAGGAGGATTTATATTACATAGAAGTTCATCACTTTTTTCTTTCTTTCTAACGAAATCTTCCTGTTTCTTAATACTTTGTTTAGCTTTTGGAAGACATGAGGAGATTGTCCAGCATTCACTGCCATATAGGAGGATTGATATTACATAGAAGTTCATCACTCTTTTCTTTGTTTCTAATGAAATCTTCCTGTTTCTTAATACTTTGTTTAGCTTTTGAAAGACATGAGGAGATTGTCCAGCATTCACTGCCATATAGGAGGATTGATATTACATAGAAGTTCATCACTCTTTTCTTTGTTTCTAATGAAATCTTCCTGTTTCTTATACTTTGTTTAGCTTTTGGAAGGCATGAGGAGATTGTCCAGCATTCACTGCCATAGAGGAGGATTGATATTACATAGAAGTTCATCACTCTTTTCTTTCTTTCTAACGAAATCTTCCTGTTTCTTAATACTTTGTTTAGCTTTTGGACGACATGAGGAGATTGTCCAGCATTCACTGCCATATAGGAGGATTGATATTACATAGAAGTTCATAACTATTTTCTTTGTTTCTAACGAAATCTTCCTGTTTCTTAATACTTTGTTTAGCTTTTGGAAACATGAGGAGATTGTCCAGCATTCACTGCCATATAGGAGGATTGATATTACATAGAAGTTCATCACTCTTTTCTTTCTTTCTAACGAAATCTTCCTGTTTCTTAATACTTTGTTTAGCTTTTGGAAGACATGAGGAGATTGTCCAGCATTCACTGCCATATAGGAGGATTGATATTACATAGAAGTTCATCACTCTTTTCTTTCTTTCTAACGAAATCTTCCTGTTTCTTAATACTTTGTTTAGCTTTTGGAAACATGAGGAGATTGTCCAGCATTCACTGCCATATAGGAGGATTGATATTACATAGAAGTTCATCACTCTTTTCTTTCTTTCTAACGAAATCTTCCTGTTTCTTAATACTTTGTTTAGCTTTTGAAAGACATGAGGAGATTGTCCAGCATTCACTGCCATATAGGAGGATTGATATTACATAGAAGTTCATCACTCTTTTCTTTCTTTCTAACGAAATCTTCCTGTTTCTTAATACTTTGTTTAGCTTTTGGAAGACATGAGGAGATTGTCCAGCATTCACTGCCATATAGGAGGATTGATATTACATAGAAGTTCATCACTCTTTTCTTTCTTTCTAACGAAATCTTCCTGTTTCTTAATACTTTGTTTAGCTTTTGGACGACATGAGGAGATTGTCCAGCATTCACTGCCATATAGGAGGATTGATATTACATAGAAGTTCATAACTATTTTCTTTGTTTCTAACGAAATCTTCCTGTTTCTTAATACTTTGTTTAGCTTTTGGAAACATGAGGAGATTGTCCAGCATTCACTGCCATATAGGAGGATTGATATTACATAGAAGTTCATCACTCTTTTCTTTGTTTCTAACGAAATCTTCCTGTTTCTTAATACTTTGTTTAGCTTTTGGAAGACATGAGGAGATTGTCCAGCATTCACTGCCATATAGGAGGATTGATATTACATAGAAGTTCATCACTCTTTTCTTTCTTTCTAACGAAATCTTCCTGTTTCTTAATACTTTGTTTAGCTTTTGGAAGACATGAGGAGATTGTCCAGCATTCACTGCCATATAGGAGGATTGATATTACATAGAAGGTCATCACTCTTTTCTTTGTTTCTAACGAAATCTTCCTGTTTCTTAATACTTTGTTTAGCTTTTGGAAGACATGAGGAGATTGTCCAGCATTCACTGCCATATAGGAGGATTGATATTACATAGAAGGTCATCACTCTTTTCTTTGTTTCTAACGAAATCTTCCTGTTTCTTAATACTTTGTTTAGCTTTTGGAAGACATGAGGAGATTGTCCAGCATTCACTGCCATATAGGAGGATTGATATTACATAGAAGTTCATCACTCTTTTCTTTGTTTCTAATGAAATCTTCCTGTTTCTTAATACTTTGTTTAGCTTTTGAAAGACATGAGGAGATTGTCCAGCATTCACTGCCATATAGGAGGATTGATATTACATAGAAGTTCATCACTCTTTTCTTTGTTTCTAATGAAATCTTCCTGTTTCTTGTACTTTGTTTAGCTTTTGGAAGGCATGAGGAGATTGTCCAGCATTCACTGCCATAGAGGAGGATTGATATTACATAGAAGTTCATCACTCTTTTCTTTCTTTCTAACGAAATCTTCCTGTTTCTTAATACTTTGTTTAGCTCTTGGAAGACATGAGGAGATTGTCCAGCATTCACTGCCATAGAGGAGGATTGATATTTCATAGAAGCTCATCACTCTTTTCTTTGTTTTTAACGAAATCTTCCTGTTTCTTAATACTTTGTTTAGCTTTTGGAAGACAGGAGGAGATTGTCCAGCATTCACTGCCATATAGGAGCATTGATATTACATAGAAGTTCATCACTCTTTTCTTTCTTTCTAACGAAATCTTCCTGTTTCTTAATACTTTGTTTAGCTTTTGGAAGACATGAGGAGATTGTCCAGCATTCACTGCCATATAGGAGGATTGATATTACATAGAAGTTCATCACTCTTTTCTTTCTTTCTAACGAAATCTTCCTGTTTCTTAATACTTTGTTTAGCTTTTGGAAGACACGAGGAGATTGTCCAGCATTCACTGCCATATAGGAGGATTGATATTACATAGAAGTTCATCACTCTCTTCTTTCTTTCTAACGAAATCTTCCTGTTTCTTAATACTTTGTTTAGCTTTTGGAAGACATGAGGAGATTGTCCAGCATTCACTGCCATAGAGGAGGATTGATATTACATAGAAGCTCATCACTCTTTTCTTTGTTTTTAACGAAATCTTCCTGTTTCTTAATACTTTGTTTAGCTTTTGGAAGACAGGAGGAGATTGTCCAGCATTCACTGCCATATAGGAGGATTGATATTACATAGAAGTTCATCACTCTTTTCTTTGTTTCTAACGAAATCTTCCTGTTTCTTAATACTTTGTTTAGCTTTTGGAAGACACGAGGAGATTGTCCAGCATTCACTGCCATATAGGAGGATTGATATTACATAGAAGTTCATCACTCTTTTCTTTCTTTCTAACGAAATCTTCCTGTTTCTTAATACTTTGTTTAGCTTTTGGAAGACACGAGGAGATTGTCCAGCATTCACTGCCATATAGGAAGATTGATATTACATAGAAGTTCATCACTCTTTTCTTTCTTTCTAACGAAATCTTCCTGTTTCTTAATACTTTGTTTAGCTTTTGGAAGACATGAGGAGATTGTCCAGCATTCACTGCCATATAGGAGGATTGATATTACATAGAAGTACATCACTCTTTTCTTTGTTTCTAACGAAATCTTTCTGTTTCTTAATACTTTGTTTAGCTTTTGGAAGACACGAGGAGATTGTCCAGCATTCACTGCCATATAGGAGGATTGATATTACATAGAAGTTCATCACTCTTTTCTTTGTTTCTAATGAAATCTTCCTGTTTCTTAATACTTTGTTTAGCTTATAGAGAGACGAAGAGGTATTGTTAGCGGTGAGAATGGGCAAGAATTGAACAAAGACATTGGTTTTGCATTTAAAAGTTTGAAAATATTTAGTTGATCCACATGCGTGAAAGACTAGAGCCGGCACTTTTAGCCTTTACCTGTCGATTCCATCGAGCCATCGCAGCATTAAAACGATGCTGCCTATTTGCCAATCTCATTTTACGTTTAAATTCTTGCAGATGGGACACCAAGGAGGTAAACCCATTAGAAAAATTGTCATGAAATTATTTACAAATAATACAGGGCGATCATGATTTGATACACGACGTCATCTCCGGATCCTTCTTGGGATTTCTTCAAAACTCGCGAACATACTTATACTTTTCTATATAATTATTAGAATTAGAATTATTAGAATTAGAATTACATGAATTAGAATTAGTAGAATTACAATTACTAGAATTAGTATTATTAGAATTAGAATTACATGAATTAGAATTAGTAGAATTACAATTACTAGAATTAGAATTAGTAAAATTACAATTACTAGAATTACTTAAATTAGAATTATTAGAATTACTAGAATTAGAATTATTAGAATTAGATTTACTAGAATTAGAATTAGTAGAATTAAAATTACTAGAATTAGAATTATTAGAATTACTAGAATTAGAATTATTAGAATTAGAATTACTAGAATTAGAATTAGTACAATTAAAATTACTAGAATTAGAATTATTATAATTAGATTTACTAGAATTAGAATTATTAGAATTAGATTTACTAGAATTGGAATTATTAGAATTAGAATTATTAGAATTATTGCATTAGATTTACTAGAATTAGAATTATTAGAATTAGATTTACTAGAATTATAATTAGTAGAATTAAAATTACTGGAATTAGAATTAGTAGAATTACAATTGCTAGAATTAGAATTACTTGAATTATAATTATTAGAATTACTAGAAATAGAATTATTAGAATTACTATTACTAGAATTAGAATTAGTAGAATTAAAATTACTAGAATTATTAGAATCAGATTTACTAGAATTCGAATTTGTAGAATTAAAATTACTAGAATTAGAATTATTAGAATTAGAATTACTAGAATTAGAATTATTAGAATTAGATTTACTAGAATTAGAATTAGTAGAATTACACTTACTAGAATTAGAATTAGTAGAATTAGAATTATTAGAATTAGATTTACTAGAATTAGAATTAGTAAAATTACAATTACTAGAATTTTTGGAATTAAAATTATTGAAGAATTATTGGAGAGAATTAGAATTTCTTTCATTATTCCTTATTGGAAGCCATAATCTGATCAAAAACAAATAATTGCTAATAATAAATGAATTTGTATTAAGACAATAACTAATTCCCAACAACGACTTAAGTAGCTTTTTTTAATTCATATTTCGAATTGTATTAAGCTTGATAAAATTAGAAAGGAGTATAAGGCAATGGGGTATCTTCTCACCGGACCTATTGAGTGAAGACAGTGAAGTCATTCTGAGAGAATTAAAAGTCCTATCATGATTCCTTATTGGAGGCCACAATCTTAACAAAATAAGATAAGCCGATGACTCAGTGTTGATAGCAGGCATGGAAAGGAAGCTACAAGAATGCACTGAATATGAATATATGAAGCAGTACATGAAGCGGTACAAGGTTATCGATCTTTTTCTACAGCATCTTTAGCAATCGATCATACATATATATATATATATATATATATATATATATATATATATATATATATATGTAAAAGTGAACATGTAAGTCTACACTTAGAGGCGACAGTCTGTTTCATGCTAGACGCAATCGTCAGGCCTGACGAGTGCGTCTAGCATGAAACAGACTGTCGCCTGTAAGTGTCGAGTCAATGTTCATTTTTATATTTACACACGGTCTATCTCTGATATTGAACACTTTAACCCATAAATATAGCACGCCTTAAGACTATATTTCTTCATATATATATATATATATATATATATATATATATATATATATATATATATATATATATATATGAATGAGCTTTATTTGGGGTCTGGATTGAACTTCAGTAGCAATCCACGTTCAAAACAAGTCGCCTCAACGGGAGTGCCACTGTTTACCATGGAGAAAATGGAGGTGCCAGGGTTAGGGCTAGGATTAGGGTTACGTAATCATTTGTAGGAGTGGAATTTTACGGGTAAGAGAAATGTTTCAGAGGATTCCTAAAAAAGCAATCTGTAAAGAAATAATTTTTATTTTCACGAATATCTATTTGTAATATAAACGGGGAAATAGATTATTTTCAAATATTGAAAATCTTCAGTACATCAATAACTTATAAAAAAAACTATTATAATCACAGTATAAAAAAACTATTATAATCACATTAAAAAGGGTTCTAGTGATTCCAAAATTTCGCTGAGGTTGTTAGAAATATTTTCAAAGATCCCCGATAAGAAGATTGTATTGCATGAAATGTGATAGAAAAGTTTACAGAATTTCTATTTTTCTTTTTTCATCTGAGTAAAAAAGGTAATTGCTAATAATAGATGAATTATTATTAAGGCAAGAACGAATTGCCAACAACGACTTAAGTAGCTTTTTTTTATTCATATTTCAAATTGCATTAAGCTTGATAAAATTATAAAGGAGTATAAGGCAATGGGGTATCTTCTCACCGGACTTATTCAACCAAGTGAAGTCATTCAGAGAGAATTAAAAGTCCTATCATGATTCCTTATTGGAGGCCACAATCTTAACAAAATAAGATAATCCGATGACTCAGTGTCGATAGCAGGCATGGAAAGGAAACCACAATAAGGTAGTGAATTAAAGCGATCAGAACGGACTAAACATCAAGATAGAATTCATGATTGTTAGCAAAAAGGAAATTACACATTGGAAATACCAAAATCAAACAAGCAAAACAATTTAAATGCCCGGGAAGTGTCTTAACAGAGGACGGTAAGCTGTATTGCGATAGCGAAAGCCAATAAGACAGAAGAGGGTCACTGGTTGCGAAATAATAGGAAAAAGAGAAAACGATATCAAGTAGAGAGAACAATAAAAGAAGAGGAATCCAGAAGAGAGTAGATAGCGATAGACATTGCAGTTAAACTTTTTCAAGACCAAAGTTAACTGGAAAGCAAAAAGCTACGAGAGAATTACACAAGCGAGAAGTGTGTGTGAAGAAACTGTTAGCATGGAACATGCGGTTTGATCTAGCCATTTCAACTGTAAAGTAATGAGACCTTTCCGCGAATCTAGTATTGCGTTTAAATTGATAACGTTAAGAAGATGAATCCAGAATTCAATATTTGCGGGCACAATCTGGAAGACATAATATATGCAGATTACACAGTAATTTGTATATGAAGATTAGATATTAGTTCAGCAGTCTTTCATTTTTCCTATGTCTTTATACTTTTCTTAGTTTTGGAAAGGCATATTGTCGTTTATTAATAGCTAAATAGTTTCTTTACGGTACCTATATTTTGTAACTCACACAGATCAATTAAAGGCTTCTATCTGTACGAATTCTTCACTCCCATACTGTGATTAAAATTATCGTGAGGTACTGCTTGGGTGCATTTTAATTTTGATATGTCTGCTGGCGGTCGAGTTGGAAACAACAACGGTTCGTTAGTGGTGGTGATAGCAGAGATTGTGGAATGAACAGGTCGAAAAATCAGGCATTTTTTTATCATTTCACTCAGGAAAGGCAGAAATGCCACTATTACGCAGAGTTTACAGAGAGTTACGCAAGAGAAAAGATTGAGTATACGGAGGATTGAGGAAAATTAAAAAATGATTGGATATAAGAATTTAGAAGATAACGATTGACGTTGTATTTAAAGTTTTGATGATTGTAGTTATCAGGGAAGTAAACGGAAGGGAGTTTCACAGGTGGGAAGTGCAAGAATAGAAACTGGTAGTTTAGAAGTGGCTGTTACATTTAGCTATTTCAACAGTAAACCTGTGGAACATAGATGCAAATCTGGTACAGTCTTAAATCCATGAAGTCGGGGAACCAGAGAAAAAGTTGCCATGAATATGTTTGTAGAAAAGGCAGAGGGGAAGCCATACGACGTCGGTGAGAAAGTGAATGAAGTCGAATGGCCTGGTCATGATCGATTACATTACAGATGCTTCTCATTGTTCAAAAATATATTTTTATACTTTCATAGGCATTTGTTTTATTTCAGAGTTCACTATTTGCCCATAGCTGGGACCCTAAAGGTATTACCGACCCAAGTAAGTAGAGCACTGGGAAAAATAGCAATAAAGACGTGATTCAAAATTTCAAAGCTTAATCTAACAATTGGGAAAATTTTTTGTTATTCGATTTGGACAATTTTGCTGTTACGCCCAGTATATATATATATATATATATATATATATATATATATATATATATATATATATATATATATATTCTTTATATATATATATCTTTTTCAAGATCAACGTTGACTGGAACGTAAAAAGCTACGAGAGAATTACACAAGCGAGAAATGCGTGTGAAGAAACTGTTAGTATAGAACCTGCGGTTAGATCTCGCCATTTCAACTACACACACACACACACACATATATATATATATATATATATATATATATATATATATATATATATATATATATACATACATATATATATATATATATATATATATATATATATATATATATATATATATATATATATATATATATATACCGGGGATAACAGCAAAAATATATATATCTTTGTAAAATTGTTTTGGTCTATATGAAAAAAATTATTATATATATATATAATATTTATTCATATAGACAAAAACAGTTTTACAAAGATGCAACTTCGTTTCAGTGCAGTTAAATGTATTTCGATACACGATTGACGAGGCAGTTATTCCCCGCAGCGGGTTGCCATTTCTTTCTGCGGTAAAACAGTTGCCATCTAAGGATATACAACCCTGTTTGTCATGTTATTTACCCATAGCTGGAGGGAGAAGGAGGAGGATTCATATTTTGTTCAAGGGTATTAGTCAATTGGAAGGCAGTTTGTCCACGGATTTTGAATATTTGTCTTGAGGTTGTGTCTTTGCGTTTTGGCAGTTTACATTGGGTTTGTGCTTTACCATCTGTGATTTTACGCTTTACGCCGGCATTATCACAATTTTTTTCGGAAGTATTAATTTTTGCGTATGATGCGAAGGGTGGATGTAAAAACCAAATGCAAAGCTTATCATATAATGCCATCCACGCGTGACTGCCTTCCTGAATTCCAATGACAGTCGATATTCATCAAAAACTTTACCGATATCGTTATGCTATCACTAAAGACACCCTTAGCAATGCCACAGTTCTCCTACATCATCTAGAAAATGCTGCCGAATCTTTTACATACCTAGGAAATGAAATAAATTGTACTGATAATGATGCGAAAATTCGTATAGCTAAAGCCTGAGCCGCTTTGAATAAAATGGATATAATCTGGAAATCTGATCTACCAGACAACCTCAAGCGGAGATTCTTTTGAGCCACTGTAAAGGCGGTGTTAATGTATGGTGCCACTGCTTGAGCATTAACTAAAATATTTTAGTCTAATTTGATGAAACCTACGCTCGGATGCTGAGATCTATACTTAAAAACTATTGGCGACAACATCCAACTAAATTACAATGGACACCTACCTGATATTTCTACAATCTTACTCAGAATGCGCCTTGCGAGACGTAATCGAATATTTACATAGCAAGGATGGGAAATAAATTCTACTAAAAATGATGTGAAAATTCCCGTAACTAAAGCCTGGGCTGCCTTGAATAAAATGGATATAATCTGGAAATCCGATCTACCAGACAACCTCAAGCGTAGATTATAGGGTCGGTTTTAATGTATTATGCTTGAACATTAACTAAAACACTTGAATCTAAACTTGATGGAAGCTCCACTCGCTGGTGAGGTCTTTCTCTTAACATCTATTGACGACACCATCCAACTAAATCACATCTCTATGGATACCTGCCTGTTAAGTCTACAATCTTACGTGAAATTGCCAGTGGTCTACTGCACTGGACATCTAGCCATAACCTACATTGACCAATAATGTTATGACATAGAATTTCAAGCCGACTTTGATGTAGGATCGTGATGGTTAGCGTTATAGTATCGTGAATGTCCGAGCTAACGCTACAAATAATAAAAAGTAACTCATTTTTGTGCGCACGTAGTTCATTTTGATAGAGAAATTGGTGTCTTTCGATATTTTTGTTCTTCACTGTCACCCGGTATTGAAAACTGTAAAAATGTTTCCTCAAGAAATATCATTATATTTAGTGCTTGACATGCACGTGGGTATAATACGCAATCCTAACATGTACAATTTAACATGCGGAGTGTGTCATAAGACACATGGAAACCGCCTGGGTCTCTCCTATATCATAATAAAAAACATAGAAATAACCTGAAAAGAAATTACAAAACAGGCCAGGTGCTGTAAACAACAACTTTAATGGTGCGTCTAAGGAAGCATGTTATTTGATGGCTTCAAGAGACATTGTCATTCTCAGGAGAACTATATAGAAATATATAGAAATGTCATATATATATATATATATATATATATATATATATACAGCATAATGAGAGGCCACGTATACTTTCTTGATATGTATATAATATCTGGATAAAATAAATGAAACGAAATTGGGTGTTTTTTTTATGAAAGTATTTATTTCTGTGCTTTTGTATATATTTATTTATTTAATATTTCAGACCATCTAGGTCTTTCCTCAGAAATCAAATGAGATACTGTGTTTGTGTGTTTGTTTACAGCGTTTGTTTACAGCGTTTGTCGTGAAGCGTGCATGTCACGTGATGTGCAATGCGACTTTGTTTGATTTTATCCAGATATTATATATATATATATATATATATATATAGTATAGAAATGTCATATATATATATATATATATATATATATATATATATATATATATATATATATATATATATATATATATATAAGTTAACCGATTAAATTTGTCAATGTCTGGACCTCCTCAAATAATATTAAATATGAAAGAATTGAAATTTTAAATTACATCTAACTCAATCACTTCCTCACTTCGTTAATTTACATAGTACTGCCCGTCAAAAATGTGTACATTTCTTTTCATTTTTCATTTCAACCTTTGGAAGTAAAGTCTGGTGATCGGCGGTCCTTTAAAAGGGTGGTGGTGTAATAAATTATTACATGGAACCTTAAAATGGTCTGTTCTTATTTATATATATATATATATATATATATATATATATATATATATATATATATATATATATATATATATATATATTTCGTAGAGTAATGTCATATATGTATGCTATTTATAACCACGACAAAAAATATGTTTCGATGTCTAATTTAGATCTCATCAGGTTGTTAACATTGATCGTAATAAACGATTTTATTTAATTATACAAGTTTTATAGATTTGTATATATATATATATATACATAGATAGACGTGTATTTGTTTGTATATATATATATATATATATATGATAGTTTATAGATTTCCAAACGTGTTTGCCGACATGAATGACGTCCTATATGAAATGCTCGATGTCTTTCTCGCTTTCTCCACATCCCCCATCTCTCTCAAGTAAGCAAGTAAATTAATAATAAGTCCGTACTATTTATCTGATGTACTTATAACGGTGAAATTATATATGCACACACGTTATAAATTAATTGAGTACCGTAATATTGGATTGTATATGTTGAGTCTTGACTCATTGTTGAATCTCGACTAATGCATGGAATAATAATGCAACACAAAATGTACTTAGAACAAGAATGTATTATAACAAGAAAGTGTACACAATATTTACATCTAGTATTTCTGTATATTTCTGGGAAGACCGTTCCTGGAGAATGTGTTGACTAAGTCGCAGTCTGGCAGAGTCTCTAGTTGGATCTCTGTATTCGCTCCCCTGTCTTCCGGTACCAACCATTATTTATATAGTCGGTAGTCACCTATGCAGATTAAGTGGATCCTACCACAACAGTATATCTGTATATGTATATAAGGGAAGTTATAGATAATGAGTTCTGAGAGTATTAAATGGTGTTGTGTATTAATATAATACAATAAGAAAATGCTCTTAAAATCCATTTTGCAATCACTTTTAATCGGAGTCAATACTTTGAGCAGGTACTTGGATTTGTAGATACGTGTCGATATTACTTCGGACCCCGTGTTCCGGACGTTAGTATTATTTAAGTGTTTTAATATAATAAGCTTCTCCAACGAATGTAACTTACATCTCCCTCCCTTTCCGTTGTATGGCTTAGTTTTCGCGTTTGGATTGGTTTCTTATGGTTCCTTTTTAATCGCCAAACATACTTTGAAAACGTTGTGCAGTTATTGTATTTGATGTTGCTCAGTGTCATTTTGTGGTGGTAGAACCGCGATTTGCAACTATTCTCAGTAGATCCCAAGAAATATTTCACATCATCTTCTGATTTGATGCTAGCTGTGTATGTAATGCCATCAGTCATGCACTAGCCGTTTTATGGGCAGGTTGCGTTTTTACAGCAGTTGCATTGACTTTTAGTAGGATTAATTTTTAGTGTTTTGTTTGTAATTTGATTAATACATTATTGTTATGTTGGCATATGCAATTACCTATGTTTTTTTGTACAGCTATAGCTTACCTTAAAGTTTAATGTTTTCAGTGTCGGAGAATGACAGAAGTGTTCATAAATTAAATTGAGGAAAATTCTACAGACATTGGTTTTGACATTACTGTGTTATGGTGGGTTGCGTTTCCGTTGTTTTAGCTCATTCGTATCTTTGTTTCTATTTCCATATAACATATTCCAGATGACTGAAGTTCCAATTCTATGTTCGATTACCTTATCTCCTATAATATATTGGTTATAAATGTTTCATATATCGATTTATTTAAAAGTGTTTGTTATTTAATAATTGCATTTACTGGATTTTTCTGATGTATTCTGAGAAGATGACATCACTGCTTTCATTCTGGCAAGGTTCATCTTTAGTCCTATCTTCCTTCAAGATCATTCGTATCCAAACTATGAATACCTTTGTCATCTGCATATCCCTACTCATGTCATCGGCATAGTACCACTAATATATCCAGAATAGTACCACTCATAGTTAATAAACTTAAGTAAAGTAAAGTAGTTCCTCATTTTTCCCTCTTATATCAAATATAAATACATAGGTGTCTCGAGAGCCACTCAATATTGGGTCATTTTTAATATTCGTGAAAAGCATAATATTAAAAACAATGCTGCGATCTTCCGAAAAAAAACCTGTAAAGTCTATTTTGATTCGGTGGAAAATGAGAAATATACACTTTAGATTTTAGACCTACTTGCTTATTTCCAGATTCTGCATGTGGCGAATTGCTTGTTAGTCAACAACGACCCTCACCACTTTTGGTGTTGAAAATGTCATTTACGTCTTTGTATATCTTAGATGGTGTCAAGCGATATTATCCGTCTTGCTATCGCTGGAGAAAAGAGCGAAGAGTTGGAACTGAAAGATGGAAACTGTAACAAAATGAACAGTGTGAAGTGATTATATATTACGCTCGGCTAAGATTTAAGAAAATTAAAGCAAATAAATAAATGAGTAAAACACGAAAAGCAAAAATAAATAAACCAGAATGTAAATGAATCGTTTGACATTTTTAATTCGTTTATTTCTTTCTGGCCCGCCTGAAATCGCTTTCATTTCTTTAGATTTTGCTTTTAACAGACGACAAGAAATAAGGAAATCAAATTCTGGAAATATCGTATGAGATCTCGTGGAAAATCTCTTTTTTTTTCTTTTGTATGGTTTTCACTCGCTTTTTCAATTTCCCGTGTCGTTATTTTAATTTGAACGAAGGAAGATCATTTCTGATATTTTATGAAGTAGATATAGCCATCAAATGTCTTCCGTTTTCAGCCGTTTTGCGAGTTATAAATAATTTAGTGGATTGCGTCATACTTATGTACGTATATTTTATCGTGAATTTATCATTAATATATATATATATATATATATGTATATATATATATATATATATATATATATATATATATATATATATATATGTGTGTGTGTGTGTGTGTGTATATATATATATGTGTGTATATATATATCATGTCATGTATATAGGATTGCATGTGTATATATAAATGTAATTATTTGTGAGTTCATATATGTAATATGTGTGAATATATTTAAAATATAGTAATATAAATATGCATGCAGGTGTAGGTATTTATTGTAATATCAATCCTCCTATATGGCAGTGAATGCTGGACAATCTCCTCATGTCTTCCAAAAGCTAAACAAAGTATTAAGAAACTGGAAGATTTCGTTAGAAAGAAAGAAAAGAGTGATGAACTTCTATGTAATATCAATCCTCCTATATGGCAGTGAATGCTGGACAATCTCCTCATGTCTTTCAAAAGCTAAACAAAGTATTATGAAACAGGAAGATTTCGTTAGAAAGAAAGAAAAGAGTGATGAACTTCTATGTAATATCAATCCTCCTATATGGCAGTGAATGCTGGACAATCTCCTCATGTCTTTCAAAAGCTAAACAAAGTATTAAGAAACAGGAAGATTTCGTTAGAAACAAAGAAAAGAGTGATAAACTTCTATGTAATATCAATCCTCCTATATGGCAGTGAATGCTGGACAATCTCCTCATGTCTTCCAAAAGCTAAACAAAGTATTAAGAAACAGGAAGATTTCGTTAGAAAGAAAGAAAAGAGTGATGAACTTCTATGTAATATCAATCTTCCTATATGGCAGTGAATGCTGGACAATCTCCTCATGTCTTCCAAAAGCTAAACAAAGTATTAAGAAACAGGAAGATTTCGTTAGAAACAAAGAAATGGGTGATGAACTTCTATGTAATATCAATCCTCGTATATGGCAGTGAATACTGGACAATTTATTCGTGCTTTCTAAAGGTGTCTTTAACCAACCCGCACTGCTTGTGTTATATTTCCGATATAATTCACCTTCCACCTGATTGTCTGATGAAGTTCTCAGTCGTTTGTACCTGGTTTCTTTTCAGAAATCCATGTTGCATCGCAGTTACAAAAATAAATAAACAAATCGCAAACGTAAACTCTATTTTTCCCGGGCAGAAAGAAATATCGAAATCACAAATCGCACGTCAAATATAAAAAATCTCAATACAGGCAAACGGTCATAAATCCAACGTCCAAAGCAACTGTCACTGGTAAGCCGACGGACGAGGTAGAAAATTAAACTACCTCTCCATTCGGGAACACCAAATGCTTTTATCGATGGGACAGCTTGGCAGACTTTGGGGGAGGCCATATATATCCCAGATGCATTCATGGCAAAATTTTTGACTGACTTGTTTCTATTTTGGTTATTTTGTCTCCGGCATATCGTACAGAAAAAAAAACTGCTGTTTTTTCTCGGTAAGTGACTTTCTCTTTCTTCAGAGTTTCTTAGAGCGTGCTTTAAAAATGGATCCACTTTGGTCTTCTGGTTTTCCCCCGTAATTCTCTAGAACCTTGTTAATACTGAATTCATCTAAATCTGCCATTCTGTCTGGTCCTGCTTCTAATTCTTCCGCTTCTTCGATATTTCTCTGTATTGCCGGCTGTTCTCCATAATCCGATGTATTCATCTGCTCTTTAATAATTTTTCTTTATTTATTATCTTGTCCTGTTATTTTTAGACGTCTGCTTTATCAGTAATGTTCCTAGCTTTCTATTTCTGCACACATTTTGTCGACATTTTCTGCTATTTCCCTTGTCATCGTGTCAATCATTTCAACTGCCATCCGTTTTTTTAAAAATCTTTTTCTATGTTTCTTTGCGATGGTGTATCTCACTCCTCCTTTTGTCATTGTATCGGCTTTTAACAGTCAGCCATGTGTGAAACGCGCTTAGGCAATCATAGATTCGACTGAAATTCGAACTCGGCTCTCCGATTACTCACATGGTAATACGAGTCGGTGTTTCATTCGCAATGCATTGTTCAGTTGCTGGGGAGAAACGTTACATGAGTCAGTTATGTGCCATGTGTGATACACGCTTATATGATCATGTATATTTTGAGGCATGACTGACGAGGCAGATTATTTTCCTGCAGTAGGTTGCCATTTTTTTCTACGGTAGACAAGTTGCCATCCAAGCTTTTAGAACCCGGCCGGTGCTGATATTTATCCATATCTGGGGGGGGGGATAAGAGAGGGATTCATACGCTCCCAAGGGTATTAACACGTAAGTGAATGTAAAGGATTCGATTGGAATACGAACTCGTCTCCCTGATTCGTGAATCCGAGCCGCTATCCATTACTCCTACGGGAAAATCTAGAAGAGGATTTATCCCTTTCCCAAGGGCATTAGCACGTAAGTGAATGTAATGGATTAGTCTGGAATTTGAACTCGTCTCGCCGATTCCCCTGTCCGAGGGGCTATCCATACTCCCCAGGGAAAATCTAGAAGAGGATTCATACCTTTCCCAAGGATATTAGCACGTAAGTGAATGTAATGGATTCTACAGGAATTCCAACTCGGATCTCCGATTCCTCAATCTGAGCCGCTATCCATTATTCCCTCGGGAAAATCTAGGAGAGGATTCATACCTTTCCCAAGTTTATTAGCACATAAATGAATGTAATGGATTCGACTGGAATTCGAACTCGGATCTCCGATTTCTCAATCCGAGCCGCTATCCATTACTCCACCGGAAAATTCTAGAAGAGGATTCATACCTTTTCCAAGAGTATTAGCACGTAAGTGAATGTAATGGATTCTACTGGAATTCGAACTCTGATTTCCGATTCCTCAATCCGAGCCGCTATCCATTATTCCCCGGGAAAATCTAGAAGAGAATTCATACCTTTCCCAAGAGTATTAGCACGTAAGTGAATGTAATGGATTCGACTGGAATTCGAACTCGGCTCTCCGATTCCTCAATCCGAGCCGCTATCAATTACACCTCCGGGAAGATCTAGAAGAGGATTCATACCTTTGCCAAGGGTATTAGCACGTAAGTGAATGTAATGGATTCCACTGGAATTCGAACTCGGTTCTCCGATTCCTCAATCAGAGCCGCTATCCATTACTCCTCCGGCAAAATCTAGCAGAGGATTCATACCTTTCCCAAAGCTATTAGCACGTTAGTGAATGTAATGGATTCGACTGGAATTCGAACTCGGCTCTCCGAATCCTCAGTCCGAGTCGCTATCCATTACACTCCCGGGAAAATCTAGAAGAGGATTCATACCTTTGCCAAGGGTATTAGCCCTAAAGTGAATGTAATGGATTCGACAGGAATTCGATCTCGGATCTCCGATCTCCGATTCCTCAATGCGAGCCGCTATCACTTACTCCTCCGGGAAAATCTAGAAGAGGATTCATACCTTTGCCAAGGGTATTAGCACGTAACTGGGTGTAATGGATTCGACTGGAATTCGATCTCGGATCTCCGATCTCCGATTCCTCAATCCGATCCGCTATCACTTACTCCTCCGGGAAAATCTAGAAGAGGATTCATACCTTTCCCAAGGGTATTAGCACGTAAGTGAATATAATGGATTCCACTGGAATTCGAACTCAGATCTCTGACTCCACAATCCGAGACGCTATCCATTATTTCCCGGGAATATCTAGAAGAGGATTCATACCTTTGCCAAGGTTATTAGCACGTAAGTGAATTTAAAGAATTCGACTAGAATTTGAACTCGGATCTTCGATTTCTCTATCCGAGCCGCTATCCATTACTCCCCCGGGAAAATTTAGAAGATGATTCATACCTTTGCCAAGGGTATTAGCACGTAAGTGAATGTAATGGATTCGACTGGAATTCGAACTCGGCTCTCCGATTCCTCAATCCGAGCCGTTATCCATTACTCCTACGGGAAAATCTAGAAGAGGATTCATACCTTTGCCAAGGTTATTAGCACGTAAGTGAATTTAAAGAATTCGACTAGAATTTGAACTCGGATCTCCGATTCGTCAATCTGAGCCGTTATCCATTACTCCACCGGGAAAATCTAGAAGAGGATTCAAAACTTTCCCAAGGGTATTAGCACGTAAGTAATTGTAATGGATTCGACTGGAATTCGAACTCGGATCTCCGATTTCTCTATCCGAGCCTCCATCCATTACTCCCCCGGTAAAATCTAGAAGAGGATTCATACCTTTGCCAAGGTTATTAGCACATAAGTGAATGTAATGGATTCGACTAGAATTTGAACTCGGATCTCCGATTCCTCAATCTGAGCCGCTATCCATTACTCCCCCGGGAAAATCTAGAAGAGGATTCATACCTTTGCCAAGGTTATTAGCACGTAAGTGAATGTAATGGATTCGACTGGAATTCGAACTCGGCTCTCCGATTCCTCAATCCGAGCCGCTATCAATTATGCCTCCGGGAAGATCTAGAAGAGGATTCATACCTTTGCCATGGTTATTAGTACGTAAGTGAATGTAATGGATTCGACTGGAATTCGAACTCGGGACTCCGATTCCTCAGTCCGAGCCGCTATCCATTGCTCCCCCGTGAATATCTAGAAGATGATTCAAACCTTTCCCAAAGCTATTAGCACGTTAGTGAATGTAATGGATTCGACTGGAATTCGAACTCGGCTCTCCGATTCCTCAGTCCGAGTCGCTATCCATTACTCTCCCGGGAAAATCTAGAAGATGATTCATACCTTTCCCAAGGTTATTAGCACGTAAGTGAATGTAATGGATTCGACTGGAATTCGATCTCGGATCTCCGATTCCTCAATCCGAGCCGCTATCAATTACACCTCTGGGAAGATCTTGAAGAGGATTCATACCTTTGCCAAGGGTATTAGGACGTAACTGAACGTAATGGATTCGACTGGAATTCGAACTCAGCTCTCCGATTCCTCAGTCCGAGCTGCTATCCATTACTCCCCCGGGAAAATCTTGAAGAGGATTCATACCTTTGCCAAGGGTATTAGCCCTAAAGTGAATGTAATGGATTCGACAGGAATTCGATCTCGGATCTCCGATCTCCGATTCCTCAATCCGATCCGCTATCCATTACTCCTCCGGGAAAATCTAGAAGAGGATTCATACCTTTCCCAAGGGTATTAGCACGTAAGTGAATGTAATGGATTCGACTGGAATTCGAACTCGGCTCTCCGATTCCTCAATCCGTGCCGCTATACATTACCCCTCCGGGAATATCTAGAAGAGGATTCATACCTTTGCCAAGGTTATTAGCACGTAAATGAATGTAATGGATTCGACTAGAATTTGAACTCGGATCTCCGATTTCTCTATCCGAGCCGCTATCCATTACTCCCTCGGTAAAATCTAGAAGAGGATTCATACCTTTCGCAAGGTTATTAGCACGTAAGTGAATGTAATGGATTCGACTTGAATTCGAACTCGGCTCTCCGATTCCTCAATCCGAGCCGCTATCCATTACTCCTCCGGGAAAATCTAGAAGAGGATTCATACCTTTCCCAAGGGTATTAGCACGGAAGTAAATGTAATGGATTCGACTGGAATTCGAACTCGGATCTCCGATTTCTCTATCCGAGCCTCTATCCATTACTCCCCCGGTAACATCTAGAAGAGGATTCATACCATTACCAAGGTTATTAGCACGTAAGTGAATGTAATGGATTCGACTAGAATTTGAACTCGGATCTCCAATTCCTCAATCTGAGCCGCTATCCATTACTCCCCCGGGAAAATCTAGAAGAGGATTCATACCTTTGCCAAGGTTATTAGCACGTAAGTTAATGTAATGGATTCGACTAGAATTTGAACTCGGATCTCCGATTTCTCTATCCGAGCCGCTATCCATTACTCCCCCGGTAAAATCTAGAAGAGGATTCATACCTTTGCCAAGGTTATTAGCACGTAAGTGAATGTAATGGATTCGACTAGAATTTGAACTCGGATCTCCGATTCCTCAATCTGAGCCGCTATCCATTACTCTCCCGGGAAAATCTAGAAGAGGATTCATACCTTTGCCGAGGTTATTAGCACGTAAGTGAATGTAATGGATTCCACTAGAATTTGAATGCGGATCTCCGATTCCTCAGTCCGAGCCGCTATCCATTAATCCCCCGGGAAAATCTAGAAGAGGATTCATACCTTTGCCAAGGTTATTAGCACGTAAGTGAATGTAATAGATTCGACTAGAATTTGAAATCGGATCTCCGATTCCTCAATTTGAGCCGCTATCCATTACTCCCCCGGGAAAATCTAGAAGAGTATTCATACCTTTCCCAATGTTATCAGCACGTAAGTGAATGTAATGGATGCGACTGGAATTCGAACTCTGCTCTCCGATTCCTCAATCCGAGCCGCTATCCATTACTCCCCCAGGAAAATCTAGAAGATGATTCATTCCTTTCCCAAGGGTATTAGCACGTAAGTGAATGTAATGTATTCGACTGGAATTCGAAATCGTCTCTCCGATTCCTCAGTCTGAGCCGGTATCTATTACTCCTCCGGGGAAATCTAGAAGAGGATTCATACCTTTCCCAAGGGTATTAGCACGTAAGTGAATGTAATGGATTCGACTGGAATTCGAACTCGGCTCTCCGATTCCTCAATCAGAGCCACTATCCATTACTCCCCCGGGAAAATCTAGAAGAGGATTCATACCTTTATCAAGGGTATTAGCACTTTAGTGAATGTAATGGATTCGACTGGAATTCGAACTCGACACTTCGATTCCTCAATCTGGGGCTTTTATCACTATTCATATATTTCTCCTTCACATTCGGGTCATTCACAAGTCTTTTGTTTTGTAATTTTGATGATGCCTTCTCCGTCTTTAATTCCAATACTTTCGCCATAAATTTACATATGACTTCAAGATGGTCTCTCAGGAAATAGGTATGTGAGTTGGATTTGAAGTCTGGAATGAGCCTAAATGTTGCTCAGTATTCTGCTTCACGCATAAAGTTCACTAATGTATACGCCGCACTTTCATTATACGTCTGAAACCACACATATATACATTTACAGTGTGTAACATTAAAATTGTCCAATTATTAGATTAAACTCTGCATGGTTGTATATTAGAAATGATTAAAGATATCTTACTGGAATGCAGCGAGGTTTTAACTTTCTACTTTGGGCACTAAGAATGTATACAGGGTGTTGCAGCAAAATCCGACACTTGACAAAACTTAAACGAAATAGGCAATAAAAACAAAAGTTGTATATGCAGAGACCCACAGTTTATTTAGTTACAGTTAGAGTTACATACTACATTATTTTTTAATGTAACCGCCACAGCCGGCGACGACCATGTCAAGGCGGGCGCGAAATGAGTCACGCTTTGGCGAACGCCTCAACCATGGTAGCCTTCAGAGAGTCGACCGTGTTGTGGGTGTGCTTGATCACGCCCCAGAAGAAATAGTCAAGGCGTTTGTAGTCGGGTGAGTGGGGCGGCCACAAGTCCGCCGACCATTGGTGAGGAACATTGTTGAGCAGCCACGCCTGGGTCGTCTTGGCCTGCTGGAAGACGTAGGGGCGTCCGGTGGCGATCTCGTCCATCCAGAGCTTCACCACGCTCCTCAGCATGTCCTGGTAGATCTCAGCGGTGACTCTCAGACCCTTTTGAAAGAAGAACGGAGGCATGACGTGACCCTCGCTGGAGATGATGCCAAGGACCATGCTTCACAACGGGAACCTCCTCGGTGTCTTTGGAGATCCACCTGTCGTTCTGCCTGTTGTTCGTCTGGTCCTGGATGAAATTCTTTTCCCCATAAAGGAACCTCAGCCTCCCGGCGGGCCCGTCCTTAAGCTTGTTCAGCAAAGCCGTCGCCTTGACCTTCCTCGCCTCCTTGGAGGCATTCGTGATGAGCATGCGATGAGACTTGCGGTAGGAACAGTAACCAATGTCCTTTCTTGATCGTTCGGCAGATCGTCGACTTGTGTCAGCCCATGTCAGCGGCGATATTGGCGTAGTTCTAGCTTCCATCATTGTCGACTGTCTCTTTGACAGCGGCGACGAACTCGTCGGTCCTAACAACCGAAGAGCGAACGTTGTGGGCAGTGAACTCGTCCTTGTTCTCACACGCCTTCCACTTCCTCCAAATGTCCATGTCCATTGTCGTCTTCAACTCAAACCAGGCCATCACTTCCGCAGGCTTCTTCCCGACGCAAAAAGAAGCTACTACCGCTGCTCTCCGGGCATATTCGGTAGAGAGAAAAATCTCTGTTCGTTGTCAAAGTGTTGGGTCTCTGCATATATAACTTTTGTTTTTATTGCCTGTTTCGTTTTCTTTTTGTCAAGTGTCGGATTTTGATGCAGGACCTTAAGAGCTCTCGTATGGACTGAAATGCTCTTTGGAATAATGTCTACCAATTACAATTTGGTATTCTCTCTCTCTCTCTCTCTCTCTCTCTCTCTCACACACACACTATATATATATATATATATATATATATATATATATATATATATATATATACATATATATATATATATATATATATATATATATATATATATATATATATATATATATATGCTTGTGTATTTAGGCAGAATTCCCTCTTTTAAACTTGTTTAATGAAAAAATAATGTAGTAGTTAACTCTGCTACTAAATAAACTGTCGGATCTCTGCATATGCAACTTTTGATTTAATTGCCTATTTTGTTTTCTCTTCGTCAAGTGTCGGATTTTGCTGCAACACTGTAATTACTCTCCAAGCTTAACAGAAGAATCGTGAAGAAATAGATCATAAACGAAAATGACATGTTTATCAGTAATTAATCATAGCTCTGGGTCGGAAGCTCATGAAGGATTGAAATTAAGTTCATATATATATATATATATATATATATATATATATATATATATATATATATATATATATATTACAAAGAGTTAATCATACCTTGAATCAATCAGCAATATGAATGCGATTATTGGCGAAATCACTTCGCTAGTAGACATAATTATAAGCATTATACTACTGATAATTGTCTGAATTATGAAATCATCATATATAAAATGGATATGGTGTATTTTTTTTATTTCTGCTAGTACTTTCGAATGCTTCGCGCAATTCATCATCAGGCTTTATTTTTCCATCAGAATCAAAACTGGGAGATGAATTAAATGTGTTTATCCAACCGAAAGATGTTTTTAACAATGAGCTATATGTGTTAACGGTTATATGGTGTTGGAGCGTGCAAATATATATATATATATTCCAGGATTATTTTCCAACTTATTCAAGATGATCTTCGCCCTCTCTAACCTTCTAACTTTCTGTCCTGGAGTAACAAACTACCTCACACGTTTAAGTTACGACTGCATTTTCAAGTCTTTTTTCACTGTTCTTTGGGCTGTCAAAACTGAAACTTCTCCCTCATGTGGTAGAAGTCTTATGGAATGAGTTGGATCTTTTCTAATTGATCTCTTTATCTCTCAAAGTTGAAACGTTCTTCCCTCTTCCTCTTGTGACCTCCTGATGTATTTTCCTCTCTACTATTCCCTCTTTTTTAAAGATATTCATCGTTCTCTTGATAGCTTTTTAATGGTCTTTGAAGGTGGGAGCCAGAGTATGAATTTTGGTACTATTACTGAAAACCTGAATGATCTTTTTCCTCTCACTATTGCTTACTTGCGAAGACAGTGTGTCTGATAAAATCGATTTTAACCTGTTCTCTTTTTGGCTGAATATCTCAAAGGATTTTTCAGTGATTCTTATTTCAAGATGGCTAAACGTCTTATCTGAAAATCTGGAAAGAAGAAACTCAATTACTTTAGTGCTTTTTTTTTTTAGATATTAAAAATTTTGTGTGGATGGACAGTTATCGCATGCTCATTATTTACATTATTCGGACTATTTATTTCGCTCACTGGGGTAGACTGTTTTATTTCCACATGCCATGTTTTAATGGATGTCAGTTATCAGTTATCCCCTGTTAGCCGGGTATTCAACTCACACTCTTTGGGGCCTGTCACTGGATCTAACTAAGGCCTTTATCTTTGAGGACACATGGCACAGTGAATTCCAACCACCTGAAAAAGGCCGGAGCGTATAACGGCCGAAACGTTGTAATAAATATGGCGACAAAGATGAGGACAATAGTCCGAAAAATGTAAATAATGTACATAATACCTCATCTCAGAAATATATACAGTTATTGCATGCTGTTACACGATTTGGACAATTTTGTTTGTACCCCTGTTATATAAATATTTACATCCAAGTATATAAGTGTACTTGGAGAGGTGATAGGTATCGCCGATCTATCTGAAAGTATCGCGTGGAAAAAGAATCAAAATAACTGCTTGCTGGATCGATTGAAGCCCGGATGAACGTCGGCCGCACGTGTAATTGACTCCATCTCTCAATGGCCGTGACAATTGGGCGACTGGAACGACAAACACGACCAAGATACCAACGCAGGTTCCAAACAACGGAACGTGGAACTTTCGCACCCTTTTTCCTTTTAGAGAAAGAGCGGACGGACATGACATGGCCAGAGCCAACAGATCAACCTGGAGGAGGTTGTCTTTTTCTTCAACCCTCGTAACGCCTTCCACACGACAGTAGTCAAAGGACTGATATAGTTACTTTCTTAATGTCGTGGAATTCAACGTTGAAACACCAGTTCTCATCTCATCAGCGAAGTTAAGAAACATCGAAGCTGGTCGTGACCTAAATGGGTAACCGCTTTGTGAATAGCAGGCGCTGGAATCTTGAAAGTGCGGTCGGTTTAGTAAATAAAAGCTCGATATTCCAATCTGTTTCGTTATATTTACTTAGACGCAAATATCATTGGGGAAGGTGTGAATCTATGTCTTCTATCCCATATAAATAAAGGGTGTCCATAAAATTAAAACTTTATTTGTATTTGCGATAGAGATAATCTGTAAAAAATGTTATAAAGTTTAATGTACCTAGTTTTAAGTATAGCTAAAATAACTGTGATTTCAGCTATTACTGTAAATCAGTTGGCAAATGTTTTCCGTGAACTGCAAAATCGTATCACCCTTTGTATTGCTAATGATGGAGGACATGTGGAAACTTAAATAACATTTCAATAAAACCTTACAAAATATAGATTTACTTCTTTCTAAGCCTTTTTACAATTTATTTCTATCGCAAATACAAATAAAGTTACAAATTTTTTAAAAGTGCACACGAACTTTATGGACACCCTGTATATATATAGATTTAGTTGTGTAACTCTACCGAGTGAAGATAGCTCTGGCTGACACCAAATTAGTTGTGTTTCAATTCTGGCTTGAGGCATTTGGAAGTCTAGTCGCACTGAGGAGCTGTGATACAGCGAAACAGTACTGTCTGTGAATGACATATATATATATATATATATATATATATATATATATATATATAATTATATATATATATATAATTATAAAAGTGAACATGGAAGTCAACACTCAGAAGTGACAGGCTGTTTCATGCTAGACGCAATCGTCAAATACAAATAAAGTTATAATTTTTTTAAAGTGCACATGGACTTTATTGACACCCTATATATATATATATATATATATATATATATATATATATATATATATATATATATATATATATATATATAAAAGTGAGCATTGAATGTGAATATATATATATATATATATATATATGTATTGCTAGACACAATCGTCAGGCCTGAAGATTGCGTCTAGCATGAAACAGCCTGTCGCCTCTGAGTGTTGATTTCAGTGTTCACTTTTATAATTATATTTACATACACTCTATCTCTGATATTGAGCACTTTATCCCATAAGCATAGCACACCTTAAAACGATATTTCTTCATATATATATATATATATATATTTATATATATATATATATATATATATATATATATATATATATATAGATAGATAGACAGATAGAAACGAAGAGAATGAAATAGATAGATAGATAGAGAAACAGCTAAATCTAGCATATTGTTTTTACGAATGTAAACAAAATCCAATCAGTCAGAATGCGTCAATTAATTTTACTGAAGAGTTTTGCGTTAGAATCTACCTATCTCTCAACGGTACTCAATTGAATATATATTTTCAAGAGCTTAATTTTGTCATTAGAAGACTGTACTCTTTCGCTGTGTCACAAATCCTCAGTTCCACTAGATATCCGAATATATATATATATATATATATATATATATATATATATATATATATATATATATTGTTATGGGGCTTTCCCCTTTTTACACAAGATGGACTCGTCTAAAGTATACTTATAGTGACAAAGTTGGAGATACGGGGAGATACGTTGAGACAAGTTGGAGATACGTCGAGTCCACAGAGAGAGAGAGAGAGAGAGAGAGAGAGAGAGAGAGAGAGAGAGGAGAGAGAGAGAGAGAGAGAGAGAGAGAGAGAGAGAGAGAGAGAGAGAGAGAGAGAGAGAGAGAGAGAGAATTACGGCTTCACTTACAGAGACTTGTACATATACTTTCTACTAACCCGCCTTCCTGGACTACTAATCTTCATTTCAACTTTGTATTCTTACGTTCAATACACTTATTTTCCTATTTCAATTACTGGCGTTGTTTATTTATTTGTGCCGGATCCCCCCCGGCCGGGATCCACAACATATATATATATATATATATATATATATATATATATATATATATATATATAGGGTGTCCATAAAGTTCGTGTTTTTTAAGGTTTTATTGAAATTTTATTTAATTTTCTACATGTCAGCGATACATTTCCTACAAAATATAATAATTTTATGCATATCTGCTGCATACAGACTCACCGTCGCTTCTCTTTGTCTCTTTTATAAATACTTCCATGGTAATTGCTCCGATGAGCTGCTATCGCTGGTTGCCAGGCTCCATGAATTCAAGCGTCCTACGAGGCAGGCATCCCGTTCCCACCCTTTCACTGTTGAAACTGTTAAATGTAGACGTCTCTTCTACTCCAATAGCTTCATATCGCGCACCTCACGCCTATGGAACTCCCTTCCTCATTCCTGTTTCCCTGATGACTATGATCTCCAACTATTCAAGTGTAAAGTCAATCGACATCTCCAGTTGCCTTGATCTATCCTCTATCCTTCTCCACATCCTTTCCTCTAACACTCCTATTTGCTCTCGCTCCAAATCCTCTGTAACCCCTTGCGTGCTAGTGGCTTCCAGCCTTGCCTGGGGTGAAAAGCTTTAAAAAAAAAAGTTTTCTATTTCTACACATTTTTCGTTGAGTCATTCGTTTATGTTTGGTTGGTTGATTTTGTTTAGCGGCATGTCAACACCTCTATGGGTTATTTAATGCCGAAATCTAAATATTTTGTCCATAATTTTATACTTTCTGGCTTAAGTTATGATTTTTTTTAGATATCTGGTTTGTAGATTATACAATGTAATTTTGGTAATTTTAAGGTAAAACTGTATTTTTAAAATTTTTAATATTGCATTGATTGTCATTCTGTAATAAAAATGTATTGTTGCTCATTTTATTATGAGATGCAGTTGATTTTTGGTGTGGTGTTCACTATTTAACCATAGCTGGGACCCTATCAGATTCTAAAACCTCGGGTCAGGGTGCATCTGGGAACAACAGAAATTCAAAGGCGGTTTCACGCTCCACAAAACCTCCAATCCATATATATATATATATATATATATATATATATATATATATATATATATATAGAGAGAGAGAGAGAGAGAGAGAGAGAGAGAGAGAGATAGAGGGTGTAGCGACTGAGTCACCCTTTGTAGAGATGGTCACTCAGTCGTGGATCTATCTTCGGATAGAGCCTAATTTGAGCAGACAAGTACTCCACTCGAGCCCGCTTTTGCGGGCGCTGGGTAAATTTTGACCAGTGGCCACGTTGGAAACAACGGGGTCCCACATTAAACTTGACATTGTGTCGCATTTGTTCGCAGTGGGTGGACGGGTAAATAGCAGTACATCGCATTCAAGCAGTGCTCTATCTGGCTGGCGATTGTCAAGCTCAGATGCCTGATCTTGATCTTGTGTCACTTCTCGTTTCCGTGGGTAGCCTGAGTAAATACAAGTTCGATCGAGGCCATCCAGTGTTCGTTAAACCTTACTCAGACCCATTCTACTTCCGTCTCACCCTCGCCGTGTTTTTGCCGTTAACCGATTGGGACTGATATTTTTGTCCTGGAAGAACTGTTATAGTTTACGTTAAGTTTATCTCTTATTTTGTTCCGTTTCTTATACTGACTTTTTTTGCAGAAGCTTTCTTCTTCACGCTTTTTAGTCTTCTTATTTTGTCACATCTACTTTCACTAGTCTATTGATTTATTTTTTGTGTATATTGTGTTTTTTGTGTGTATGTATATTTTGTGTATATTATATTTTTGTGTATATTGTATTTTAATTTTTAGTTTCTTTTATTTTTCAGTCCCCGTCCGTAAACTTCTCTTTTTGCTTAATCCTTTTGGTTTTCATTTTCTACGTGTAAATTCTGTTTTTTTTTTGCCCTAAAGTTAATATTCACTCATCACCGCTACACTGCAAGCCAAGTTTAATTATAGTTTAATCTGTTTGTTTTTATTTTCTAATGAGTAGACTAAGCAAGACATAATATTATAACCCCAACGAGTTCGTTATAACGGTATGTTTAATTTATTAATGAAAATTGTCTGCCACCTTCAGTTGTTGAGCCTTTCCCGAAACTTCATGGCCCTTTGCAATCCAGACGGGCGTGCAACAATCCGAGGAATGTGTACAATTACACACAAGATACGATGATAAATTGTTCGATATGGCCCGACCGAGGGTAGAGTGTAAAGACCAAGTTACGCATAATACTCGCCATAGAAATTCTGTTTACGGGGTAAGGTAGATGTGAGCATGCACTCCGAACACGACCTGATTAGTCAATTTCTGAATATCCGTCTAAAAATGTGTTTAAAATAAAGTCCGTGTAGACAGCTCCTGTAGGACGTGCCGGGAAAATATATGAATCTACCAGACATTCACCTACAATTTAACACATTAATCGTAAACTGATGCTGGGGTCCAGCCTGTATTATACCATATGGATTCCGATCAGCCCATAAATGTTGGTTGTGTAAATTTGTTATTCAAATATTGCCTCATTCATAAATAATACTGGAGAAAAAAAAACGGATCAGTAGTTTGTGCAATTAACCATCGGCAAAAGTTCTCCCGTGGTGGGTGATCAGACGACGAAACACCCTGCACACGTTGCAAATGATACGGAGATAGGAGCTGCTCCTGAAGTACCCTCCATGAAGTACTATGAGATGTACGACATACGAGGGCAGCTTGACGCCTGCTGATACCTGGATTGTCTCCAACAGCCTGTAGAATATGTTCTTCATGGTTAGGCCTACGAGCGGATCTCGTTCTTCCTCGATCCATAGTTTGTAGTGGCACGGATCCTATCCCAGCCACGCGACGATAAACAACAGCAAAGTTTGACTGGATCGTCTTTCTTCGATCTGGAAACACAATCTGATACAGCCGTTCAGCCTCGCGTCCATTAGCATTCGCACGTACGTATGCAAAAATCATTTGCCTTCTCACGACGTGAATATCCTGCAATTGTTAAATGGAACTCTTAAATAATTACTACACCAGTTAAACGTTGAAGGCAGATTAGTCACAAATTTACACGAATGTCAAATGTGGCTTAGTCCTATGGGAACACAGCGGTATCTACTGTAAACCTTCTTTAAACATAATCACTAAAAAACGAAGGATTTACGGGCATATGTTTATATGGTGTGAGGAAGCCACCCCCAAAGTTTGTAGAACTAGTTTTGATACAGCCTGTATATATCTATTTCAATCTATTCATATATATCCCAATGCATTAACAGGTATTTATCTACCCTTCTTTATCTATCTCTATTTTCCTGGATCTTTCTTTTTCTTTCTCCTTCTGTCCATATTCCCCTGTCTTGAAAATCTACCGAACTCTTACCTCACGACAGATATTAAATGTTCTTCAGACTCTCATGAGCCATCTTCAAATACATCGGACCAAAAATAATTGGACACTTGAATAGTGTACTTGATTAAAAAATGATCCTCGTTGATTTCGAAATCTAGTCTTGCTCATTTATTTTGATAACCGCAGACGACATTTATTCTACGCCATTTTTCTAGGTCTTCGAACCTTTGCAGAAGCTCTCAGTTCCACTCTTTTACTGTTAATAGTAAGTTTTACTTCCTGTAGTCGGCAGTTAAATATATTCGTCGTTTTTTCTAATGTTCTGAGAATGCTGTCGAAGAATAATCATTTGTAGCATTACTATAAAACAGTTGTCCAAACTTATTGAATTTTTATTTCAGATTAGACATCTCTTCGAGATGGAATGCCAATCAGAGAAGAATTAGTATGTTCAACATCTTCCCTTTCTTTCAGTCAAGCTCAAAAATCTGCTCAAGACATCTGAACAAATGAACAGGCTCAAAGAGCCAATTCTGCTGAAAAGAACTGACCGTTCGTACAGTGGAATTATTAACATGACACTGCTCACCCTCATTTCGGTAACATGATCAAACATGCAATTAAAGAGAACGGTTGGAAAGTTCTGCCACACCCTCCATGTTCGCCTGATTTAGCCCCTTCAGACTACCACATTTTTCGGTCGCTTTCTAATAATTTGAGGGGTGTTTCGTTCGACAACAATAACGAGCTTAAAACGTGGATTGATGAATTTTCGTGTCAAAACCTAGTGATTTCTATCGTTGATGCATTAAACAGTTAATGAATTTGGGGGGGGGGGATCGTAAACAACGAAAACATACATTATTGTATGATTCAGCCGAAGTATTTATAAATAATGTGTATTAAAATAAATTTTAAAAAGCAAACGAATTTATCTAGCAGTATATATCGTATACAATCTGTAAATATAACCGTGAATCTGCTTGCATATAAAAATTGCTGAAGTATTTTTTTTGTTTAATTTTAATTTAATTTTCTTTTATAATTTTAGAGAATGTAATGTTGATTATACATTTTTTAAATAATTGTTTGGCAGACTATTATTTTTAGAGCCAGGGTATCTCTGCACCGACTTCCTGAGGTTAATCATGGGGTCAGAAACAAGTTAATATATGGGAAGTCGATTTTGATTGGTTGACTCAGCGTGGGAATGATAGATTCAGAGAAAAGGTTTTCAGTGAGATGGTTCTTACACAGCAAGGAATGTAGACATGATCGGTTATGCGTCTGAAACGGCTCCCCAGTTAGAGGGAGGGATCCCACTGAATAGTATAACGATGTATACATCGAGGTTAATAAAATAATTAAGTTAAAAAATTTCCTGAGTTGAAGTTCTTTTTTTCTCTGGACTCAAAACAACTAACGATCACTGGGTGCGAGAGAAAAATGCATCTTAAGAATGCAATGCGGTGGTCTCGATTATCGAATCGAGGCCGTCGCCCAAGAACTCCCCGGTACTAGGGGGTTATACAGCACATTTGCTGTTGCGCAGACTGACAACCTACAAGTCGTACAAGTTTGTTTAGCCTAAGTCAAATTGTCATACCAGTGTCTAGACTTAAGTCGGTGTTATTCGTAGCTTCGTCCAGCTCTTTCTGGTTTCAGTATCTTCTGAGGGTGTTAAATTTTCCATTCTTCTTTCCTCATAATTTCGTCTCACTTTGCCTCCGAGATTTTATACTCACTCTTTCGTGTTTTAAATATAATTGATTTTATTTTTTTAGTTCCAATTTTCGTTATTCTCATCATCCACCTGTAGTACCACATCTATGTGGCTTCGTGTCGCATCTTCATTAGTGGGAAAATCTTCCATTGGAAAGTTTATATAGAATCAGTTGCTTGGAAATGTAATGGATTCGACTGGAATTCAAATTCGAATTCGGCTCTCCGATTGCACGATCCGAGCCGCTATCCATTTCTCCTCCGGGAAAATCTAGAAGAGGATTCATACCTTTACCAATGGTATTAGCACGTAAGTGAATGTAATGGATTCGACTGGAATTCGAACTCGGCTCTCCGATTCCTCAATCCGAGCCGCTATCCATTATTCCTCCGGGAAAATCTAGAAGAGGATTCATACCTTTCCCAAGGTTATTAGCACGTAAGTGAATGGAATGGATTCGACTGGATTTCGAACTCGGCACTCCGATTCCTCAATCCGAGCCGCTATCCATTATTCCTCCGGGAAAATCTAGAAGAGGATTCATACCTTTCCCAAGGGTATAAGCACGTAAGTGAATGTAATGGATTCGACTGGAATTCGAACTCGGCTCTCCGATTCCTCAATCCGAGCCACTATCCATTACTCCTCCGGGAAAATCTAGAAGAGGATTCATACCTTTATCAAGGGTATAAGCACGTAAGTGAATTCGACTAGAATATGAACTCGACTCTCCGATTCCTCAATCCGAGCCGCTATCCATTACTCCCCCAGGAAAATCTAGAAGATGAGTCATACCTTTGCCAAGGTTATTAGCACGTAAGTGAATGTGATGGATTCGACTGGAATTCGAACTCGGATCTCCGATTCCTCAATCCGAGCCGCTATCCATTACTCCTCCGGGAAAATCTAGAAGAGGATTCATACCTTTCCCAAGGGTATTAGCACGTAAGTGAATGTAATGGATTCGACTGGAATTCGAACTCGGCTCTCCGATTCCTCAATCCGAGCCGCTATCCATTACTCCTCCGGGAAAATCTAGAAGAGGATTCATACCTTTCCCAAGGGTATTAGCACGTAAGTGAATATAATGGATTCGACTGGAATTCGAACACGGCTCTCCGATTCCTCAGTCCGAGCCGCTATCCATTACTCCTCCGGGAAAATCTAGAAGAGGATTCATACCTTTATCAAGGGTATAAGCACGTAAGTGAATTCGACTAGAATTTGAACTCGACTCTCCGATTCCTCAATCCGAGCCGCTATCCATTACTCCCCCAGGAAAATCTAGAAGATGAGTCATACCTTTCCCAAGGGTATTAGCACGTAAGTGAATGTAATGGATTCGACTGGAATTCGAACACGGCTCTCCGATTCCTCAGTCCGAGCCGCTATCCATTACTCCTCCGGGAAAATCTAGAAGAGGATTCATACCTTTCCCAAGGGTATTAGCACGTAAGTGAATGTAATGGATTCGACTGGAATTCGAACACGGCTCTCCGATTCCTCAGTCCGAGCCGCTATCCATTACTCCTCCGGGAAAATCTAGAAGAGGATTCATACCTTTCCCAAGGGTATTAGCACGTAAGTGAATGTAATGGATTCGACTGGAATTCGAACACGGCTCTCCGATTCCTCAGTCCGAGCCGCTATCCATTACTCCTCCGGGAAAATCTAGAAGAGGATTCATACCTTTCCCAAGGGTATTAGCACGTAAGTGAATGTGATGGATTCGACTGGAATTCGAACTCGGCTCTCCGATTCCTCAATCCGAGCCACTATCCATTACTCCACCGACCAAACTATATACCCAAAATATCCTCCATGTATAATTGGGGCTGTCCTTCTATTTAATTCGGTGTATAAAATAAGTAAGCCTTATAATGTTCAACGGTATTAAATCCCAAGAGCCCATCAAGGTAGAGAGTTATATTCTAAGAGGTAAAAGACACACTTTATGGGGTTACGTTGGAAAGATAATGGTTAACTCATGAGTTGAACACGTTACGATTGTAGGCGACTGGGGCGGCATCCTCCTGGGTATTCGTGGGAAGAAGCTGTTCGAGTGGAACTTATATCTCACCAATTGAACCGGAAGGGAATGAGGGTGGTTCGCTACACTGGGCGAAGCAGAGCGGATCTTAGCCGTGAAGGTTAGAATTGATGGAATTAAGTAATATACTTAATCTGAACACATTACGCAGAAAAAGCAAAGGAACATCGATAGGCTTGCGACGATGCGTCTGGGGGGAAGGTGTTGACCATGTTCACCATAGTCTATGAATATAGAATCCAGCGCAGTACGTAATCTGTTCAATGAAACAACGTTAAAGATTAACACTTACGAGTCAGACACTCTACTGAATCTGACTATATCGCCAAACCACCAGCAGCTGTTCCGTAATTCTTCAGTCTTCGATATCAAAGGTTGGCAGTAAATATTCCGGAAAAAAAACATGGCCGCCTTTATACACGTCGAATTGAATATTTTGAGCGTTCTGATTGGTTAACACTTCTATTGGTGAACTATAAAGTGAGTCAGCTCATTTTGGCTGGCTCACTAGTACACCAAGGTAACCAAAACCTCCAACAAAAGGGGTTTTAGGGCAGAAAATAATTCATCACCCACAAGGAAGCGGAGACGCTTTTGGACACTATCGAGGAAGTATATGGAAGAAAATAATCCCCTTTTTTCGGCAGATTTTGCCGTTTTTTAAGTTTTAAGAAAGGTAAAAATTAATTAATCTACTTTTCTGTGCTTTCCAAATTGTAATTTGGGAATAAATAAATTTGGAGTCGGGGAAAAATATGAAGTCGAATAAATGCAAAAGACGAGGATTAAAAATAGTTCCAGACTGAATACGGCTTTTAAAATTAGATGCTTTCATTCAATGGCCGCAACGGCGATTGGCTGCATCTCTTCACACCATTTTTTAAATTTAAATCCGTTTTATTCATCTCATTTAAGAGATTCTATTGGCTTAAGACTGGATCAAGACAAAAATCTGGCTTTTCGTGAAACATACAATAGAGAAAAAATTTAGAAAAATTATTTTATGAAATAAAAGAAATATTTTTTGTCGCGGTTGTATGGACATAGCAGATAAAAGATGGCGTTTATTTGAAATGCAATCTCTGTCGTTCTCTTTCTTTCTCTCCTCCAGCTTTTCTTGAAACATGTTTTTTGTCCCCGCCTCTTTCTAATTTTCGTTTCCATTCTCTGTATTAAAATCTTTGATTTTTTTGTTGCTTTCGTATCAGCAAACAATTACCAAAATTCAACAGTATTTCTTTTCTATCACCAAACCTTTCTTTCTTTCTTTCTTTCTTTCTTTCTTTCTTTCTTTCTACTTTCTTTCTTTGGATTTCATCCTTTCTTTGTGTAGTTCTTTCTTTCTTTTCCTATTCCCCCGCCTTTTACTCTTTCTTTCTCTCGATCTTTCTTTCTTTCTTTCTTTCTTTCTTTCTTTCTTTCTTTCTTTCTTTCGTTTGTTTTAAATCTTTGTTTTGTGTGGTTCTTTCTTTTCCTATTCACCCGCCTTTTGCTCTTTCTTTCTATTTATTCTTTCTTTCTTTCTTTCTTTCTTTCTTTTACTTTAATTATTTGTTTATTTCTTTCTTTCTTTTCCCATTTTCTGTAGTTCCCTTTCTTTTTCATTTTTCTTTTCTTTTTTTTACTTTAATGGTTTGTTTGTTCTTTTCTTTCTCCCTTTCCTTTTTTCACCCTTTCTTTCTTTCTTTCTTTTTCTTTATTTACTTCACTTTCTTTTTTCTTTCTTTCATTTTCACTTTCTTCCTCTTTCTGTCTGTCTTTCTTTTTTTTTATTCTTTGTTTATTTGTCTGTTTCTATCCTCATTTTCCTATTTACTTCTTTCACTTAAATTCTTTGTCTCTTTCTTTTGTTTTCCCTTTCGTATTTACTTTCTTTCCGTCTTTCCTTCTTTCTTTCTTATTTTCGAAGACGAAATGAAAGCGCGAAATTGCCTTTCAAAAATTAAACAGATTATTCAGAAATGTAAAAATTCCATAGGATAAAATCCCAAATAATGCAGGAGTGAACAGAGTCTGAGACGTGGTTGTGGTAACAGCAGTAAACTAACGACATCATAATAGCCCGCCACTCATTATCGGGCACTCCTATCAGCTAGAGGGGTTGAGACAATCCCTGTTGTAGACGCCTGTTCAATACCCACATAACCTGCTTGTGGTTTATATTGCAATTATGCTAAGCATAACTTAATAACATATTCTGAGAGAGAGAGAGAGAGAGAGAGAGAGAGAGAGAGAGAGAGAGGGAGCGAGAGATAGAGGGAGGGTGGAGGAGAGAGAGAGATCATCATCTAGCGAAGTCAACATTTTGAACAAGGCCAGTATTATCGAACCCTCGGCCGACCTGGGTAAGACGATAAACTACATCCGTGTCCTGGGTAAGACGATAAACTACGTCCCACAGCAAGTCCTCTGATCAGGAGGTATTGAGGAGCGTGGAAACACCTCTTAATTGCCGGGGTTCCCAGGTCCAACCTAACTCGGGGTAGTAGCACCTGTTAGAGTCCCAGCTATATATGCAAATAGTTAACCCCCCAAACTGGGATCAAAATGTGCAAAAATAGGTTCTAATACTAGCAATACATTTTTGTAAAAAAAAAGATATTACCAGCAAAATGCTTTATTGTAAAAAAAAATTACCAGCAATAAATTTATGAAAAAAGAAATATTACCACATTATCTCTCTCTCTCTCTCTCTCTCTCTATATATATATATATATATATATATATGTGCGTGTGTGTGATATTTAATTATATATTTTTGAATAAGAAATGCCAAAAATAGGTTTTAATACCAGCAATACATTTTTGTAAAACTCATTACCGACACTAAATTTTTGTAGCAAAATTTACTACCAGCAATATATTATTACCAGCAATGCTTTTTATGAAAAATATTACCAGCAATACATTTAAAAGATATTACCAGCAATACACTTTTGAAAAAAATACCAGCAATACAATTTTTGAAAAAAAATACCAGCAATACACTTTTGAAAAAAATACCAGCAATACATTTTTAAAAAAATACCAGCAATACATTTTTGGAAAAAATACCAGCAACAAATTTTTGAAAAAATACCAGCAATACATTTTTGAGAAAAAAAAATACCAGCAATACACTTTTGAAAAAAATACCAGCAATAAATTTTTGAAAAAAATACCAGCAATACATTTTTGAAAAAAATATCAGCAATACATTTTTGAAAAAAAAAATACCAGGAATACATTTTTGAAAAAATACCAGCAATACATTTTTGAAAAAAAAATACCAGCAATACATTTTTGAAAAAATACCAGCAATACATTTTTGTAAAAAAATATTACCAGAAATATATTTTTGAAAAAAATATTATCGAAAATACTTTTTGGAAAAAAATATTATCAGCAATGAAAATCTTGTCTACATTAAATAACCCATTGAGATTGATATGCCGTAAAACAAAGCAAACCAAATCAAAACCTCTGTCACGATGACTTGTGACTTCGTTTTAGCCCAACAATGTACGATTTCTGTCTACCCAGTTACATTCAAAAGCTTTGGAACGAGCCGTGGTATGGTTTACCAACTGCGAGATAGCCTCTCAAGTCCGATATTATCAAGAATTCAGCGCTCCGGAAAATGGTTGAAAAGTGAACATTTGAAACACTTAGCCAGAAATGAAAGATTAACAAAACACCATATTCTTTGTACGAGCCAAGTCAAGATTTAGGCGTGAAAATAAGATTCCAAACCCAGCATTTGCTTGTAAAGAAACTCATACTATTTTTACTGACTAGCAGATAAACATTGCTTGATACGTGCATAAGCCTTAGGGCTCTTGGCGTAAAGAAACCATTGCTACTTGTAAACATGTTGCTGTTTTATGCGCCAGTGAACCTTTAACCAGAGAAGTGATTGGTTATCAGTTGTAAACACAGTTGCTTTTGGCAAAATCTTGAATTCAGTTTTGAATTCAGATTTGTCTATCTCCTAGATCGTTGGCCATGTATATATATATATATATATATATATATATATATATATATATATATATATATATATATATATACATATATATATATATATATATATATATATATATATATATATATATATGGTGTCCATAAAGTTCGTGGGCACTTTAAATAATTTATAACTTTATTTGTATTTGCGATAGAAATAATCTGTAAAAAAAGTTATAAAGTTTAATGTGCCTAGTTTTAAGTATAGCTAAAATAACTAATGTGATTTCAGGCATTACTGTAAATCAGTTGGCAAATGTTTTCCGTGAACTGCAAAATCGTATTACCTTTTCTATTGCTAATGATGGGGACATGTGGAAACTTAAATAAAATTTCAATAAAACCTTAAAAAATATAGATTTACTTCTTTCTAATCCTTTTTACAAATTATTTCTATCGCAAATACAAATAAAGTTATAAATTTTTTAAAGTGCACACAAATTTTATGGATAGTTTGTTTTAGTTGCATGAAAAGTTTCAAACCAACGTCAAATTCGTGTATACGAGACGCGGAAGCGAAAATAGCGTCGCAGATCGTGACGTCACACATGACCACGCGAGAGTGAAAACGAGAAGTATTATGTATGGGAAGCCGTTGGTATATATATATATATTGAGTATATTAAAATCAAAAAACCACTGGATCTGATAGTGGAATATGCAAACAAGCAAAAACTCCAGGAACTCAGAAGGCACCCTTGGAAAAGCAAAATATCTTGCGAAATGTAGAATATTAAAAACAGGGAACTTCCGTTCGAAACAAACAAAACAGAGTGCTTACAGTCATATCAGATTGTAACACCGGTTCCCGTACGATCACCAGAGTTCAGTAATTTTAAGCCTGGCCAGTATATACATGAAAGATTGCTTTAGTACTGTAAGCTTAGGTATGACGCTGTTTTAATTGTTAAAGGCTTGGAACCAGAAGTCGAAGATCTTAGTTCCACTTACCCATTGCCGTAATGTAGCTTCCCAATTCGTTTTCTATAAATACTTTCATGGTAATTATCCGGAGGAATATTTCTCTGTGATGCCGAGATTTTATGAATTTAGCGCGATACTAAAGTGGCAACAGGGTTTCCTCATTTTACAGCTGATATGGTTAAATGAAACCGTAAGTTCTATGCTAAGAGTTTCTTATCACACATATCTCGCTTGTGGAAATCTATTTTGGCTTCTTGCTTTCTAGGCAACATTGATCTTCAAAAATTTAAATGCAATATCAGTCGTCATCACCTGTCTTCTTAAGTAGTGTTTGTTTTTATTGTCTTCTCTCTTTAATAGTATATTTTTCTCATATTCTCTAATACCCAGGAAGCTCGTGCGTCTTAGTGGCTTCAGTGCCTTGCTTTGGGTAAAATGGTTACAAAAAATCCAAACGGCTTCGTTATAGTCCTTTACACGCAAATAGCCTAGGGAAAAGTATGAATTTATCTATTCTCCCCCCATCTATGGGTTAATTAGTAAGACATATTTCACTATGTCGTTATTATCCAAAAACAAAACAAAAATAAAACACCCCCCCAAAAAAAACTTACAAACGACTTATATTTTGGGGATTTAAATAATCTGAAAATGGTTGATAAACCGTAAAAAACAGTCAGTCAATCAATCCACTTCTAACGTAATTAATAGAGGGGGATTCCCAGAAACAATGAAGGCATGGAAAATCTGACACTCACAAGGCACATGGAAGACAACAACAAAAAAGGGAAAGCGAGAGACATAACGTGCTCTAGTAAATGGATGACAGAAAGGAGGGATGTTAAAAAAACACAAATACCATGGAGCAATGGATAGCGGCTCGGATTGAGGAATCAGAGAGCCGAGTTCGAATTCTAGTCGAATCCATTACGTGCTAATGCACTTGGGAAAGGCATGATTTCTCTTCTTCTCCGCCAGTCATGGGTAAATAGCAGGACAGACCGGGTTCTATAGCCTTGGATAGCAACTGGTTTACCGCAGAAAGAAAAGGCAACCTCGTCAGCCATCTATCGAAAGATACATGATTGCCTAAGCGTAACTTTGTAGAAAGCCATGGTCATCCACGTTATGGAGGTAAAAGGCACATATCTTAATAAGAAATTAATTGTGTAGGCTCGAATCCACTGGGTGTAGGTCAACGAGACGACATTTCACTACTCTACGGTAACCACACATACAGTGTAACCCGGATATAAGAGAGTTGTCGGGACCGGAGAAGAAGTATCTTATATCCGGGTTTCTCCTATATCCGGGTTTGGTCTATCATACAGTGTAACCCGGATATAAGAGAAAACCAGATATAAGAGAGATTTTCTCTGGTTCCAAATTAGAGCTTGTGTTAAAAAAACAAAATAGACCAAACCCGGATATAAGAGAAACCCGGATATAAGAGACTTCTTATCCGGTCCCGACAACTCTCTTATATCCGGGTTACACTGTATATACATTAACACAGGCTCTAATTTGGGACCAGAGAAAATCTCTCTTATATCCGGTTTTCTCTTATATCCGGGTTACACTGTATATTTGGCAGCACACAAGAAGAAATGAAAGATATTGTGTTTCATTATACAGATAATATTTGCGGGCATTGATTTCCGTATCTTCCTACCTCTCGCTTCATATGTTTGCAGTCGCGTTCCTTGACCCTTATCTGTGTTGAATGAATTAGGAGAACCAATTAATCGCCTTAACAACGCTGACAAGTACAATTAACCGTGACAAATTCATCGACCCGCGAATCTGTTATCATCCTTTCTTTCATTACAATATCCGTCCTTCACACGCCTTTCTTTCGTACAACATCCCTCACAGCCCAACATTATCTCTCTTTTTACTATTGGGAATATTTTACGTTAATTACCGAGGTTAGATTATTCTGGCGCAAGGCCAAATTTGGGGAGGACTCTTAAAATCCCTGACCTCTCTACAATGACGCGTTAATCCCTGGAGTTTTTTTTAAAATAACGACAATTTGGCTCATCGTTATTTTCCCTTTAGGAAAATGTCGAAAATGGCTCTTCACAAATTCCTATCATTGTAGCTCTAAGCAATGGCTGTAGTCTTATTATTTGTTCATTCTTCTCTAATCCATTAAAATCCATTAAATCCAGTAATCCATTAAAATAGACTTTTTTTCAAGTAGGTAATTCGGTTTTTTCACTTGCTTTTCATTCTGTCAGCACGTCCTGTGAGTGTTAATTTCTCTCAACATTTTTGCCTTCTTATGCGTCTCTGAATGTTCGACAGTTTCCTTAAGTTGACTTGTAGTTTTTTCTTCTCAGTTACATTTACATTTATAATGTTCAGTGAAAGCCAAATTTTCCAAAAATTCCTTCCTCATTATCTGTTACAGAATGCTCAGCTGAATCAGATTGTTACCATCAGTTTTGTTGGAGTACCACTTTTCCTTACAACTTTCACTGTCATCACATCTTAAAATCCATGTATTCTCAGTAATTGCCAGTAGGAAAAAAAACTTGACATCTTTTCTTGATTAAGCCTTCATCACGATAGCTAGGGAGGAGTAGATGCCATAAGCAACAATAGTCTACGGATGAACTCAAATTGATCGCTGCTTTTGAGTATTAGATTAATATTTAAGCTTACCTTTTAAAAGTTCAACGATAATTCTTGTGCCGCTACTTAATGTAAAGACAATTTGATGTACGTAGGTCCTTACTTTACGTACAACAAACGTCTGTAGAATTTGAAGATGCAGGGAGTAAAAGTTAACTATACAGGAAATAATATTGGAGAATGTCAACGTAAAATTTCCCATACCAAAATACCTTAATCTGAATTCACATCGCAAAGTGTGAAATCTGTATAAATAAAATAGTTTTCATTCTCTTGGTTGCCTTGTCACTCAAGCTACTTTGACTTGTTATCTGCAAAGAAAAGATATCTACACCGTACAAATTTCATTTTGGAATGATATCTGCATCATAAAACATGGTGCTGGTTTGGCTGTTATCTTTTCCTTGTAGATAACAAGCCGAAGTAGTACTATGTTTTACTATGTAGATATGATACCAAACTCAAATTTGTACTGTGTAGGCATTTATCCTTGTAGAAATTAAACCAAAGTAGATATTACTTCTTTGTAGATAGCAAATCAAAGTAACACCCTCGACTCTTCTCCGCTGTTGAATCCCAAGCAAGAAAATGAGACAAATTTATGCCTTTTCCAAGGATATCTGTGCGAAAGTGAATTCAAATGACTTGTCCAAATATTGAACTCGATTCCTTGATTTGACAGTGTGTGTTGATATTTGTAACACTGAACACCGTACGTTAAAGATAAGCGCATTCCAGACCTTTTGAGTCTCTTTTTAGGAGAGGCAACTGTAACTGTCCTAGATTACTTCAATTTAAGTATATCGTTAAACATCTAATAATTTTATGTACTAACTTATTTTTATTCCATATTAATGGGGACAGAGGTCACAGCTGTTTGTGCACACTCCATTAGACATTGCTTGTCGAATATGACAAGTTTCAAGAATGCAGTCGGGACTTAAAGCCAATTTGGAAGCACTACAAAGCTATGCAATAAAGATTTGGGTTGAAAGAGATGGACATTAAAACCGTTCGTCAACTTCCCTACAGCCCAGGTCGTGTGTCCTGTGATTTTTTTTTGGTTGCTCCCCAAGCTGAAAGAAAACCTCAGGGGGCAGTTGAAAAACTGTAGCTGGCTGTGACCGCTTCACTTTGGATGGCATCGGTGGCTGGAGCACTACATCAAGTTTAATTAAGTCAGAGAATCCGAGATTAGAATTTTGTACTTTGAAATTAAGAAATCACTCTTCTGGAATGCTCTCATACTTTGTCTCAGAAATTCAGGCAAAAAGAAGACCGGAGAATATAAGGACCAGAAATAATAATAAAAATAATTGTAATAAAAGCAATAATCTTTAGGAAATGCGATGAAATAAATAGTATGTAATTATACAATCCCTGATCTCAGAAATTAAGCCAGAAATTGTAGATATACATATCTGACAATTTGCCATAGCTAACAAAAAAATATAAACTTGTTTGTGAAGCGTTAGCAATTTCAGTATTTTATATAGGAGGAGGAGTGATTTTTTTTTCAAAATCTGAAAATATGGACTGTCAAATATTTAACTGAAAAAAATGTATGCGTCTATTCGTAGATTTATTTTTCTAAAGTAAATCCGATTAATCTATTGCCCCAATGCGTTTGCTGATCTCTTCAGAAGTTAAAGGTCATATATTTAATAGAGTTGTAGGGAGACTACAGTTGTTTCCCTTGGGTCGTGCTAACGGAAGTTCAGCCCCTTAGAGACGAGAACTCTCCTGTCCCTTCTTTCCCTTTCGTCACTTCCGTTTTTAAGAAGCTCTGCCCTTTTTTTTTTACTTGCGACCACCGGAGTCCACACACGTGGAAATTGGTCTGCTGGTACCCAGCTTAGCGTGGAGAAAGAAGTAAGTCCTGTTAACTCATCTATGGACAGTCAACGGCCCTAAATTTAGTATGGCATTTCTCTGTTCTCGTTAAACACCCTCGGTCCTTTGGACTATATGAACAATCTTGTGTTTGGGACATGTAAACCTTTTTAACATGTGTATATAATTTGTTTGCATTATTAAATGTCTTGTCGGGTACGGTCCCGTATTTCGTCTTTCTGTATCCCCATTCGGTGTTAGTCTATCAATGGCTACACTAATGCCAATATTAGTATCGGTGTCCGGTTATTGGAAGGCTGAAGCGTATTATTCTTCCTAACACGAAATAGCCCTTAAATTGTGGCTAGCTGGTACACCCCATACTAATAGAGTTATTTAACATGCACACCCACCTCTGGCATTCTTTCCAGGGCCGGCGGAAAAAACCTTTACGATGCAAGGACCCAAAATAAGACTTTTAGATTTAATAATGTCAATATTCTACTGTAATAACCAACAACATTTAAAATTCATTGAAATATCCCTTGTGATGCTGAGGATGAGAATGCTGAGGATGCTGATATACCTTCATCTTTTTCTTCTTTTTCTTTGTTATTATTTTTATTGTTGCTGTCGTCATTGTTAATAATGTCATTATATAGTATTAGCATACAAGTGCCATCCTAGAATAAAGCAAATATATGTATTTAACAAATAGATATACTACATAGTTGACAAGGGAAATGCAATTAAGATTCATGATAATATACCTTCTTCTTTTTTTTCTTAGTAGTAGCAATGGTAGTAGTAGCAATTTAACAGTACTATTAGTAATAGTTTAACAGTGTTATCCGAAAATAAGAAATTAATTACATAAAAAATATTTTACAAGTATAATACAATTACGAAACAACTATTCATTTACATGCATGGTAAAATAACTAAATAAATTATGGAAATTTATTTCTCAAGTTTAACGCACCGGAAAACAATCCTCCTCCTGTTCCTCCTCCTCCTCCTTCTTCTTCATCTTCTTCTTCTTCTTCTTCTTCTTCTTCTTCTTCTTCTTCTTCTTCTTCTTCTTCTTCTT
>OZ038514.1:78299176-78501676 GCA_964036315.1 Acanthosepion esculentum | reverse complement strand
AGTGGTGAAGGTTTCGTGCAGGACCATCCACACATTTTGGAGGGCCGAATACAGAGACCTGGTGCACTACGTGCCTGTTGTGGTAGGATCCACCTAATTTGCATAGCGGAGTACCGACGATATAAATATGGTTGGTACCGGAAGAAAGGGAGGCAAATCAAGAGATCCAACTAGAGCCTCTGCCCGACTGCGACTTAGTCAACACATTCTCCAGGAGCGGTCTTCCCAGGAATATACAAAAGACTATATGTAAATATTGTGTACACTTTCTTGTTTCAATACATTTTATTCTAACTACATTTTGTGTTTGCATTATTATTCCATGCATTAGTCAAGTTTCAACAGTGCCACAAGGTCCCCAAACGACCCTCCGCAGGTTTTGAATTCAGAGTTGTCCTTCTCCTAGACCAGTTGCCATCCAAGGCTATAGAACCCAGTCTGTCTTGCTATTTCCCCATAGATGGAAGGAGAAGAAGAGGATTCATATCTTTCCCAATGGTATTAAGATGTAACTGAATGTAAAGAATTCGAGTGGAATTCGAACTCGGCTCTCATAAACGTTAATGGTCAGAGTATATATATATATATATATATATATGCAAAAAAAAGCCTAAAAATAATGGAAGCCTTATTAATAAAAACAAAGAAACCAACACTTAATAATATTAACTTTGAACATGGACGTAATATCTTGACCGTGTTTTGAAACAAAAAAATGAAACATTTTATAAAACATACATACGACAAACTATTTCTAATTTTAACAGTTAAAATATAATCCTTGAAAATGGCTAAATGTATAGCCGAAAGCACTCGGATAAAATTCGGACAGTTTTTATATAATTTGTCATCCGGAAAGAAAAAAATATTAGATCGCACGAGAGATTATATAAAAAAAACTAAATAAAAGCACATTGCCAGTCGTTATTAATGAAATGTGCGTATATATATATATATATATATATATATATATATATATATATATATAAGTGAACATAGAAGTCAACACTTAGAGGCGGCAGTCTGTTCATGCTAGATGCTCATTATGTTTGACTATATATATATATATATATATATATATATATATATATATATATATATATATATATATATATATATATATATATATATATATATATATATATAAAGTTAATTGTCAGAGTATATATAGACATACTTGATTTTTGCTTTCTTAAGTGTACTTCAGTGTTTGAAGTTGTCGATGGTGCTTCAGTCTACTGTATTCAAAAGTCTTTAATTTAATGAATATATATATATATATATATATATATATATATATATATATATATATATATATCAGGTCATCCCATAAGTTCTGTCCGAATTTTGAATAAAGAAAACAAGTGACCTACTGTTACATTTAATTACAGATTCAATTAACAATGTATTTTCCCTGATTATCTATGACTTCCTTCCATCTATTAACAAGCTTACTAATTCCATTACTGTAAAATTCTTTTGACTTTGATTCGAAGAACTCACAAATGTCAGTTTTAACCTCTTCCTGTGTTACAAAAGCTGTTTCTTCCAAATGATTCTGTAAGCTACGAAACAAATGGTAGTCTGAAGGAGCAAGGTCGGGAGAATAAGATGGATGAGGAATTTTCTCCCAACCAAGTTCTTCGATCTTTTGTGACGTGACTCTTGCTGTGTGTGGTCGCGCATTGTCCTGATGATACATCACCCGTTTTCGATTCACTAGAGCAGGTCTTTTTTTCCTAAAAGCTTGGTTCAAACACTCTAATTGCTGACAGTATATTTGAGCATTAATTGTTGCATTAGGTGGTAAGAATTCAAAGTGGATTATTCCTTGGCAATCCCACCAGATTGAAAAAACATTTTGCCCATGAAGTTCCCTTCTCGGCTGTGGCTGGGCTCCTTCCTCTTTACCAAGCCACTGTCTACGACGCTTAACATTTCAATAAAAGATCCATTTTTCGTCGTCAGTACACAAAAGGTGAAACAAGTTGGCGAGAATGGAGAGAAGAGCAGATGTCGACTCGGGATTTGAGGTTGTTTTCAGACAATTCACGAGGCACCCATTTTCCAAGTTTAGGAACTTTTCCAAGTTGTTGAAGATGACGATGAACAGTTGTATGGTTTGAACTGAGAACCACTGCCAATTCCTCAACTGATAAAGCAGGATTTTCTTCAAGGGCTGCTTCAAGAAGCTTTTCATCAAACTCAACTGGACGTCCGGTTCGATCTTCATCTTCAAGGGTGAAATCTCCACCTCTGAATTTTGCAAACCATCTTCTGCAAATTCTTTCATTCACACATTCCTCTCCATAAACTGAGTGAATGTTTCTAGCCGCTTCGACTGTTGAGTTTCCTTTCTTGAACTCATAAAGCATTATGTGCCTCAAATGATTCTTGGGTACTTCGATGTTAGCAGGCTTTTAATCAAACAAAATTTAATTTTATTGTTCTCTGAAATAAAATTTGAACAGTTTAAATGCATCTGAACATAAAAATAATGTTCAGCTCCATTAGACATTATTATAAAATACTCTTTAAATTTCGTTCATTTTAACAAAAAGTTAAAATTCGGATAGAACTTATGGGATGACCTAATACATATACATATATATATATATATATATATATATATATATATATATATATATATATATATATATATATATATATATATATATTTATGCATATATATATACATATATATACATATATATATATGTATATATAAACATATATACACATATATATATATATTTATATATACTTATATATATATGTATATATATGTATATATACATATATATGTATATATATGTATATATATATGTATATATATGTATGTGTGCATATATATAATATATTTACATATATATATATTATATATGTTATATTATATATATATACACACACATATATATATACATATATATATATATATTATATATATATACACACACACACACACACACACACATATATATATATATATATATATATATATATATATATATATATATATATATATATATATAATTGTGATTTTTCAGTATTTCTTCCCACAGTGAGTTTTTCTGATTGATCCGTTTTACGGCTTATCAACATTTAACAGGATCTTCTAAACGAGATAATTTTTTGACATTGTCAGATAGTTTTTGAGATAATAATGATATAGTAATAATGTCTTACTAATTAACCCATAGCTGAGGGAGAAGAGACGGTTTCATATCTTTCCCAAGTGAACTTACTTCTAAGTAAATATAATGAAGCCAAAATGAAATTGCAATTAAACTATTCCGAGCCATATTCCATATTACACCACCCGCACATCCAAGCTTACAACACAGGCTATTCGCAAACTGTCAACCATCTAGTTACTAACTGGGCCCGGTGTTGTTTAAACTAGTCGCTTTCTTGTTTAATCTCCAAGCACCAAAGCTTCGTCTTTTTTAATTAGATCTTATTTAAGTATAGATGCACAGAGAAGTCACGGTAGAGTAATGGATAGAGGTTCGGATTGAGGAATCGGAGAGGAATAGGAATCCATTACATTCACTTACGTGCTAATATACTTGGGAAAGGTATGCATCCTCTTCTTCCGCCCAGACTGGGTTTCATAGCTTTGGGTGGCAACTGGTCAAAGAATTCACAATTGCCACCCAAAGAAACACCATTTGCAAAGTTTACCCAATAAACACCAAAAACAAGAAACAGCATTTCTACTACAACAGAAGTACACGTGGTGCCCCTACAATCGTGATTCGCGTGCGTGCACAGTTAGCGTAACAATGAATACAGACTACAGCTCCCTGAGGATTCGAAATCTAGTCCCTTATTTGCCAAGGTTGCCCGAGAAACAGCATTTCTACTGCGGCTGAAGTACATGTTGCGTCCCAACAACCGCGATTCACGCGCGCGCACAGATAGCATGAAATAAATACAGACTACAGCTCCCTCAGGATTCGAAATCTAGTCTCTTACTTGCCAAGGTTGCCCGAGAAACAGCATTTCTACTGCAGCTGAAGTACACGTGACGTCCTAACAACAGCGTTTCACGCGCGCGCACAGATAGCATAAAATAAATACTGACTACAGCTCCCTCAGGATTCGAAATCTAGTCCCTGATTTGCCAAGGTTGCCCGAGAAACAGCATTTCTACTGCGGCTGAAGTACACGTGGCGTCCCAACAACCGCGTTTCACGCGCGCGCACAGATAGCATAAAATAAATACAGACTACAACTCCCTCAGGATTCGCAATCTAGTCCCTGATATAATAGCTTTTGTTCTCAATTCGTACGAATGTCCTTTTAAAAGTAATGTTCTTTCATTGTAACAGATTTAATCCTAGAAGCATAGAATTTACACTGAAATGAGCACAAAATCTCAGAATTCCCAAACTAATCCACATCATAGCATATAAGGGGGCGTGAATTTATTATTCTCTTGGGAATGTAAGGTTTCTTTCACTTCATCGTCATAAGAGTAACGATGTTCTCTGAGAGGTTCCTGCATGAGCTCAAAATGGAAAATCTGAAAATACCAGCTATGAATCGTCGGTTGTATTAAATTCTTCTCCCCGGAATCGATCCTCCAAATCTATAAATCGACCATTCGCCCTTGCATGGAGTATTGCTGCCATATATGGTCTGGATCCTCTGCTGTTTGCCTCAGGGTTCTTGATAAGATCCAGAGACGGATATGCAATGTAATTAGCCCTGATCTGTCATCTCGTCTGCAGCCGCTCTCTCACAGACGCGACGTTGCCTCGCTCTGTCTTTTTTACAAATACTTTCACGGTAATTGCTCCGATGAGCTGCTTTCGCTGGTTCCTAGGCCTCATGAATTTAAAGGCTAGCATCCCGTTTCCACCCCTTCACCGTTGAAACTGTTATATGTAGACGTCTCTTCTACTCCAATAGCTTCATGTGTCGCACATCTCGCCTGTGGAACTCCCTTCCTTATTCCTGTTTCCCTGACAAATACAATCTCCAACTATTTAAGTGTAACGTCAATCGACATCTCCAGTTGCCTTGATCTATCCACTTCCCTTTTCCACATCCTTTCACCTTTCATTCCTATCTGCTCTCGCTCCAAATCTTCTGTAACCCCTTGCCTTGATCGATCCACTATCTTTCTCCACATCCTCTCCTTTACCACTCCTATCTACTCTTCCTCCAAACCTTCTGTAACCCCTTGCGTGCTAGTGGCTTCCAGCCTTGCTTGGGGTGATAAGCTTAAAAAAAAAAAAAAAATATTGTCAATAATTGCAAAGGCTCATCTGTCATCTTCCTGTCGGGTATCACCAGAAGAACCCTTTTTTTCCTGAGATTTGACAGTGTAAGATACTTAAATGCAAATTAAAAATCGGGAATACAAAAATCAACCTTAAATCAAATTTAAATATCTGGAAAGCGTTCTAACAGAGGACGGAACGTACGACGTGATGAAGACGAGGCTTGAAGCAACAGAAAAGTGTTTCAACAGGAAGATGCTGAGCATGTCACGGATCGGACATGAAAGCAACGACGCCGTTTAATGTATTGAGGAAGGATGGCTTGGAGAATCTGATACTCACAGGAGTAAGTGAAAAATCGAACATGAAAGCAAGGACGCCGTTTAAGTTAAAATGAAAACAAAACGGAAACTTAACATTAAGAAGAGACTGTTGAAGTTTATTGAAAATGTATTGAGGAAGGATGGCTTGGAGAATCTGATACTCACAGGAGTAAGTGAAATAGGGTCAGAGTAAATGGATAGTAGAAGGGGATAACACAAAGACAAAACTTATTAAGGACTATAAGGGAGATGAGGACGTGGAGGGCCATGATCTCTTACCTCCTGAGTGACACGGCACATATTAAAGTAAAGAAAAGAATCAAAATTAATAATGGCACCATTGGATAGAAGATCTCCCGGTCCCAAAATGCAGTTGTCATCATATTAGCTTCGGGACTCATTATACGTGGATATTTCAGTAATTAAGTGACTGCATTCACTTCTATTAATTCTCATGACACACCTGAAGTCTTTCACAGATTTTCTCAGTAGTGATCAGTTGTAATAAGAGCATAACGTTATTCCGTTTCGCAGGAACCGCAATCTTTAAGCGCAGTGACACGTTCAGGATCGCCATTCTCTCAAATCTTTATTCTTTTCATCTGGCTTGCATTATGTGCTACTGTTAGTTTAATGTACTTTCTCTTCAAAATATATATATTTTTTTTGCACTGGAGAACCGTTTACGTCTTAGTGGCTTTATTTCCTTGATTCGGGTGTAATGATTAAAGATGAATACATCGCAGTGAAACATTCACTTGATTAAAACTACAAGGAATAAGTTACAAGAATAGATTGTCAGACATTTGTAACAAGTGTTTTATAAAAATTGGACGATGGGAATATGTTGTAGAGAAATGGAAATAAAAAGAAAAATGGAAGTTTAAAAACAAATTAAAATGAAGAGCAAAAAAAGATAGTGAGAGAAGAAAAACGAATTTTGAAAATACATTGGAACCTAAGAAAAATAAAAGACTATCTAGGAGAAAGAAAGAAAGAAAGAACGAAAGAATGAAAGGAAGAAAGAGTGGGCAGATATAAGAAGAAAGAGTATATATTAAGAAAGAAAGAAAAAAAGAAACAAAGAAAGAAACAAACAAACAATTGGGAGACATGCAAAAGAAAGAAAGAATTGGGAGATATACAAAAGAAAGAAAGGAAGAAAGGAAGAAAGAAAGAGTGGGCATATATAAGAAGAAAGAGTATATATTAAGAATGAAAGAAAAAAGAAAGAAAAAATAAAGAAAGAATGAAAGAAAGAAAGAATAAAAGAGTGGGGAAACATTAAAAGAAAGAAGTTGCCTGATATTAAGAAAGAAAACGAAAAAGTACGTAGTTATAAGAAAGAAAGAAAGAAAGAAAGAAAGTAAGAAAGAAAGAAAGAAAGAGTGGGCAGATATAAGAAGTAAGACTATATATTAAGAAAGAAAGAAAGAAAAAAAGAGTGGGCAGATATAAGAAGTAAGACTATATATTAAGAAAGAAAGAAAGAAAGAAAGAAAGAAAGAAAGAAAGAGTGGGCAGATATAAGAAGTAAGACTATATATTAAGAAAGAAAGAAAGAAAGAAAGAGTGGGCAGATATAAGAAGTAAGACTATATATTAAGAAAGAAAGAAAGAAAGAAAGAAAGAGTGGGCAGATATAAGAAGTAAGACTATATATTAAGAAAGAAAGAAAGAAAGAAAGAAAGAAAGAGTGGGCAGATATAAGAAGTAAGACTATATATTAAGAATGAAAGAAAGAAAGAAAGGAAGAATGAATTGGGAGATATTAAAAAAGAAAGAACCCAAAGGGTAAAATAAAAGGGAAAAAAATAAAAGGTTTTTGGAAGTAATGAATGAAGACACAATAAGAAAAAAAGACACTGAAGAATAAAAAAAAGAATACAAAAGAAATCGAAAAAGTAATTATGAAAGAAATCGAAAAAATATGTTTCAAGAAAAAAAAAGTTATAGAAAGCAAAAAAATACAAGGAAAGAAATAAAAAAAGAAAAAATGAAAAAGTAAAAAAAAGACGTTGAATGAAATGCAAGGATGAAACGAAATAAAAGACTGAAATGCTAAAGAAGGAATAGCAAAACGGTGAAAAAAGATCGAAACAAAGAATGAATGAAAAAAGACGAAAAATAAAATGAAAGAAGAAAACTTACGAAGAAAAAAAAAGAATGAATGGGATGAAGAAAAGAGCAAAATATCTCATGTCGAATAAAAATAAAAATTTAAAAAATAAAAAAATAAAACCCCCTTAAATTAGAGAAGGACAAAACCACTCATAAAAACAAACACGGGTTCTTTTTTTTCTCTTTTAGCAATGAATCTATTGGTTATGTTTCGAATCACGTGACAAGTATGGCGGTAAGTCGTTTTCCTATCGAATGTTTTTACCACGTTTTCTTAAAATACATCGTTGTTTTTCTTTTCCGTTTCTCTCGTATTTCACACTCCCATTCTTTTTTTTATATATATTTTATCAGTCTTGTCTTCTTTTTTTTAAATACTTTCTGAATAACAAACACCAGATGTATATCTTCGAAGTTATAGGCACGAGTGAGCCGAGCGATAGCAAGAATATTTACATATTTATTAGCGAGTCAATCGAGGTCAGAATCATAGAACGTACTGAAGAAGAAGAGGGTAAAGAGGACAGGGTTGAAAAGTATATCACTCCATTTAAAAATAAACCCGAAAACTGCCTTAGTCGAACTTTTCAAATGGGGCGAGCCAGACAACATCGTCAATTAGTGAATTCGACCCCGACATCAAATCTTTTGGGAACATCTTTCAATAACAAGATTTCCATTTAATTGCTCAGATTTTTCTTTCTTTCTTCATCGCTTTCTTTCTTATTTTTTCTTTCTTTCTTGCTTCCTTCCATCCTTTTTTCTTTCTTTCTTGCTTTCTTCCTTTCTTTCTTTTGTTTCTTTCTTTCTTGCTTCTTTTCTTTCTTTCTTTCTTTCAGATTTTTCTTCCTTCCTTCCTTCATAGCTTTCTTTCTTATTTTTCCTTCCTTCCTTTTTTTCTTTCTTTCTTATATTCCCCTTTCTTTCTTTCTTTCTTTCTTTCTTCATCGCTCTCTTTCTTATTTTTTTCTTTCTTTCTTGCTTCCTTCCTTCCTTTCTTTTTTTCTTTCTTTCTTGCTTTCTTCCTTTCTTTCTTTTATTTCTTTATTTCTTTCAGATTTTCCTTCCTTCCTTCATCGCTTTCTTTCTTATTTTTTCTTTCTATTTTGCTTCCTTCCTTTCTTTTTTCTTTCTTTCTGATATTCCCCTTTCTTTCTTTCTTTCTTTCTTTCTTTTTTCTTTCTTTCTTTCTTTCTTTCTTTTTTCTTTCTTTCTTTCTTTCTTTCTTTCTTTCTTTCTTTGTTTATTTGTTTCTTTCTTTTTCTCCACTTTTATGTTTCAATATTTTCTTTCTAAGTTTTTTTTATTATTTCAGTTCTTTTGTACCAAAATATTGCGTATAACTTTCTTTCTTTCTTATATTTCTTCTTTGTTCTTTTTTATTTTATCTCTTTCTTTCATTCTTTGTTACATATTTCCTCTTTTTCGTTTTCTTCCTATATGTTTCCTTTCTTTTTAAATTATATTTCTTGCTTTCTTACATATATTTTCCTCTTTCTTTCTTTCTTTCTTTCTTTCTTAGACATTTCCTCTTTTTCGCTGTCTTTTTCCATATCTCGTTTTCTTTCAGTTTTCTTGCTTGCTTTCTTATATTTTTCTCTTTCTTTCTTTCTTTCTTTCTTTCTTTCATAATATGCAAATTGATTTTTTCATATTTTTTCTTTTTCCCTTTTTTTTACGTCTTATTTTCTTTCAGTTTTTCTTTTTCATATTATCTTTCTAGCTTTCTTCCTTATATTTCCACTTTCTTTCTTTCTTTATTTCTTTATTTCTTTCTTTCTTTCTTTGTTTTGACCATTCGCCCCAAGCCATCGATTCTCCATTTTAAAAAATGTGACTATCATCTGTTCCCCAACATGAAAAAAAACTCTTGCCAGGGAGCCAGTATCACACTGATGATGACGTTATGTCTTCCAGGCCAACAGGATGAACAGTTTCCTGGAAACGAAACATAACACTTATTAATAAGAAGAGCTGAAATTAATTCATGCAAGATTTCACAGATTCAAAAGCATTATCCATTCTCTTACAGTTCTCCAAGACATATTGCTGTGAACAAGGAATTTCAGTTCTAACAAATATAAAAAAAACAAAAAAGGGAATGGTTTCTTTGTGTTGATGAAGAGGCGAGAGTTTGTTTATATGAAATTAACCCTGATGTAATGGAGATTACCCGTCAAAAACAAGCTCATATATTTCATTAAATTTAAATAGTTCAATCAACCTACTGCGGGAAAAATCTGCCTCGTCAGTCATGTATCTTTCGATACATGATCGCCTAAACATGTAACATGCATGGCACATAACTGACTGTGTTCAATAAGTTATTTGTGTAATGTTTTATATTTAATACAATATAAGACGATGGTTTTATTTTTAAATGTCCTTTTTATCGTTGTAATATTTTTGCGTTATATCAAGTATTAAGATTATTGTAACTAGCGTCTTTAAATTGGAGAAGAGTGTTATCAATGATAATGTTCTGACTTCAAATCCGGTTATCTCCCTTTAACCTTTTCTGTTCTTTTTTATTTTTAAATGTCCTTTTTATCACATAAAATTTGGTCAGGTGCGATCAAATTTTCATTCCTAACATGCGCCACAGAGAAAAAAATGGATGCGACTCCAGAGCAATGGATGTCGTTGAAAGCAACGGCTGTCTAATTCCAGTTCGTTATTATTTATTATTTGTGAGTTTTTAAATAACATTCGTTAAATTCGAAGCACACACTCTCAAACGTACGGGAAGTATTTTTGTCTGCCTTCGTAATGTAACATTCGTCCGAGAGAAAAGCTTATTTTTAACCAAAATAGAATAGAGTCAATGAACATCCATTTCTTTTTTTTTTAATGTTGAATTTTTTTCTTTATAAGAGGACAATAACGACAAAATTCTAATGACAACAGGACATTTTTGTTTTCAATTTTACTTTATTTTTCTTCTTTCTGTTTCTTGGCCACTTGTCTATCATTGATGATTTAACAAAAAAAACAAAAAAAAAAAAAGTTTTAAAAATAAAATAAAAATAAAAAATGAATCTATTTCAAAATATTCGGTTTTTACTAATTGCGCTCAGGGCGCGTCATAATGTCAAGAACATCGCAAGACACATTTGCTTTCTTTACAAACAAACAAAAAAAAAGGTCTCCAGGCTATTTCAGTTAAATTGATTGGATCCATGGCTCCGCAGGTCATGTCTCCAAATAATCTAATCTCTTGTCCGGGTATTGGGTACCCGGTGATTTGGTCTGTGTTTAAATGTGAAGAATAGATTATTTTCACAGCAGAGAGAGGTGAGGAATTAATAAGATCATCAACATTGGCGGTGCACAATCGTCCGGCGGTTTGTTTGTTTTTTTTTTCCAATTGGCCCTTTGCCTTTTTAACGGTCAATAAATACTTATATGTCTAACGCGTCGTTTCCGATGTAATATTAATATGTAATATAAATACCTATCTGTTTAGTTGGTTGGCTATCTATCTATCTATCTATCTATCTATCTATCTATCTATCTATCTATCTATCTATCTATCTCAGTCTGTTCTTTATCTATCTATCTATCTATCTATCTCAGTCTGTTCTTTATCTATCTATCTATCTATCTATCTCAGTCTGTTCTTTAACTATCTATCTATCTATCTATCTCTTTCTTTCTCTCTCTCTCTCTCTCTATATATATATATATATATATATCTGTTTCTTATCTATATTTGTTCTTTATCTATCTCTGTATATATATATATATATATATATATATATATATATATATATATATATATATATATATATGTATTTACTCTGTTTTCTATCTATCTATCTATCTCATTCTGTTCAAATCTATCTAGCTAGCTATCTATCTATCTATCTATCTATCTATCTATCTATCTATCTATCTATCTATCTATCTATCTATCCGTTTGTTCCTGTCTTATTGGAGAGCTGTGAACCATCATTTACAGATGAGGGCGAAATTACAATGAACTGAAAATGTGTGGGACTTACCCAGATGACAGCATTACTTAAATCAGCCATAATACTAAGAAGATGGTTTGTGGAAGGGGGGATAATTTTTTATTTCATTAATAATAATAATAATAATAATAATAATAATAATAATGGACAACTGGGAATAAAAAAAAAGGTACATGAACTATATGCACTCACAACTGACTGTAATGTTCAAAGTTCAAAAAGACTGGGCAATTTATAATATCTGCACAAGACCAAAGCCTATTTGCCAGGAATTGCCGGGTAAACAGAAGCAAAAACGGTGCAGACCCAATGTATAGAATATATAAACAGTATGTTAAAATTTTAGATCTTTAGTGTTTGCTTGTCAAATCTTGATAGCCAACAAATACACAGATCGTCATCATGAGATTGAGTAAAGCTTCTGCCACAGTAGATTATATTTGTATTACAAATGGCATCATGGCGAAAAATGGCGTAGACATCATCAGGAACATATCATAGAAATCCGGGAAGCGAATATTCTGACGTACATATAAAAACCAATAGAGCAGACACAGTATCTAAAGAAAAACGACAAAAAATAAATAAAAAATGACACAGAGAAATCTGTGTTATGAAATAAAGAATACACAAAAAATAAACAAAAAGTACTGGACTGTTACGTAATACCGGTCTTCCAATATGGCAGTGAAAGCTGGATATTTCAATTGACAGATGAACAGACTTTAGACAGGAAAAATGTGGTTCTACAGAAAGATGCTGAGGATACCAGGGACTAAACAAAAATGATTTCTCACTGAATTTTTGAGATGATTAATTATCATTATTTACACTATTCAGAATATTTTCCCCGTCATTTTTGGCTTACGGTCATATCACGTTGAATCCATTGTTCACGCACGATCACCGAAGTTAAGCAACGTCAAGTCTGGTCAGCCCATAGATGAGTGACCGCTGTAAACTTGGATGTGCGAGTGGTGTAATGGATAACGGCTCAGGATTTGAAATCTGCTCTCTGAGTTCCAATTTCAGTCGAGTTCGTTCTAATCACGCATGCGCAAAGACATGAATCCATCGCCTGTCCACGAACAGCTAGGAGCTAATTTGTTAGAAGTGCATCAGTAAAACATCTAAAAATTATTTAAATCTGTAAAAAAAAAAAGAAGAATTCTGGCTTTAAATAATCCGCAAAATGTTGATAAGTCATGAGAAACAATCTTTCTAGTGGCTTAAAGCATTGGTTAGTGGGTTTGGCAAAATAGTAATTGAGAGTTCGATTCCTGGGCCAGGCGGTGTGTACTGGATGAGATATCCCTAGACAAGGGCAATGGCATGAGAACAGTCCACCTGCGGAAATTAAATAAAGGGCTCAGTTAGGAATTCACTATAGGTTACTCAAATCAATATAAACCTGATGAAGACCAGATGTCACACCGGCAGAAACGCTGTGATAAAAACAACAAAAATGAGGACAAAAATGTAAATAAAAATACTTTTTCAGATATGTGCCGTTAGATAAAAATATATCTGTTGAATGGTAATTCTAATGGTAATATTAGCCGTTTACTTATTAGGAAAAATTCGACATTTATTGGGCGAATAATCCGAGTAACGTTGTTCTTGAGTCCTCAGTCTGGGATCAACGTGTAGTATCTGTTCTCCTAATCTCTAATGGTAATATCGACCGTTTCCTTATAAAGACACATTCGACACATATTGACCGAATTATCTTAGTAACGCTATTTTTCAATCCCTATCTATAAGTCTGGGATCAAAGTTTAGTATCTGTTCTCCTAAACTCTAATGGTAATATCGACCGTTTCCTTATAAGGAAATATTTGACACTTATTGACCGAATAATCCAAGTAACGCTGTTCATCAATCTCTAGCCATAGGTCTTGGATCCACTATAGTATCTGTTCTCCTAATCTCTAATATTAATACCAGGAAACATCCGACATTTATTGAGCGAGCTATTCAAGTAACGCTGTTTTCAATCCTTAGCCATAGGGATAGGATCAAATTCAAGGGCTTTACTTCCAGATTCTTCCGAAGGGATTGGCAGAGGAGGAGAATGTTTTTTTCCCGTCGAAGGGGATGTGGCAGATGTAGTATCAGTCCCAAACCGGAGACTTTTTCTCCTCTCTTGCGTTCCGGTCCACCGTTGCGGTTCACCGTTAGTGAACATGAAGATATTATTGCTTGAACCTGTTTAAAAAAAACATACTTTTCTACTCACTATCATCATTAGAAAGAAAATATGATTATTGTATCAGTTATGCATCCCTTAAAATCAGAATGTGCTTATGCAAAGTGCATATAGTGAATACCTTGCTTTTCCCCAGGACTCGGAAACTGACTTGATAGGGAAAGCAAAAAAAATAATAATAACACTATTTTAATTGCGCTAGTCTCTAAATTGTTAGTTCGCTAATGACCCATTGAGGTAGATATGCTGTAAAACAAAATAAACCAATCCAAACCAGACTGACTACAAAAACCCTCTTTGCAAAAATACGGCAGTGAAACCTGCTCTACAAACTGATTTCTTACAAAGAATGCATTTTCTATTCCTAAAAATCTTGTCGGATCTAATGAATCATTGATGTTGATATGCCGTAAAACAAAATAAACCAATTCAAACAAAACTCTCTACAAAAAAAAAACTCCTTACAAAAATACGTCAGTGAAACCTTCTCTACAAACTGAGTTCTTAAAAAGAATGCATTTCTATTCCAAAAATTTGGTCGGCATATAATGACCCATTGAGGTTGATATGACGTAAAACAAAATAAACCAATCCAAATCAGTCTCTCTTCAGAAAACCTCTTTACAGAAATACATCAATGAAAGCTGCTCTACAAACTGATTTCTTACAAAGAATGCATTTTGTATTGCTAAAAATCTTGTCGGCATCTAATGACCAATTGAGGTTGATATGACGTAAAACAAAATAAACCAATCCATGCCAGACATTCTACAAAAAACATATTTACAAAAATACGTGAGTGAAACAGGCACTACAAAATGATATTTCTCAAAGAATAAGTTTTTTATTCCTATAATCTTGACGTCATTAATGACACATTGAGGTTAATATGCCGTAAAAGAAAATAAAAAAATCCAAACCAGACACTCTATAAAAATCCTCTTTACAAAAATACGTCAGTCAAACCTGCTCTACAAACAGATTACTTACAAAGAATGCATTTTCTATATTTAAAATCCTTGACGGCATCTAATGACCCATTGAGGTTTATATGCCGTAAAACAAAACAATCTAATCAAAACTAGACTCTATACAAAAACCCAATTTACAAATAAACGTCAGTCAAACTTGCTCTACAAACTGATTTTTTACTAAGAATGCATTTTCTATTCCTAAAAAACCTGTCGGCATCTAATGACCCATTGAGGTTGATATGCCGTAAATCAAAATAATCCAATCCAAACCAGACTCTCTACAAAAACCCTCTTTCCAAAAATACGTCAGTGAAACCTGCTCTACAAACTGAGTTCTTAAAAAGAATGCATTTTCTATTCCTAAAAAACCTGTCGGCATCTAATGACCAATTGAAGTTGATATGCCGTATAACAAAATAAACCAATCCAAACCAGACTCTCGAGGAAGTTCAAGATGGCGACTTCGCTAAACGAGCTGAAGCACGGGTCTGCCGGGATGGTGAGGTTCTTCTCTGCTGAAAAGAATTTCACCCAGGACCAGACGAGCAACAGGCAGAACGACAGGTGGATCCGCAAAGACATTGAAGAGGTTCCTGTCGTGAAGGATACGAACTTTCCCTCACTTTGTCATGGTCCTTGGCCTCCCCTCCCTGCGAAAAGGATGTCATATCGCCGTTCTTCTTGTAAAAGGGCTTGAGAGTCACAGATCTACCAGGAGGTGCTGAGGAGCATGGTGAAGCCCTCGATGGACGAGATCATTGCCGGACGCCACTACGTTTTCCAGCAGGCCAAGGCGACCCAGGCGTGGCTACTCAACAATGTTCCTCACCACTGGTCGCAACCCCCTTGACTATTTCTTCTAGGGCGTTATCGAGGCCAAACCAACAAGAACGCCCACAACACGGTCGACTCTCTGAAGGCTGCCATCGTGGAGGCGTTCGCCGCTTTGGACAAGGACATAGTCGCCAAAGCGTGTGACTCATTTCGCGCCCGCCTTGAGATGGTCGTCGCAGGCGGTTGCGGTTACATTAAAAAATAATGAAGTATGTAACTCTAACTGTTACTAAAATAAACGGTCGAGTCTCTACTTTTGTTTTCATTGCCTATTTCGTTTTCTTCTTGTCAAGTGTCTGATTTTGCTGCAGCACCCTGTAATATCAAAGTAAAAAATAATGACAAGCTCAAGAAACGCACCAAATTCTGGATTGCCGTTTCCAGAACGTGGAACATCCAGTCCACTACTGTTTCAGTTATCATTGGGGCGTTGAGATCTATATCACAGAACTTAAACGGGTCCCCACCTCGTCTCTTATTTTTTTAAATATTTAGACGTTAAAGTACCTTAGTTATCTCCCTTGACGTTTGCACGTGTGTCTACATGATAAAATTTAAAAACTGTACGGTACATAACGTTCGCATCTTTCTCTTCACGCGTAAAAATTTAAAATGCCTTCTCATCGATTTGGCGGTTCCTGATGACCATAATATCAAGCTCAAAGACATTGGTAGATTTCTTGAGCTTGTCGATCTCCGTATTGAGGTTGCCAGAATGCGGGACGTTCAAGCCACTTATTTCGACATCTAAATAGACCATGTCCTTTAGGCCACCAAATCAGATATCACTGAAGTTGTCCAAATAAAATAAAAAATTAAAAGAAGCCAAAAAAAAAAAAAAATTGAAAATAAATAAGAAAAAAAAAGTCTCTTTATTAACATGTCTATTCCTGGTGACTCTAATATCAAGGTCCAAAATAATGACAAGCTCAAGAAACGCACCAAATTCTGGATTGCCGTTTCCAGAACGTGGAACATCCAGTCCACTACTGTTCCAGTTATCACTGGGGCGTTGGGATCAATATCACAGAACTTAAACTCCTACATTAAAAAACATGGAATAAATCCTAGTATCTCAGCACGTTAGAATCACTCCAATTATACTGCAAAATGCTCTCTCTCTCTCTCTCTCTCTGACACACACACACACACACAGATGTAGCACGGCTTGATAGAAAACACAGATCAAGATCAGTGGCTGAAAAACAAAAAACATGTGAGTGAAGATGATAATTATAAAGATATTAATAATAATAAAATGATCCCGGACACTTACAGGAAAAATGGTAGAAATCCCATTTTGGATAGAATACCGTAAAGTCTTTGATAGTGTGCAATACTTTTGGATCCTTACGGCTTTGGGAATGTACAATGTCTCCTCGGTGATAGTAAATGTCCTTAAATATAGCATGAATCTTTGGAAAACCACATTAACCCTAAATCGCATCAAAGATAATGTCACTTCCATCTGTATGATAATGCAATGAAGAATCTTTTAAGGAGACTCCTTGTAACCTCTTCTTTTTTGTCTGTCCCTAATCCGCTTTTTGCATGAACAAAACGGATACACAGTAAGAGCGAATGTGGTTAATAACCAATTCTACATGGATAATATCAACCTACTTGTCAAAGACGACAATGGATTAAAGGGTCTCCTCAATAATGTATAATGTTTCAGTGATAACATTGCTACGGATATTAGTTTAGATAAATACATAACAAAAACTAACATTCAAGAAAGAGAGAATTACAGAAACAGACTCAACTAGAAGAAGAAGAAGAATCTTATAAATATCTCGGAGTAAGCGAAGGCGATGGAATACAGCATAGCCAAATGAAGGAGTAAGTGCTATTACAGGCGTGTGCATCTGGTGTTAATTACCGACTTGAAGTCACAAAAGATAATATCACCCATAAACACTTTCGCTGTTCCATGTTGCAATACAGTTTCAGCATCCATAACTGGACCCTAACCGACATTAAGCGAATGAATGTCAACATTTGTGAGCTTCTTACTTGCCAGCGCATGCATAGGACCAATGCTTGCTAACTAGAAATTACCAAGCATACACACAGAAAAATTGTGTTGATCCATACTGCTTATTCTATGATAAATATCCAGAAGCAATTGAGCAGAATGTTAGCACCACATGAATATAAAACTCGGCATGACAGATTTGGCCAATATCTGCACTGCAGAATATGCAACATTTACGGGGAAAAAAAAACTGGTATGAAATTTACCCAAACCCGGTTACAGAAATAGGACCTGTAACAATTTTATGGGAATTTACAATACATTCAAACAGAACAATCAAAGTTAATTGTCCAATAATCGTGATTAAAGATCACAGAAACAGAATGTGGTTTCTTATTGACATGGCACTCCTGGTAAATTCTAATATAACTGTGAAGATATTCAAAAAAGAAAAACCTATCAAAATACAGGGATCTTGAAGCGGAAATCTCTAAAGTGTGGCACAATGAGGATTTGAAAAGTATAAGTTGTAGTTGGAGCTCTCGGTTTGACTGGAAAAGATTCCGACAGATTCATTGAAGGGATTCCAGTTAGCAAATGCCTTAAAGAAATACCAAAAAAATATGTACTTACAAATACAGCTGACATATGAAGAGCTTTAACTATGTAAATTGTGCGTGATCTTAGATTTTTGTTTTGTTCTGTATTTTTATCAGTGGAAGTTATCATGAAGAAGTGTTTGATGTCGGAAGGAAAAGTGGATACAACAGAAATCCAAGGAAATATAATACAACTACTAATACATCAAATAGTAACTAATAATAAAAATAATAACTTAAAACAAAAAAACAATACTTCAAAATGTGAATAAATAAATGCTCCATGGAAAAAAAACTGCAGATATGAGGAAGTTTGACTTTTTCGGTCCTCAAGGAGGGGGGCAATTCGAAACCGTAAAATACCAGGTGTAATTTTGCCAAAAGGATTTCAAATATTTGACCTTTCCCGATGTTTACAAGCCATAAAAAAACGCACATATATTATAGCCATGTATATAGAATAAATCCAAGATTGCAACAGGACATATATTCAGAGCCAAAATCCATCGGAAGGGAAGTGGTTAATATTATTGATATTCATTTTCTTTGAATAAATATGAAAAATTAAAAAAAAAATGTCAGAAAAGCGAACATAAAGAAATCTTATTATTTAAGTGAGAATTTCTACTTCGTCACAAAATGTATGATTGTTAATGAGAAAAGCGATAAGAAGAGACAGACGTTCAATTCTCATGAGACATTATGTAAGTCTTCGGAAAGCAAATAGCGGAAAGAAGGGAGGAAAATTGATACGAGGAGGAATTGATTAATCGTTGTCAGGAAGATAATAGCGGAAAGGTTGGACTAAGAATCAGTTGGGGGATAAGATGGTGTATAGTTGCCAAAAAGTAAATAGCGGAGATTGAATGAAAAATTGATTGGAAGACGAGATATAGTTGTCTGCAAGCTAACAGCGGAAAGAAGGATCAAAATTTGATTACAGAATGACATGATGTATATTTGTCTGAAAGATAATAATAGGATAAAGGGATCACAGATTTATTAGAAGATAAAGAGTTGTACAGTTGTCGGCAGGATAATAGCGGAAAGACGGGATCAAAAATTGATTACATGACATGTTGTATAGTTGTCGGGAAATAAAAGTAGCGGAAACAAGTGATGAAATATTGATTAGAAGATGATATCATGTATAGCTGTCTGGAATATAACAGCGGGAAGAAGCGATTAAAAATTGATTAGATGTTAACATGATAGATATTTGTCGGCAAGATAATAGCGCAAAGAAGAGATAAAATATTACTAAGAGTTTAACATGATGTACAGTTGTCAGCAAGATAATAGCGGAAAGATGGGATCAAAAATTGATTAGAGTTTAACATGATGTGTTGCTGTCGGCAAGGTAATAGGGGAAAGATGAGATGAATAAGTGATTAGTGTTTAACATGATGTACATTTGTCAGCAAGATAGTGGCGGAAGGATGGGATCAAAAATTGATTAGAGTTTAACGTGATGTATAGTTGTCAGCAAGATAATAGCGGAAAGATGGGGTCAAAAATTGATTAGTGGTTAACATGAGGTGTAGTTTTCGCCAAGCAAATGACGGAAAGATGAGATGAATAAGTGATTAGTGTTTAACATGATGTACATTTGTCGGCAAGATAATAGCGGATAGAAGGGATCAAAATTGATTACAGGTTAACGTGATGAATTGTTGTCAGCAAGATAATAGCGGAAAGATGGGATCAAAAATTGATTAGAGTTTAACATGATGAATAGATGTCGGCAAGCAAATAACGGAAAGGTGGGATGAATAAGTGATTAGTGTTTAACATGGTGTACACATGTCGGCAAGATAATAGCGGAAAGATGGGATCAAATATTGTTTAGAGCTTAACATGATGAATAGTTGTCAGCAAGATAATAGTGCAAAGATGGGATAAAAAATTGATTAGTGGTTAACATGAGGTGTAGTTTTCGGCAAGCAAATAGCGGAAAGATGGGATCAAAAATTGATTAGTGTTTAACATGGTGGACATTTGTCGGCAAGATAATAGCGGAAATATGGGATCAAAAATTGATTAGAGTTTAACAGGATGAATAGTTGTCAGCAAGATAATAGCGGAAAGATGGGATCAAAAATTGATTAGTGGTTAACATGGTGTACATTTGTCGGCAAGATAATAGCGGAAAGATGGTATCAAAAATTGATTAGAGTTTAACAGGATGAATAGTTGTCAGCAAGATAATAGCGGAAAGATGGGATCAAAAATTGATTAGTGGTTAACATGGTGTACATTTGTCGGCAAGATAATAGCGGAAAGATGGTATCAAAAATTGATTAGAGTTTAACAGGATGAATAGTTGTCAGCAAGATAATAGCGGAAAGATGGGATCAAAAATTGATTAGTGTTTTCACATGGTGTACGTTTGTCGGCAAGATAATAGCGGAAAGATGGGATCAAAAATTGATTAGAGTTTAACAGGATGAATAGTTGTCAGCAAGATAATAGCGGAAAGATGGGATCAAAAATTGATTAGTGTTTTCACATGGTGTACGTTTGTCGGCAAGATAATAGCGGAAAGATGGGATCAAAAATTGATTAGAGTTTAACAGGATGAATAGTTGTCAGCAAGATAATAGCGGAAAGATGGGATCAAAAATTGATTAGTGTTTAACATGGTGTACTTTTGTCGGCAAGATAATAGCGGAAAGATGGGATCAAAAATTGATTAGAGTTTAACATGATGTGTTGCTGTCGGCAAGGTAATAGGGGAAAGATGAGATGAATAAGTGATTAGTGTTTAACATGATGTACATTTGTTAGCAAGATAATGGCGGAAAGATGGGATCAAAAATTGATTAGAGTTTAACGTGATGTATAGTTGTCAGCAAGATAATAGCGGAAAGATGGGATCAAAAATTGATTAGTGGTTAACATGAGGTTTAGTTTTCGCCAAGCAAATGACGGAAAGATGAGATGAATAAGTGATTAGTGTTTAACATGATGTACATTTGTCGGCAAGATAATAGCGGATAGAAGGGATCAAAATTGATTACAGGTTAACATGATGAATTGTTGTCAGCAAGATAATAGCGGAAAGATGGGATCAAAAATTGATTAGAGTTTAACATGATGAATAGATGTCGGCAAGCAAATAACGGAAAGGTGGGATGAATAAGTGATTAGTGTTTAACATGGTGTACACATGTCGGCAAGATAATAGCGGAAAGATGGGATCAAATATTCTTTAGAGCTTAACATGATGAATAGTTGTCAGCAAGATAATAGTGCAAAGATGGGGTAAAAAATTGATTAGTAGTTAACATGAGGTGTAGTTTTCGGCAAGCAAATAGCGGAAAGATGGGATCAAAAATTGATTAGTGTTTAACATGGTGTACATTTGTCGGCAAGATAATAGCGGAAAGATGGGATCAAAAATTGATTAGAGTTTAACAGGATGAATAGTTGTCAGCAAGATAATAGCGGAAAGATGGGATCAAAAATTGATTAGTGTTTAACATGGTGTACATTTGTCGGCAAGATAATAGCGGAAAGATGGGATCAAAAATTGATTAGAGTTTAACAGGATGAATAGTTGTCAGCAAGATAATAGCGGAAAGATGGGATCAAAAATTGATTAGTGTTTAACATGGTGTACATTTGTCGGCAAGATAATAGCGGAAAGATGGGATCAAAAATTGATTAGATTTTAACAGGATGAATAGTTGTCAGCAAGATAATAGCGGAAAGATGGGATCAAAAATTGATTAGTGTTTAACATGGTGTACATTTGTCGGCAAGATAATAGCGGAAAGATGGGATCAAAAATTGATTAGAGTTTAACAGGATGAATAGTTGTCAGCAAGATAATAGCGGAAAGATGGGATCAAAAATTGATTAGTGTTTAACATCGTGTACATTTGTCGGCAAGATAATAGCGGAAAGATGGTATCAAAAATTGATTAGTGTTTAACATGGTGTACATTTGTCGGCAAGATAATAGCGGAAAGATGGGATCAAAAATTGATTACTGTTTAACATGGTGTACATTTGTCGGCAAGATAATAGCGGGAAGATGGGATCAAAAATTGATTAGAGCTTAACATTTACTGCTGCCTCAAACACAAATCTAGTGATGCTGACAAAGTTAACCAGGCAGCTCAAATTGAAAAGGACCTCCAATCGGTTGTGAACTGGGGCGAGAAATGGATGGTTAACTTTAACGCCTCTAAAACAAAATTGCTCTCTATTAACCACCACAAGGATCCATCCCTGCATCCCATTAGAATGTCTCAAGACCAACTTCTCGAGAGCTCCTCTCTGCGGCTGCTCGGTCTCACGCTGTCCGCTGATCTGAGATGGAACAAATACATCGCGTCAGTTGCATCATCCACCGCAAGGAAAGTTGGTTCCCTGTGCCGAGCCAGGGAATTTTTCTCCCGGGAATCGATCCTCCAAGTCTATAAATCGACCATTCGCCCTTGCATGGAGTATTGCTGCCATATATGGTCTGGAGCCCCTGCTGTTTGCCTCAGGGTTCTTGATAAGATCCAGAGACGGATATGCAATGTAATTGGCCCTGAACTGTCATCTCGTCTGCAGTCGCTCTCTCACAGACGCGATGTTGCCTCGCCCTGTTTTTTTACAAATACTTTCACGGTAATTGCTCCGAGGAGCTGCTTTCGCTTGTCCCTAGGCCTCGTGAATTTAAACGTCCTACGAGGCTGGCATCCCGTTCCCACCCCTTCACCGTTGAAACTGTTAGATGTAGACGTCTCTTCTACTCCAATAGCTTCATGTCTCGCACATCTCGCCTATGGAACTCCCTTCCCTATTACTGTTTCCCTGACAAATACAATCTCCAACGGTTTAAGTGTAGTGTCAATCGACATCTCCAGTTGCCTTGATCTATCCACTTCCCTTCTCCACATCCTTTCAGCTTTCATTCCTATCTGCTCTCGCTCCAAATCTTCTGTAACCCCCTTGCCTTGATCGACCCACTGTCTTTCTCTTCCTCCACATCCTCTCCTTTACCACTCCTATCTGCTCTTCCTCCAACCTTTCTATAAGCCCTTGCGTGATAGTGGCCACCAGTTTCCCCAGTCTTGGACGCCAGAGTTAATGGTTTTGATGTTGTTTTTATGTTTTATGCTCATTTGTACCATTATAAAAATATAACCATTATTATTATTTTATTATTATTATTTTATTTTATTCTGATCTTATTCTTGGTCTTATTATTGTCAACATTATTATTATTGTCAACATTATTATTATTATTATTATTATTATTATTGTCAACATTATTATTATTATTGTCGACATTATTATTATTATTGTCGACATTATTATTATTATTTTTAATATTGTCAACCTTATTATTATTGTCAACCTTATTATTATTATTATTGTCAACATAATTATTATTATTGTCATCATTATTATTATTATTGTTATTGTCAACATTATTATTATTATTATTTTATATCTTTATGCTATTAATTTTACTTTTATTTTCATTTTATCACTACAAAGCTTTAATTTTTATTATTATTATAATTTTATCACTAACAAAAACGTGTAACGCTCTTGATCCATTATTACCAGTCAATATCAAGATACCTCTTCACGACTGCCCTGGTGTTTGCTACAGTTTATTCTGACTTAACTAAGGAAGAAATGAACATAATTCTTAGTGCAAAAAAAAAAAATCTGTCCTCATCCAGAAATGGGGACCAATGGATTAAAAACACTAATGACAATTTTGACATCACCATGGGATCTTTAGAGTCTGCAGAGTCTTCTGACCTTGTCGGTCTATTTATATTGTACAATCTAACCGTGAATTAGACATTAAGGACATCGGGCTATACAGGGATGACGGGCTCATTGTAGTGAGGAGCTCCACAAATTTTAAAATAGATAAAATTAGAAAGATAATATATAGTGAATTCAGAAAACTAAATTTAAAAATTATAGTCAACACTAAATTAAAAAGGGTAAACTTCCTCGACGTAACTCTAGACTTAATGAACAACATATACCTACGTTACAGGTCACTTGTACGTACACCCTAAGTCAAAACACCCTCCATCTATAATTAAGCATATACCCACATCAATAGAGAAAAGGATCAGCCTGAAGTCCGCTAATAAGGAAATATTCCGACAACACAGTAATTTTTATAAAACAGCCCTGAAAAATAGCGGATACACAAACACTAACATAAGTTATAGAAACAATAGTACTAAGAGGAAGAAAAACAGGAAAAGAAAAAATCATCTGGTATACCCCTCCGTTCAACCAAATGGTTAGCATTAAGCTAGGACATAAGTTCCCAGCTTTAATTGAAAAACACTTTCCTACTAATGGCAGACTTAGCGAGATCTTTAATAAAAACACCTTAAAATTAAGCTACAGTTGCACTGAAAATCTAGAAAGAATCATACAAAAACATAATAATAAAATTCTGGAAAAACATGCATGCCAAAACAGTATTAATAAAAATCCTAAACTAAAATTAGACAAAAATAATGAAAAATTATGTGATTGTATAAACCCCGTAGACTGCCCGTTGTAAAATAAATGCGTCATAAAATCTGTGGTATACCAATGTACTATCTCATCCATTGAGAGTCCTAATACTGATAACATATACATTGGGTCAACGAAGAATAAATTTAAAATTAGATGGAGACAATACAAAAGCTCCTTCGACAATATTAGAAATAGAAATCAGACATCTCTATCCAAATATTTTTGGCATTTGAAAGAAATGAATAAAACACCAAAAGTAAAATAGAAAATAATAAATAGAACAAGAACGTGTAAAACCTGGGATGACCCATGCCCTTTATGCCTACATGAAAAACATTATTAAGTTTCTAAATAATGAAAATTTATTAAACCATAGACATGAGTTAACGGTCTTTTGTCGACATCAAAACATTTTCGCATTAAATAATTAGCTAAAAAAAAAAAAAATTTCCCAATCATTAAATAGAAAAACCCTTTATGAAGTCGTCAAAAAAACAAATTGTAGTTCAGTGCGACACGTTTATATATGAAACAGCCATTTGAAAAAAAATAAATAAACAAATTAATAAATAAATAGATAAAATAAAATAAAACAAAAATTCCCTAGACACTTCAAGACATATCATGGAGCCAAAAGCTATCTTTCGCCGGAACTGACCTGACGGAGGGCGTACATCCGCTTTGAAATAGATACCCCACCCTAACACGGCTTGACCTTTTTTCGAAGGTGACTGATATGTGGATAAGAATTAACTGTTAGACCACCTAACCAAAATGGTCGCCATTCCATAGTAATTAATTTTGCGAAGGAACATGCTTATTCAGATGCGTAAATTTCAAGATTGGTTATTCCTAAATTTTCGCTTGAGGATGAAACAGGGCTTGATACCTTAATTCAATTTAATTTTAATAATTATATTGAAGGTTTCGGCTTTCGTTTTTGAAACATGAGAACTCTTATGTACCGAAGGAATCATATTTAAAAAAATAATTATATATATATATATATTAATATATATACATAATACCCCACGCCGACAGTATAACTGCGAATTTCATGCTTAATATATATATATATATATATATATATATATATATATATATATATATATATATATATATATATATATGTAACGTAAATCATTCAAACGAAAAACAAATACTGAAGCTAGTTATATGGCGAGAATCACTCTCACAAACAATATTTAATAATAAATTACAACCAACTACGAATCTGTTAATGAATGGTGTGATCCTTGTTCATAAATTCCGGGCTTATCTGGTCTTATTTTTTTGTCCGAGCCGGCTTTCAGTCGTTTCGAACGACCATCATCAGGTAGACATATTAGTGTGTTTTTGTTAAACTCCGAATAGTAATGCGACATCGAAAGATATTGCGGTCCGAAAGAGTGCTTTTTTAGTAATGAGATATTGTTAAATGTAAGAATCATTTTGGTGCGCTGCAGACACAACGCTGAGGTTGAATTTTTTTAAATTTGAAAAATGTGCGTTCTTGTACTGGAGAAAAGTGGCATGAACTAAATTGTTCAATAATAATAGTATTGTCACAATTATTATCAGGAATTTCGCACTTAGGATCAGGTTATTTTAATATCGGTTTTGTAGTGCGTATCTTTCGATGTCGCATTACTATTCGGAGTTTAACAAAAACACACTAATATGTCTACCTGAGGATTGAAAACGACTGAAAGCCGGCTCGTACAAAAAAATAAGACCAGATAAGCCCGGAATTTATGAACAAGGATCACACCATTCATTAACAGATTCGAAGTTGGTTGTAATTTATTATTAAATATTGTTTGTGAGAGTGATTCTCGCCATATAACTAGCTTCAGTATTTGTTTTTCGTTTGAATGATTTACGTTACATAAATTGAATACGCACTACAAAACCGATATATATATATATATATATGTATATATATATATATATATATATATATATATATATATATATATGTATATGTGTGTGTGTGTGTGTGTGTGTGTGTGTGTGTGTGTGTGTGTATCGGGTGTAACAGCAAAATTGTCCAAATTGTGAAACGTCAGAATTATCCATCCCACAAAATGCTTACTACCCAAAAACCACCAACATTATTGAGATTCTTTTTGCACAGGTTTTCACATAAGACGCTTAGTCGTCTCGATACCCTTGTAGCAAGAATCACTGAAATCAACTTTGAGTTGTTCCGCTAGAAAGAAAACCGGTCAAAATCATTTGGTGTCAGATCCACTGTCTTCTCAACTGACCAGTGGAGAGAGGAAAAAGATCTTTCAGGCCTTCAGTAATTGTACCAAAATTCATTCGCTGGCTTCCATCTTCAAAGTACATTCAAGAATCTTCAATAGAACGGTGAATAAGTTTAAAAAGAGGGAACAGTAGAGAGAAAAAACTGGATCAGGAGGTCACAACAGGGAGAGGGAACATCATTTCAACTTAGAGCTAAAGAGTTCAATTAGAAAAGATCCAACTCAGTTCATAAGAGGTTTGGTATGTGAGAGAGAGGAGTTACAGCTAAAAGTTCAAAGAGCAGAGAAAAAAGACTTGGAAAGGAAATTCTACGTGAAACCTTTGAGGCAGCTTGTTACCCAAGGACAGAAAGTTATAGAGTTAGTGAGAGCAACGGTCATCTTGGATAAGTTGCAAAATGATTCGGGAATAATATATATATATATATATACATATATATGAACTTTATTTCAATCGTTCATGAGCTTAGCTACAATTAATTAAAGATAAACATATCATTTTCCTATATGATAAATTTCATCACGTTTCTTCTGTTAACCTTAGAGAGTAATTATACATTGTTATTAAACATAGAGTCCAATAGTGTTATAAGAAGCTCGGCGGATTCCAGTAAGATATCTTTAGTCATTTTTAAGATACAATATTTCAGAACTTAATCTAACAATTGGACAATTTTTCTGTTGTACCCGATATATATATATATATATATATATATATATATATATATATATATATATATATATATAACTTTATTTCTCGGTCTCTTCATTTCTATGTAACTTGCTAATTTATGTATCTTTATGTATTTCTTAGTTTCAAATATTTCTAGAAAAGGCAGAGTGAAGCCACGTTACAGCGATGGGGAAGTGGCAGTTGTCGGGGTTGCCAGATCCAGATCGATTCCATCACAGACCTTTGTTTGAATTTTGTCGATAATCTCGGGATATATAGTAGGAGAACCAGGCCAGATATGGCAGCAATATTCTGTCTGCCTATTTATGGTTTTCTCAGCCTATTCCTACCGACGTATATTTAAGGTTTATTGGTGTCGCATTCACGCTTCAAATTGCCAGTCAGATCAGCCGGTCTTTCATTGATTTCGAATTTACTACTTCCGTGTTGTACAACTGCTCCTTATGTCGTGAAAATGAAATGAGAAAAATGCACGATCATTTCCGGTTATATATCAACGTAAAATTCAAAATAAAATTTCCACGATGAAATTGCTCCAGGATTATTATTATTATTATTATTATTATTATTATTATTATTATTATTATTATTATTATTGTTTTATTTCCTTTGACTTCTGGTGTGTACACATTTCTTTCCGGGTCCCATCAAGAGATCTGAGGTCAGAAATAGCATGATGGCATTTTCCACTGTCCAATAAAAAAAAAAAAAAAACAAACTAACATATTTTACATAGATAAAGCCCTTCGTAAGGCCGGGTGCTGTACTTGTGAGAACATTTTTTCTGTATTTCTTTAAGGAACGTTCTACCAGGGGTTCCTTCAATGACTCTATTGCAATCATTTCTAATCAATACGGAGGGCTCCAATTACAACTGGAATTTTTAAAGTCCTCATGTGCCACATTTGTGAGATTTCGATTTCAAGGTCCTTGTATTTTCATAGTTTTTTGGAGATCTTCAAAGATACAATGCAGTCTACAGCGGCTGCCATATCAAGTAGGAGGCAAATTTTGTCTTTGCGGGCTCTCATAACGATGTCAGGGCGATTAGCTTTGATTGTTCTGTCTGTGTGTATTTTAAAGTCCCATAAAATTGTTACAGGTCTTATCTCCGTAACCAGGCCTTCATACCGATCTCTTGTAGTTTCCTTTCCGTAAAAATTGCAGATTTTCCAGTTCAGATATTGGCCCACTCTGTCATGCCGGGTTTTATATTTAGTGGGTGCCAATATCGTGAAACCTGATACAAGATGATCACTGGTTTCTGGATATTTATCACAGAATCTGCATTTTGGACTAACACGATTTTTCACTATCTGTGCTTGGCAATTTCTATTTTTGAATTTTGATAGTTATTATTATTATTATTATTATTATTATTATTATTGTTATTATTATTATTATTATTTTTATTTCCTTTGATATCTGGCGTTTACACATTTCTTTCCGGGTCCCGCCCAGGGACCTAAGGTTAGAAATGGCATCATGACACTTTCCACTGAAAAAAATAAAAATAAAAAAATAAAAATAAAATAAAATAATTACATAGATAAAGCCCTTCGTAAAGTGTGGGCTGTACTTGTCAGAACAATTTTTTGTATCTCTTTGGGGCATGGACTTCCAGGGATCCCTTCAATCAGCCTACTGGAATCTTTTCCAACCAGTCCAAGGGCTCCAGCTACAACATGGATTGTTGATGTTCCCATGTGCCACATTTTTGAGATTTCTATTTCAAGGTCCTTGTATTTTGACAGTTTTTCGAATATCTTCAAAGATATATTGCAGTCTGCAGGGACAGCCATATCAATAAGGTGGCACTTATTTTGTTTGTGGTCTTTAATAACAATGTCTGGGCGGTTGGCTTTGATTGTTCTGTCAGTGTGTATTGTGTAGTCCCATAGAATTGTAACAGGTCCTATCTCCGTAACCGGGTCAGGGTGGTGTTCGTACCAGTTTCTTTCAGTTTCATTCCCGTAGGAGTTGCAAATTTTCCAGTGTATTATTATTATTATTATTATTATTATTATTATTATTATTATTATTATTATTGTCGTTGTTTTTTGTTGTTTTTATGCTTCCCGTCAAAACATTCTTCGTTTTTGTGTTTTTTCTTTATATTCTTGTTTTCTTTCAACTTTCTTATCTCGTATTTTCTATTATTCGCCATTATGAAAAAAAAATCTTTCCCGCCTTCTAATTTAGGTTGTTGCTCCACAACTTCTTTCGTTTTTTTATTTTTATTTTTCTTTGTGTATCCAATTTCAATTTTTCTTAATTCTTTTTTAACAATCAGTCCCAAATTTTCTTTAGTTTTTTCATTCTTTTTTTTTTTCTCATTTTACCTCATGTTTAGTTTTAGTGATATTTTTTTCTTTCAGATACTTTAATATTTCACTTTTTTTTCGTCTTTCTTTCTTTTTTAAAAATTTATATCCAGCCGTTATTTCTTTTCCTCTTTCCTTTTTCTTTCTTTCTTTCTTTCTTTCTTTCTTTCTTTCTTTCTTTCTTTCTTTCATTCGTTTCCGTTGTATATATCTTTTTCTTTCTTCATTTTCCAGTTTGCCTGTCGCTCAGATTCACTTCGGCGCTCCCGTGTGTGGTAACGTCTAAGGAGGTTACTTTGGTTGAATATTACTACTTACTACTGATCTAAAAGAAAAAATCATTTCGCGCCATCAAGGTAATAATGCCATTAAGACACAAGAGGTTACTGAGTGTAAGATAATCAAAAAAAAGAAAAGAAAAGAAAGAAAAGTTAACATTATTAAGAAAAGCGAATAAAAGAAGAATACAAAAGATATGAGTACTTACATTTGCTCGGAGTGTTGTCCTCATCTTTATTGTCATGTTCTCGACGTTACAGCCGTTATACGATCCGGCCTTCTTCAGGTAATTGGAATTTCGAAATGAACCCACCGAGGTAGACTGTTCTAGTTCCACGTGCCACGCCTCTTCCGGATATCTGAGCTATCCCCTTTTAACTTAACTTTTGTTCAGCAGAGCAGTAGCCAGGTATTGAACTCAAAACTATTTTGGTCAAGTCACTGGATCCAACCAAAGTTTTCATCAAGGGCCATCTAGAAATTCTTGTGTCTCCCTTTCCGCGTCTTTCACCAAACACTGTGGTGTCAAATTTCTTCTTCTTCCCGTTCATATTTTCAGGTTGCATTTTGATTTAATTTCATCACACTTTTTAACTATTTTACATGTTTTTAAAACAATAAATCTTCTTTCTATGAGCCGTGTCTCTTCGTGACGTAAGTGATCATGGCCCTCCACAACAGATATTTCCATGACATGTGTTCTGTTGCACTACATTACATAGACCCAGCAGACCTGGACCTTTATTGGGATACGCTATGCTAGATATACAGCATAAATGGTTGACTTCGTCATCCGTTATCTTTCCGGCATAAACGCATGAATTTCAATTCCTGCCTTCACTTCCGCGCTACGACACTACGCAATAAATCGCTACATTGAGGGGCTCTTGGGCCTCGCATTTGATGAACATTACGAAAAAACTACCTGTTATTTAATCGTTGTGCTATCTCTTCTAATTCTTTTTCTGACAAAGATTTTACTTTAGCTCGGCCGGTCGTTTTCTTTGCCGTTTTCCCCTTTCACTCTGGCTTTTCCAGAAATATTGGAAAATTCTCCAAGACCTCTTTCCTCATCAATGGACTTAGGATTTTCAAATCCCTCTTTCTTATGATACGTAGAAGAGTCTTATTTGTTTCCATTTCCCATAAGTTTACTTCCTTCATTCTTCTTTCTTTCTTTTACATTCTTCTTCTTTTCTTCAAACATCTATTTCAGTCTCCTCCGCATATTTTATTTTCATCTTTATTTCATTCATTTTTTCTTTCTTTCTTTCTTTCTTTCTTTCTTTCTTTCTTTCTTTCTTTCTTTCGTTATTTATTTATTTATGTATTTATTTATTTATTTATTTCTGGTAACATCAATTTCATACTTTCCGCATATCTTAACTTTAATTTTCATGAATATTTTTTTTCTTTCATTCTTTGTTTGGATTTCTTTCTTTCTTTCTCTCTTTTTTCTTTCCTTCTTTCTTTCCTTCATTCTTTCTGCAAAAAACTATTTCATACTTTCCGCTAGTTTAATTTTAGTTTCTTTCTTTCTTTCATTCTTTCTTTCTTTCTTTCTTTCTTTCTTTCTTTCTTTCTTTCTGCAAAAAACTATTTCATACTTTTCGCTAGTTTAATTTTAATTTCTTTCTTTCTTTCTTTCTTTTTTCTTTCTTTCTTTCTTTCTTTCTTTCTTTCTTTCTTTCTTTCTTTCTTTCTTTCTTTCTACTTCTAACATCTATTTCCTACATTCCGCATATTGTAATTTTAATTTTCATTATTTTTCTTTCTTTCATTCTTTGCTTTGCTTTCTTTCTTTCTCTCATTTTTCTTTCTTTCTTTCTTTCTTTCTTTCTTTGCCAATTGCCAAGCTGTTTTCCTATTATTTCTTTGTTTCTTACACTATTTACTCTCTATTTGTTTTCTCTTTCTTTCTTTCTTTTTTCTTTCTTTCTTTCTTTCTTTTAACACCTATTTCATTCTTTCCACATATTTCAATTTTAATTTTCTTTATTTTTCTTTTTGTCTTTCTTTGTTTGGCTTTCTTTCTTTTTTCTTTCGTTTTTTGTTTGTTTCTTTCTTTCATCTAATATCTATCTCATAATTTCACCATATTTTAATATTAATTTTCATCATTTTTCTTTCATTCTTTCTTTCATTCTTTCTTTCTTTCTTTCTTTCTTTCTTTCTTTCTTTCTTTCTTTCTTTCTTGCAAAAAGTACTTTTCAACGCATTTCAATTTATTTTTTCTTCCTTTTTTCTTCCCTTCTCTCTTTCTTCATATATCCACTTTGTTCTTTCTTAATTTTTATTATTTTTCTTAGGTTTTCAGTATTTTATTCTTCATTTCTTTCTTTCACTTTTTTCTTCTTTCTTTCTTTCTTTCTTTCTTTCTTTCTTTCTTAATTTAATACATTTATGTTATTTTATTCTCTTTCCATCCTTCCTTCGTTCCTTCTTTCTCTTTCTATCAGAATTTCATCTCCCCTCTTCCACCAGTTTTCGCTAATCTACTGACTGAGATCGCCCATACGCATGAACCAATAATTTACGCCTCCCCACCCCCCATCATTTGGCAAGTGTTTATTTATTTCAATTCCTTTAAACCCCACCCTGCACCCATAGGGGTGACCACTCACCCTACCGGTTCACTTTCACTTTTTCAACTGGCAGCGACTCCTTCTCCACTTCATTTTCCCCTCCTCCTCCTCCTCCTCCTCCTTATACTCTTACTATTACTACTCCTACTACTCCTCCTCCTCATACTCCTTGCGTTTTTTCTTTTTCTTCAGTTCAATTGCACGCGTCTCTCCACGCCTTTTTCTCGAGAGGTTCAGTTCTTTCCCCGATGTTTTTCTTTTGCATAAGCTGTCATTTGGTTCAGATTATATATATATATATATATATATATATATATATTATATATATATATATATAATTATATATATATATATACAACCTTCTATATATATATATATATTTATGTATATATATATATATATACAACCTTATATATATATATATCTATATGTATATATATATATATACAACCTTATGTATATATATATATATACAACCTTATATATATATATATATATATATATATATAAGGTTGTATATATATATATTTATATTTATAAGTTTGAATATATATATATATATATATATATATATATATATATATATATATATAAGTTTATATATATATATATATGGCTGGCTATATATATATATATATATATACATGCATATATATATATATATATATATATATATATATATATATATATATATATATATATATATAATAGTCAAACTAAATATAGCATCTGGGAATTATTTGTGGGATTTCGAATTAGTTTAGAGAAAAAATAAGTTAAATACTTCTGATTAGGAATATATATATATATATATATATATATATATATATATATATATATATATATATCTTTGTGTGTGTGTGTGCTTGTACATGTGTGCGTGTGTGTCTGCTTATCTGTATATACATATGAGTGTGTGCGTATGCCTATCTCTCTCTCTCTCTCTCTCTCTCTCTCTATATATATATATATATATATATATATATATATATATATATATATATGCGCATGTGTGTTTTTATGTCTATTTTTAAACACTACTTTAACCCATAAAGACCTTTATTTCTTCTCAGACTGTTTCATTGTTTGTTTTCTAAACATTTACGAGCTGAAATGTCCCATTGCTCTTCATCTATTCCCATCCTCTCGCTTCTGTTTTTTCTGCTACCATTGTTTTCTCTATAAGTAATGTGTATTAAATACACCAAGACCTCTTTCAGCTTTAAGTGATCATAATAAATCCATGGGATATTTTAGAGCGATGTCACCTAAGAAAATGTGTCGTGTCCCTTCAGGTGGTGGGTAATTATGGCCCTCCACAACTTCTTATCTCTAGTGACCATTAGCATCTTGTTGTACTTTGCCAATGTTCCCGTCTCTTATTCCGCAATCCATTTAATCAAGATTGACAGTAAGTCGACATGCCGTCCTCCTCTATCTCTCTTGCGTTAGGTACATCCTGTGTGAGTTATGTTTTCCAAGCCCTCTTTCTCCATTATGTGTTCCAAAAATTTTAGATGTCCCTATCGGATTCGGAACAGTTCTTTCTTGTTACTATTTTTATTCACTTACTCATCGCTTACTCCTTCCGTCCATTGAGTTCTCAGTAACCTTCTGTAGAACCACATTTACCTTCAGTTTTTTCTTTAACTGTCGGGGAGATTGTCTAGCATTTAACGCCATGAAAGGGGACTGATATCATATAGTGCCTCAGGTCCCATTTTATTGTGTTCAAATGAAATTTTCCTGTCATATTCCTCATCCAAAATGAGTTGGAGAAACAAAACAGTTCTCCCTATTTGTCAATGTAATCCCCCTTGAAATAAAATCATTTGGTCCAAACACGCTTAAGTATTGCAATACCCATCAGGGAAGAAAATGGCGGCCTGATTCTCAAACACTTGTATACTAGTAGATATAAACACAAAAAAAATTACATATTAAAGAGAAAACAGTATTACTTACATCTGAAGCTTTCATTGAATAATCAGATCTCAATGTACCCTGAAGGAAAAAATGCAGTTATTAATAGGAAGACTTGAAATGAATGCATGCAAGATTTCACAGCTCTAGCCTCACTCCTTCATTGTCAGCCTATGGACCTTTAAGTACACACTCGTGCATAGGAAGAAAGAAGTCAATTATTAATAAGAAGAGTTGAAACCAATGCATGGAAATTTCACAGCTCTAGCATCAATCCATCATAGTCAGCCTATGAATTTTTCAGACCACTCTCATGTCTAGGAAGAAACAATTCAGTTATTAATAAGAAGAGTTGAAAGGAATGCATGCAGGATTTCACAGCGCTAGCCTCAATCTTTCATAGTCAGCCTATGATCTTTTTATCCCACCCTCGTACATGGAAATAAACAATGCAGTTATTAATAAGAAAAGTTTAAACAAATGGATGCAACATTTCACAACTCTTGCCTAACTCCTTCCTAGTCAGCCTATGAACCTTTCAGCCCACACTCGTACCTGCGACGATAGAATTCAGTTATTAATAAGAAGAGTTGAAATTAATGCATGCAAGATTTCACAGCTTCAGCCTCATTCTTCCATAGTCAGCCTATGAAATATTCAGCCCACCCTCGTACATGAAAAGAATCAATGCAGTTATTAATAAGAAGAGTTGAAATGAATGAATGCAAGATTTCACAGTTCTAGCATCACTCTTTCATATTCAGCCTATGAACTTTTCAGCCCACCCTCGTACCTGGAAAGAATCAATGCAGTTATTAATAAGAAGAGTTGAAATGAATGCATGCAAGATTTCACAGTTCTAGCATCACTCTTTCATATTCAGCCTATGAACTTTTCAGCCCACCCTCGTACATGGAAAGAATCAATGCAGTTATTAATAAGAAGAGTTGAAATGAATGCATGCAAGATTTCACAGTTCTAGCATCACTCTTTCATAGTCTGCCTATGAACTGTTCAACCAACCCTCGTACCTGGAAAGAAAAAATTCCCACCCTCATAGATTTGTCATTTTAATTTTAGGAGAAAGTTATTAATTTAGACAAAAGTATATTGAAAGTGCAATCGTCCCGGATCATACCTGTTGTTCTGATTTCCCAAGAAAACTACATATATTAGAAAGCGAGACAATGAAAATCACAAGCGATAAAGATTATAACTAAAATGACAGAAAAATTATTTATTTGAGGCCATCGGACGCCAAAACCTTTGACTGTAAATAAGTGTGATTTCCTGATTTCAGCAAATTTTTAATTGACGCTTATGGATCCACTCTTACGTTCCCCTTTCATTTTCTTAGGCAAGAAATTGCTGCAGGTCTTCCAAGCTCTTCAGATATTTTACGGTGAACAATGGAATTTTATTGATAGTTATTTCGATTGTTTCAATGTGTATACGAGGATCGTTCAAAGAATTCTCAGCCTTACCCAAAAGGATTTGGGGAAACAAGACTGGCTTTTCCTATTTGTTAATATAGTCCCCCTTGCCATTAATGCAGTTGGTCCAAATATGCTTAAGCATTGCAATCACAGAAAAATCTCCTCCGTAGCACCTATGATCTCATCATTGTTTCCAAAATGGCGACACTGCAGTTGGAATTTGAGTTTATGATGCAGGACGGTCAGATGGAGCTAATTCTGGTGAGTAAGCGGGTGGGGCTCGAATTTCGAAGCTCCAGTTGGCTGATTCAGTTACTCCAACATAAGCGGGTGTAAACAGGCGTGTTACCCTTAAGTAAGTGCACGTCTGCATTCGCCCCACCCACGATAAATTGCGAATTAATTGCTTCATTCATTTGTCTTAATTCTGATGCATAGTACGGAGGTATCCTCGACTTAGGTCGGAGATCCGTTCCTCCGGTGCGACGTAACCTGATTTTCGTCGTAGGTCGGAAGTCACCTACATAAGTACCCACGAGCCATAATGTAGGGCAAAATGCTCCCCCCCCCAAAAAAAAGACACAAACGTGAGATAGCGAGTGTAGTACCATCCAATATGGCGTACAACCCGTGATGAAACAAAGCCGTCTTCCTCATACAGCGCGGCGTAATTATGGGAGATAGCGCCGTAACCACGAAACGCCGTACGCCGGATCAGACGTAAACCAAGGACCTTCCTTACTCTCCATTAATATTTTTCTCTTTTCTAGGAAGTCTATCATGATCATTACACCTTCAGAACCAAAAAAAAGAAAAAACAAAACAGTAAACATCATTTTGCCAACAGACGCTACCTGCTTCAATGTTTCCACAGTTTGCTTTGGATCTTTGATTTAGGTTCGAACTGGTGAAACCAGGTATCATCTAATATGCGGTGGAAATTATCAGGGTCAGAATGTCCTGGAAATGAGAATCCTTTTCAGTTCCTGCTCGGGGGCCAGCATTCTTGGGACCCATCTTTCAGACAGGCTTGCCCATGCCAAAGATCTCAGTTGGCCTCAGTCATGCATCCTGCCCCTAGGCTATTTTCGCACGGCAGAGAGAAAGGGATATTTTAACGTTTTCTATAGAAAATACGCTAGAGAGCCGAATTCAGCTGAAGAGCAAAGCGTTAATAGCAGTAGGAGCCACTGTTTCTAAAATTACCATATTCCCAAGTGAACTCAATCGGATTTTCAAAGAGAGACTGTCTCGCTGTATAGATAAATAGATATGAATTGACAGAAATAATCTGAGACAGATCTATCTCAACCTCTTCATATCTATCTATCTCAGTCTACTGATATCTATCTATCGATCGATCAATTTATCAGCAGAGGGACAGATAGATAGATAGATAGATAGATAGATAGATCTATCTCATCCTCTTCATATCCATCTCACTATACTGATATCTACCTATCCATCTATACCAGATAATTTCAATCAATTCATATCTATCTATCGATATATACCTATATATATATATATATATATATATATATATATATATATAGAGAGAGAGAGAGAGAGAGAGAGAGAAAGAGAGACAGAGAGAGAAAGAGAGAGAAGGTGACATAAAATGTATATATATATATATATATATATATATAGGGATATATATACATATATATATATAGGGATATATATATATATATATATTAACAGGCTGAGATAGATAGATAGATAGATAGATAGATAGATAGATAGATAGATAGATAGATAGATCTATCTCACCCTCATTTATCTATATCAGTCTCCTGATATCTATCTATGATTATTTCTGTCAAGTCATCTCTGTCTGTCTGTCTGTCTGTCTCTGTCTCTGTCTCTCTCTCTCTCTATATATATATATATACACACATATATATACATATACATATATATATATATATATATATATATATATATATATATAAATAGTTATATAGATAGATAGATATGATCCAAAGATTTGTAGTATAATTAATTAGATTACTTTTTTAGTGCCACTGCAACATTGGAATCTAATTTGAGCAAATGTCATTGAAGGGGAAATTGATCTCATCAGAACAATTAATAATTCTTCATATACAATTTTCGAATATAGAAACAACGGCTCATGCCTCCTGGAGAATGAAAAAATAATAAAATAATTGTGTGGGTCTGTGTGTGTTTGTGTGGGTGCATGTGTCTGTATATATATATATATATATATATATATATATATATATATATATATAGTTAGGATTTACTTAGGATGTGGTGTTGAATATTTTCAATTTTGTTAGCTCTATCAAAAAGTATTCACCGTTGCTGCGTTGAGAACTAACTGGCTAATGTCATGTCAAGTTTGTGTGGGTCGCTAAATATTCCTGATATAATCTTCTCACCCTAATACCTGGTTTAGCTACGTCTGATAAACTAGAAATGGTGCGTGTTTGCCGATGTCTTCATTTTTTATTTTTGTTTAATGTAAACCGATATGCCTGATCCCAAGTTCTAGATGAGAAATTCTTTGTTTTCTTGGTTTAAAATTTTCCTTTAAACAAGAAATGTAACGATTATATTGAATGAATTGCTAGGTCTGCTGCTAGGAAACTGGGTTCACTGCGTCTTTCTAGGCAACTTTTCACTGCAGAATTCATACCTTGCACGATTATAAGTCTATTTCTTCGTTCGTTCATTGCATAATGTCACCACATCTGGTTTTGTATTCTTGATAAATATCTCGAGATTCTCGACAAAATTTCAAAGGAACATTTAGAATGTTAGCGGTCTTGACATGGCATCGTGGCTTCAGTCATTTTCGCACCGCCGTAACGAAACCGTTTCTTTTTTTTTTGTAGAAATATTTCAATGGCAATCATTCTGAAGAATTTTTTAATTTTTAGTACATCGAATTGAAGAATTGGTTGAGAGGTTTCACAATTGTAATGTTCAAATTGCGAGATGTAACCTTAAGATCTATGTCAATTGTTTCTTCGTTCGCACTCCTTGATTGGGAAGGCCTTTCCTGCCTCCTCCTCTGAGATCCGCCCTTCAAATGGTTAAATGCAACGTCAATGGTATGCCTTCTTGAGTTCTGTTTTTCATTGGTCTTTCTCATCACTAACATTTTTCTCATTTTCTTGCGTCTCAGTGTCTTTATTGCCTTCCTCGGAGTGAAATGCCTAGCTATAAATGTCAAAGGCTCAAGAGCCGCTCAACTTAGAGCGTTAGTGAATTGTGTGAGCGGTAAGAGTAAAACATAAGAGGCACAGTTGTGAGGATATGTAGGAAAGACAAGTGTTGCCCCTAAACTTGAATAGGTTAAGATTGTACAGATAGGGGTATCATCTCAGGATAATGTAACACAAGGCAGTAGTTCTTGGATAGAAGCTATCCAAGTGCCATTTATTTCTTACAAACGGAATACAAAGAACGTGGACATAATGCATCAAATTCTACGTGGCATTAAGGCTTAAGAACTGCTGCAACTAAGGAAAGTAGCTCGTCAAAACATTTGCCATGGAAATAGCGATAGAGTAGCGAGAGGTTTAGCTGTGAAAGTCTGAACTGGTGGAACTAAGGAATGTAGCTCATCTGAACATTTGCCATGGAAATAGCGATAGAATAGAGAGAGGCTTAGCTGTAAAGGTCTGAACTGGTGGAACTAAGGAATGTAGCTCATCTGAACATTTGCCATGGAAATAGCGATAGAGTAGAGAGGGGCTTAGATGTAAAGGTCTGAACTGGTGGAACTAAGGAATGTAGCTCATCTGAACATTTGCCATGGAAATAGCGATAGAGTAGAGAGAGGCTTAGCTGTAAAGGTCTGAACTGGGGGAACTAAGGAATGTATCTCGTCAGAACATTTGCCATGGAAATAGCGATAGAGTAGAGAGAGGCATAGTTGTAAAGGTCTGAACTGGTGGAACTAAGGAATTTAGCTTATCTGAACATTTGCCATGGAAATAGCGATAGAGTAGAGAGAGGCTTATATGTAAAGGTCTGTACTCGTGGAAATCAGGAATGTAGCTGGTCTGAGCTTTTGCTATGGAAATAGCGATAGTGTAGAGAGTGGCTTAGATGTAAAGGTCTGAACTGGTGGAACTAAGGAATGTACCTCCTCTGAACATTTCCCATGAAAATAGCGATAGAGTAGAGTGGGGCTTTGAGGTAAAGTTCTCAACTGGTGGAACTAAGGAATATTGCTCATCTTAACATTTGCCATGGAAATAGCGATAATTTAGCGAGGTAACATCTTTGGGAAAAGGATTGTGGAATTAAAAATACGAGGGACCTTCAAAGTGTTCTGATCCTCAGATACAATGACTTTGACGAAGAAGACAGTTTTATTTTAATTGTTTTAATATAATCCGACTTGATATCAATACACTTGGTTAAACGCTGCTCAAGCATTGCTCTTCCCTCACTGGTCTCCTGCTCGCCTGAATTCTCCATTGCGTATCTAATCTCCTCATTGTTTAAAAAAAATGCAACACCAAAGCCTTTATTTTAGGAAGAAGTCAGATGCAAATAAATCTTGTAAGGCGGATGGGGTAGCAATTCATAGCTCCAGTTTGTTCCTTCAAGTATAGCAACCTGAGCAGTGTGAATTCGCGCGTTATCTTGGAGCAAGCTGACAGATGCCGTTAGCTTCCCTCTGAGTTTCGATTTGATTTGTGGCGTAGATCCTTCATGCTAGGAGGTTCTTGTGAATGGTACCAGTTCGATAATTGCTGCATCTTCTCTCTCGTTTTCTTCCAGCCGAGGATGCCTATCGTTTCTGTTCGCCAATGAAAGACTCCAACAGAGAGTATTTTAACCTAACTATTTCATTAATGTACTAACTATCCAGTGGAGGTTGTTCCCCCTCAACATTGAGCTATTTCAGACACGAATCTCTACATGTCTACGCTGCTTAACCATTAAGACTCAACGCTCTGAAAAGCATTTCTGTATCTATCATTCCCACACTAGCTCAGCCAATTAAAATCGACTTCCTTATTATGTCTTATATCTGACCACGAATGTCAACCTCCTGAAGTCGGAACTGAGATTATAACGGAATGGACCGAAACAGAACTAATGCCTACAAACTTAGTTATCTGCTGGACAGTAAGACGTCCTTCATTCAAAAGAATACAGTGAGTGGTATCATCGGTATGAGGATTTTCGACGAGCTGACTGGGGGTCATCTTATGTGTTCTCCCTGTCCCGCTAATATTCCGCACCCCACCTCTTCATATTTGCATGCGCCTTATATTTTTCTTCATTGGGTCCAGGTCACTTGCCCCCTACGGCATTCACATATACTATTTCTGAAAAAAGAATGATATATCAGCATTGTTAGGACCCATCTTTCGGACAGCTTCCTCATTCCAAAGATCTGCTGGACATTTAGATGTCTGTCAGCAAAAACCATGACTTGTCCATAACTGGTTTAGGTTTTTGGGCCACCTGACTGATGGTTAGCTTCTGTACGGTCCACGATCCTCTTAAATTGCACAGCACCTTTCGTGACAGTTGAAAAGAAAGAGGAGTCCTCAGCAAGTATCTGTACCATGTCCTCTTTCTTTTTCCTTCGTTTCTGTCTGCATCTCGTTTTCTTTCATTCGTTCTTTCTTCGTTTCTTTCATTTTATTTCTTAGCAATCACTTTCTTTTCATAACTTTGATCTCTCATTTTTTGTCTCTCTCATATTGTCCTTCTATTTCTCTTTCGCTGACTCTCCTCTTTCTCTCTTTCTCACACTGTCGTTCTCACATTCTTTTTCACCATCATTTTTTCTCTTTCCTTCTCTTTCTCTTTTCTTCACCCTCTCGCTCACTTGCCCATTTCTCTCCGTTTCCCTCTCATTCTATTTCTCTCTTTCTTACATTCTTTTTCTCTTTCCATATCGTCCTCTCTTTCTTCCACCCACTTGCGTACATTCGTTTTCTCCGTCGCTCTTTCTCTTTCCCTCGCTTTCTCACTTTCTTACAATCTCTTTCTTACATTATTTTTCTCTCTTTCTTACTATTTTACTCTTTCCTTCCCTATTAATCTTTCTCACCTTCTATATTTCTCACGCTCACTTTCTCTTTCTCTTTCCTCTGATTCTCTTTCCTTCTCCCCACACTCACTTTCTCACTTTATTTTCACCTTTCTCTCTCTCACACTCGCTTTCTCATTCCCTAATATTCTCACTTTGCCTCCTCTCTCTCTCTCTCTTACATTCTCTCTTTCACACACTTTCTCTTTTCCTCTATGTCTTACTCTCTTCTCTGCCTCTCTCTTTCCCTCCCTCTCATTCTTTCTACCTTTCTGTCTTTCTCACACTCACTCTTTCTTTTTTAGATATTTTGACTAATCAGAACTCTGATTTGTTCATTTTTAGACTTGTCACACACCTCGCGCATTTGTATGGTCCGCACCTGCACAGAATTTCAGGCAGAAATCTGAATGAATTTTTTCTAGTTTTATAAGAACTGGTAGTGTGTCGCCACAACAAAGTTTTCAGATATGACTCTTTCTGTGTGAGGCATAGTACATTTTGAACGACCTTGGTAATTTACTTAGATTTGAAATGCATATTTGGCTATTCCATTGCATCTTCGGATTTCGCTATCACATTTTCCAACTTCTGTTAAAACGCTTGCTAGATATTTAAACTTCTGTAATTGTTTGATGTTGACAACTCCAATTCATGATTCGCACCTTGGGAATTTTCTTTGGCTCATAAACATACATTCCGTTTTCTTACTGTTAAGGGGTGATCCGTTATTCTGAGAAACACATAAAGACTATAGTCTACAGAGATCTTGTTCTACAAGACGTGCGCGATCATGGCTCTCCCCAGGCTCTTGCCACTTTTAAAATCTTGGAAACCTTTGTTTTTCACCATCACTCCAACTCGATCACACAAATTAGTCAATTAGTTGGTCCACAACATTTTTTTCTTCGATATAACCCGAGAGTCAAACTCTCCAAGCCATCAGTCCTCATTTATATTTTTACGGCTGGTCAATTATTTTTCACCATTTTCTGTAAATGTCAAATTCTCCAAGCCCTCTTTCCTCATTATGCACCTGAGGATTTTCGAATCCTCTTTCTGATAATGCGTAGAAGTGTCTTTTCCATAAGATTCGTTTCCATTTTCCATAAGATTCTTTCCTTGATTATTTCATTCATTCATTCATTCATTCATTCATTCTTTCTTTCTTTCTTTCTTTCTTTCTTTCTTGTGCTTTCTTATTTGCTTCTTCAAACATCTATTTCATACTTTCCGCATATGTTAATTTTATCTTTCTTTTATTCTTTCTCCCCTTCTTTGTTTCAACAAATAACTATTTTCATTCTTTCGAATATTTTAATTTTATATTTCTTTCTTTCTTTCTTTCATCAAATATCTATTTTCATTCTTTCTAATATTTTAATTTTATATTTCTTTCTTTCTTTCTTTCATCAAATATCTATTTTCATTCTTTCGAATATTTTAATTTTATATTTCTTTCTTTCTTTCTTTCTTTCATCAAATATCTATTTTCATTCTTTCGAATATTTTAATTTTATATTTCTTTCTTTCTTTCTTTCATCAAATATCTATTTTCATTCTTTCGAATATTTTAATTTTATATTTCTTTCTTTCTTTCTTTCATCAAATATCTATTTTCATTCTTTCGAATATTTTAATTTTATATTTCTTTCTTTCTTTCTTTCATCAAATATCTATTTTCATTCTTTCTAATATTTTAATTTTATATTTCTTTCTTTCTTTCTTTCTTTCATCAAATATCTATTTTCATTCTTTCGAATATTTTAATTTTATATTTCTTTCTTTCTTTCTTTCTTTCTTTCATCAAATATCTATTTTCATTCTTTCGAATATTTTAATTTTATATTTCTTTATTTTTTTCTTTCTTTCTTTCATCAAATATCTATTTTCATTCTTTCGAATATTTTAATTTTATATTTCTTTTTTCTTTCTTTCTTTCTTTCTTTCTTTCTTTCAACAAATATCTATTTTCATTCTTTCGAATATTTTAATTTTATATTTCTTTATTTCTTTCTTTCTTTCTTTCATCAAATATCTATTTTCATTCTTTCGAATATTTTAATTTTATATTTCTTTCTTTCTTTCATCAAATATCTATTTTCATTCTTTCGAATATTTTAATTTTATATTTATTTCTTTTTTTCTTTCATCAAATATCTATTTTCATTCTTTCGAATATTTTAATTTTATATTTATTTCTTTTTTTCTTTCATCAAATATCTATTTTCATTCTTTCGAATATTTTAATTTTATATTTCTTTCTTTCTTTCTTTCATCAAATATCTATTTTCATTCTTTCGAATATTTTAATTTTATATTACTTTCTTTCTTTCTTTCTTTCTTTCATCAAATATCTATTTTCATTCTTTCGAATATTTTAATTTTAAATTTCTTTCTTTCTTTCTTTCTTTCATCAAATATCTATTTTCATTCTTTCGAATATTTTAATTTCATATTTCTTTCCTTCTTTCTTTCTTTCATCAAATATCTATTTTCATTCTTTAGAATATTTTAATTTTATATTTCTTTCTTTCTTTCATCAAATATCTATTTTCATTCTTTCGAATATTTTAATTTTATATTTCTTTCTTTCTTTCATCAAATATCTATTTTCATTCTTTCGAATATCTTAATTTTATATTTCTTTCTTTCTTTCTTCCCTTCTTTCTTCCATCAAATATCTAATTTCATTCTTTCGAATATTTTAATTTTAAATTTCTTTCTTTCTCTCTTTCTTTCTTTCATCAAATATTTATTTTCAGTCTTTCAAATATTTTAATTTCATAATTCTTTCCTTCTTTCTTTCTTTCATCAAAATATCTATTTTCATTCTTTCGAATATTTTAATTTTATATTTCATTCTTTCATTCATCAAATATCTATTTTCATTCTTTCGAATATTTTAATTTTATATTTCTTTCTTTCTTTCTTTCATCAAATATCTATTTTCATTCTTTCGAATATTTTAATTTTATATTTCATTCTTTCTTTCTTTCTTTCATCAAATATCTATTTTCATTCTTTCGAATATTTTAATTTTATATTTCTTTCTTTCTTTCTTTCATCAAATATCTATTTTCATTCTTTCGAATATTTTAATTTTATATTTCTTTCTTTCTTTCTTCCCTTCTTTCTTTCATCAAATATCTATTTTCATTCTTTCGAATATTTTAATTTTATATTTCTTTCTTTCTTTCTTTCATCAAATATCTATTTTCATTCTTTCGAATATTTTAATTTTATATTTTTTCTTTCTTTTTTTCTTTCTTTCTTTCATCAAATATCTATTTTCATTCTTTCGAATATTTTAATTTTATATTTCTTTCTTTCTTTCTTTCTTTCATCAAATATCTATTTTCATTCTTTCGAATATTTTAATTTTATATTTCTTTCTTTCTTTCTTTCATCAAATATCTATTTTCATTCTTTCGAATATTTTAATTTTATATTTCTTTCTTTTTTTTCTTTCTTTCTTTCATCAAATATCTATTTTCATTCTTTCGAATATTTTTTATTTTATATTTCTTTCTTTCTTTCTGTTTTTTTTTCATCAAATATCTATTTTCATTCTTTCGAATATTTTAATTTTATATTTCTTTCTTTCTTTCTTTCTTTCATCGAATATCTATTTTCATTCTTTCGAATATTTTAATTTTATATTTCTTTCTTTCTTTCTTTCATCAAATATCTATTTTCTTTCTTTCGAATATTTTATATTATATATTTCTTTCTTTCTTTCTTTCTTTCATCAAATATCTATTTTCATTCTTTCGAATATTTTAATTTTATATTTCTTTCTTTCTTTCTTTCTTTCATCAAATAATTATTTTCATTCTTTCGAATATTTTAATTTTATATTTCTTTCTTTCTTTCATCAAATATCTATTTTCATTCTTTCGAATATTTTAATTTTATATTTCTTTCTTTCTTTCTTTCTTTCATCAAATATATATTTTCATTCTTTCGAATATTTTAATTTTATATTTCTTTCTTTTTTTTTCTTTCTTTCATCAAATATCTATTTTCATTCTTTCGAATATTTTAATTTTATATTTCTTTCATCAAATATCTATTTTCATTCTTTCGAATATTTTAATTTTATATTTCTTTCTTTCTTTCTTTCATCAAATATCTATTTTCATTCTTTCGAATATTTTAATTTTATATGTCTTTCTTTCTTTCTTTCATCAAATATATATTTTTATTCTTTCATATATTCTAATTTGCTCATTCATTCATTCTCACTTTTTCACTTTCCTTCTTTCTTTCTTTCTTTCTTTTTCTTAATTTCTTCCTACAGATATCTCTTTCCTAGCTTTCTACAATCTCTTGCCACCTGTAGCTCTGAGCAACGTTTGTTTTTCGCCATCACTCCAACACGTTCACAAAAATTGGTCAAGTAGGTGACCCTCAGGTATGGCTCTTCTTTCTGTGTGAAGTTTAGAACTTGTGAAACGGCCCTCGTAGCATGTTATTTACACTGTTCTGTTCCTTTACGACTTGGTTTACATACCGCCGTCACATTAGAGATGAAGGGATTCAATTTATGATTGTCGTAGAGGAATGCTCGGAACCCAGTGGAAGGCAGAGTCAGTTGTTGTTCGGTGGGACAATGCATCTTGTATCTCAAAAGTCACCCATTCATCACTATATATATATATATATATATATATATATATATATATATATAGAGAGAGAGAGAGAGAGAGAGAGAGAGAGAGATTCGCGCAATAATTTTTTAACGAAGAATTGCCTCGTGCGAAACTGTCCTGGGTCTGACGATAAACTACATCCGACAGCAAGGCCCCTGATCAGGAGGTGTTGATGAGCGTGGAATCACCTTTTAATTGCCGATATTCCCAGGTTCACCCTGACCCGGGGTGGTAACAGCTATGGGCAAATAGTTAACCCCCAAACTGAGGTCAAAACACTATGAAAGTCTAAAAATATGTTTTAATACCAGTAATAAATTGTTGTAAAAAGTTCTTACCAGCAATACATTTTTGAAGAAAAAAAATATTACCAACAATACATTTTTGAAAAATATTACCAGCAATAATTTTTTGAAAAAAAAGAAAAAAAGAAAGAAACAATTACCAACAATAAACTTTTGAAAAAATCGTATTACCAGCAATACATTATTGAAAAAAGACAAATTAGCTGCAATACATTTTGGAAAAAAATATTATCAGCAATAAACCTTTGAAAAATAATATCAACTGCACTGTATAGTAAGGTCAGTTGGGTACCATCTGAACAGAGCCACAATGTGCTGCCCATGTTTGGAAAATAAAATATTTCTGCAATGTGAAACACATACATAAAAAAAAAAACACAGTCAGTTAAAAATTAAAAATGAAGATTATCCATGATGAAGGCTAAAAGAATAGCCAAAAGTGCTCGGATATGCAGAATTTAAGTTTTTAAACAGTTTGTGTCCAGAAAGGAAAACACTTGTACAAACACATGAAAATTAAACAAAAAGCTTAATCACAGTACATTGGCAGTCATCTTTCACTAAAACCAATATATATATATATTCTTCTTGGAAAAAAAAATATTATCAGCAATAAACCTTTGAAAAATAATATATTGCCAGCAATTCATTTTTGGATAAAATATCAGCAATATATGTTTGATAAAAGAAATGTTAGCAGCAATAAAAAGAAACTTGTCGGCATTAAATATCACATTGAAGTTGATATGCCGTAAACCAAACCAAACGAAACCTAGATGGTATATTACCGTAATCATTTTTTTTTATCGATGAATTGCCTAGTGTAAAACGTCCCAAAAAGTAACTCCCACACAAAAACAATCTTAAAACTTTTGGCATTGATTTTGGAAAACGGTGACAGAAAATCGATCTGTGCGGTGTGATATGATTAAATGTTTGCAAGACGTTCGAGGAAGATAGGTTTGTTAGTGCTTTCTGCCAATGAGCTTTCACAAAGTTGGACATGACCTCAGTTTCAGATAATTTTCAGTCGTTGGCATACATGCGACATTTATAGGAAGGTCTTCTTACCCAAAATTTAAGTGTCACCTAAGATCTCATGACAGGAACCAATCCTAAGCTGACAGCGTTGAGAGCAATCAACAGCGACTTACAGTGAATTTATCTTAGTTTCGTGACAAAGTATGTGGGTCAGCAGCAGGTGTGAAGAGTCACTTCAGAGTTCATAAGGACTGGGTGAACTGGGATAACAGACACAAGTATTTCGTTTATCATATGTGCTGTCAGTTCTGCAGAAGTGATTCGGACATTTTGAACTTTACACTTGCACCCTGAATTCGCTATCTCGGTGCATATATATATATATATATATATATATATATATATATATATATATATATATATATATATATAAATATCCAGAAAAGAAGAAAATTATAACACAAGTAAAATTAAACTGACGATTGCACTAGCATAAAACAGACTGTCGCCTCTAAGTGCTGACTTCCATGTCCACTTTTATATTTACACACGCTCTATCTCTGATATTGAGCACTTTATCCCATAAATATAGCACACTTTAAGACTATATTTCTTCATATATATATATATATATATATATATATATATATATATATATATATATATATATATATATATGAAGAAATATAGTCTTAAACAATACAATGTAAGAGGGAGGGGAAATTCTAGGGATGGCTCCGAATTATCGCTGGTATTTAACCCCCCTGAACCTTCTTTCTTACGTGCCAAAAGTCTTATGAATTGAGTTGGCTCTTTTCTAATTGTTCAATTTAGCTATAAGTTGTGACCTCCTGACCTAGTTTTCCTCTCTACGGTTCCCTCTTTTTTCAACTTATTCATGTTATCTTAATGGTTCTTGAATAGACTTTGAAGATGGAAGCCAGAGTATGTATGTTGCTACAAATTATTGAAGGCCTGCATTATCTTTTGCCTCTTTAGCTTTAAGTGGAAATCATGATCCCGATTCCCTCTCGACTGTTCCCACTTTTAAAAATGTATTCAAGTTAACTTGATCGTCCTTTGAATGGACTTTGAAGACGGAAGCCAGACTGTATGTTGATACCATATATTGAAGGTCTGAATGATTATTTTCCTCTTTAGCTCTAAGTGGAAATGATGATCCCGATTCCCTCTCTACTGTTCTCTGTTTTTTAAACTTATTCCCGTTATCTTGATGGTTCTTGTATGGACTTTGAAGATGGAAGCCAGAGTATAAATGTTGGTACCATTAATGAAGTCTTGAATGATTTTTCCTCTCACCATTGCTCATTTGAAAAGACAGTGATTCTTACGATGGCTAAACGCTTTTCTGAAAAACTGTGGAAAAGAAACTCTATTAGTTTAGTGTTTTTTTTAGATATTGAACATTTTGTGGAATGGAGAATTATCCCATACTGTTACACGATTTGGACAATTTTACTTTTACACCAGGTATTTTTGTGTTGTTTTGTGTTTAGTAAGAGCGTTTATGCTGTAAAATACGAAAAATATATAAAACTTATAATATATTACAGGAAGTGGAGAAGTGCAAACCTTGTTGCCACTAATCAATATGGCCCCATCAATCTAAACTAGCGATGACCAATACAGTGTAGCAATTACACTGCGTAGTACAAGACGACATTTCTTGTTATAAACCAGTTACCTATATCGAACATACTACAACCACCTTCAGTAGAAAGGTCTCACGTGCCACTTAGCTGACCAAAGTTTTATAAAAATCACTTAGCCACCTACAATTTACAAAAACCCTCGCTTTACGAGAGGCCCTGCATATAAGACATATCGTTCCCAGTATAAAATTCGTCTTATTCAAAAACGGTAATGGTGTGTGTTGTAAGTTTTTTAAAATTTTTAAATAGAAAATCACTCACTTGAATGCCAGAAGCGCCCAAAGCACGAGGCTCGAAATAAATGCTTCTCGGTTTTCTATTGTCTTTTACTTTAATATATATATATATATATATTATATGATTTGATTATAATGGTGCAGAACCAACCACACTTTTTGGTAGAGCCAGATACAGAGAATTGGTATATATCATGGCACAAGATATCCAAATGACCATCCTGAAGTTTCGAATTCAGAACTGTCTTCCTATTGACCGTTTGCCAATCAAGACTATAAGGCCTAATTTTTCCTGTTTTTTAACCCTAGCTGGTGGGAAGTCATATATTCCTACCTTTCCTAAAGGTGTTAGCACGAACTCAAACACGACTCTCTATCTATCTATCTATCTATCTATCTATCTATCTATCTTTTCATATCTATCTATCTGTCTTTTCATATCTATCTATCTACCTATCTATCTATCTATCTATATATCTATCTATCTATCTGTCAGTCTTTTCATATCTATCTATCTATCTATCTATCTATCTATCTATCTCTGTTCATAACTATATATCCATGTCTCTTCATATCTATCTATCTATCTATCTATCTATCTATCTCAGTCTGTTCGTATCTATCTATCTATCTATCTATCTATCTATCTATCTATCTATCTATCTATCTATCTCTGTTCATAACTATATATCCATGTATCTTCATATCTATCTATCTATCTATCTATCATAGTCTGTCCATATTTATTTATGGTACACTTTTTGTAGTAGTAACTTAGATATTCTAATTTAAGAGTGTATAATAAATAATCATTGCTCTACTCTTGTATCGAGCCCTGTTTTAAATTAATATTTTGAAAGTTGGGATTTTATTCTTCGTTCTTTTACATATATATATATATATATATATATATATATATATATATATATATATATATATATGTGTGTGTGTGTGTGTGTGTGTGTGTATGTGTGTGTGTGTGTGTGTGTGTGTGCATTTAAGCAGCAATCCTTCTTTCATGCACATTTCACTGAATACGACAGACAAGGTTCTTTTATTTATTTTTTTATACAATTTCTCATGCGATCTAATAATTTATTTTTCTTTTCGGATGATAAATTATATAAAAACTGGCCGAATGTTTTTTTTTTATTTATTATAAAAAATTTAAAACTTCTAACCTTATAGTTAAAATAATAATTCATCTAGAAGAAAATTAAATAAGGCAAATATTATTTACGAATTTAAATGCCCATTAAGGAATAGTATTCCCGATCAATGAAAATTCGTAAATAATTATACAGGCCACACAACAACATGTTTGACACGCAGACTAACTCTACACCTTTCTGACCATAGCTCAATTAGATCTCATTTGAATATTCATGGGGACCTACCGGACACTATTCGTTACATAATTGTTGACAACACTAATATAATAGCATCAAAAAGGCTAAAAATAATGGAAGCCTTATTAATAAAAACAAAAAACAACACTTAATAATATTAACTTTGAACATGGACATAATATCTTGAAAAATGAAAAGATTTTATAAAACATACATACAACAAACTATTTTTTATTTAACAGTTAAAATATTTAATCCTTGAAAATGGCTAAATGTATAGCCGAAAGCGCTCGGATAAAAAGAACATTAGAACAGTTTTTATATAATTTATCACCCGAAAAGAAAAACATATTAGATTGCATAAGAAATTGTATAAAAAAAAACTAAATAAAAGCACCTTGTCTGTCGTATATATATATATATATATATATATATATATATATATATGTATATATGTATGCAGGTGTGCAGAAAAATAGGAAAGAACACGTTAGGTAGATAATCCGGTGTTCCTTAGTATTTAGCTTTATTTTCAAAAGGACAGTGCTCCATACAGAAGTAGAGCTTATATTATAATAATATTTTTAGTTTTTAAAAATATGATTCCTCCGCTACATAAGAGTTCTCATGTTTCAAAAGCGAGAGCCGAGACCCCTAACATAATTTTTTAAGTTATGAAGAGTTAAGGCGTCTGGACTCGCTTGACAAGGAAGCGGGTCCAGACGCCTTAACTCTTCATAACTTAAAAAATTATGTTAGGGGTCTCGGCTCTCGCTTTTGAAACATGAGAACTCTTATGTAGCGGAGGAATCATATTTTTAAAAACTAAAAATATTATTATAATATATTATATATATATATATATATATATATATATATATATATATATATATATATATATATATATATATACAATGTCATTCGCATACAGCCCTTTTTCGCTGTATCACTGCTCATCAGTGCGACTAGACAACCGAATGCATCAGGCCAGGATCGAAAGCCGACTGATTTGGTATCGGAGCTTCGGCAGAGAGAAATACGATTTCTAGCGTATTGATTTTACGAATGTCACCAAACAACAGACGGCCAGAGTGCTCTATTCATTAATGAAGAGCGATACGTTAGCGCTGACAGCTGCTGCTTATAGAATTCGCCCATCCCTTAACATTGGTCAACCGAAAAATTTCATATATATATATATATATATATATATATATATATATATATATATATATATATAGTTTACGAAAAACTAGGTAATCCGTATGGGAAGACCCAATGAGGATAGAATCCAGAGAGCTCAATGTAAATCAGAGCTAATAATTTAAATAAAAACAGATTGCTTTAAGGTTCCATATAATAAATTATTTCACCACAGCCCTTCAAAAAGACAGTGGATCATCAGATTTATTATATATGCATGTATGTATAACATTTAATAGTAATATTAGCCTTTTCCTTCTCAACAAGTACTCGATATTCACTAACGAGCAGATTTCTTAAAACAATTTGTCACCAAGATAGCTTAATTCACAAACTGATGTCACTCTTTCCAGTATTGATGGGTGTTGCCTTCCTAATCTTTCGGTTTAAGTAATATGGAAAAACAACATCTTGATTATGTCACTATTTTCTCTTCGAGTTACATGTGATATCCATTTTAGTTGTCACCTCTGCTGAAAGTCCACAAGTGATGTGGTTTCTGTCACTTGGTGCAGTTCTGTGTTTGTGGTCCTATAGCGTCAATCCACGAGGTGCGAAAAAAGAACGACCCTCTCTGAGAGGTACATCTCTCACTTGAAGAATTTTGAATCAATATCAGAGAAATCGGTTTTGTTAAACTGAATTTGTATATATGTCTGAAGGAGTTATTTTTCCTCCGCATTGCATTCATATAAAAGTCTCTGAAGTGTTGGGATCATAACTTACGCAAGCATATCAGCTTCATGTCTCGCACTTCTCGCCAGTGGAACTCCCTCCCCTTTTCTTGTTTCCTTGATAGCTATAATCTCCAACTATTCAAATGTAACGTCAATCGACGTCTCCAGATGCCCTGATCCACCCCTAACCGTCTCTTCACCCTTTCTTCTATCACTCCTATTTGTTCTCGCTCTAACTCTGTAACCCCTTGCATGCTAGTGGCTTTCCACCTTGCTTGAGGTGAAACGCTAAAAAAAAACCTTTTTTATTTTCTCGCCTGTGGAACTCCAATAGCTTCATGTCTCGCACTTCTCGCCTGTGGAACTCCCTCCCCTTTTTCTGTTTCCCTGATAGCCATAATCTCCAACTATTCAAATGTAATGTCAATCGACGTCTCCAGATGCCCTGATCTATCCCCTATCCTTCTCTTCATCCTTTCCTCTATCACTCCTCTTTGATCTAGCTCCTACTCTCAGAGAAGAAAACCCCTTGCGTGCTAGTGGCTTCCCGCCTTGCTTGGGGTTGAATGCTTTAAAAAAAATCAATTGCTCTACTGTGCCTCCTATAAAAACGCAAGAAAACCTAAGAATTAACTTTTGTTCCAGAAGAACATGAACACTTAAAGAATGCAAACCTACACCCGAAAACAGTAACGAAAACAAATTCCTACCACGCCACCTGCAAGCACATCATGGATCAAAAAGAGTAAATAACATGCCCTAAATCGAACAAACTTTATTTCAAATGGCAAAATATAGATCCGAAAAAAACTCGAAAAATGTCAATAAATAAAATAAAGCGTCAGGATTGCAAATAACCAAGATTATTAACTCCAACCAAATGATCTACAGAAATCCGGTATCACTCATAATCCCCCCAGTGACCTATATAGAGGAAGTCCGCGCAAGGAGTAGTTCGTAGACTAGCGATTTGCAGTGGCTTGAAACTGGGAATCAGCATGATTTCTATGTTCTCTTCCACTCTTTTTGCATATTAATAAATAAATAAAAGCTCAAAAGACTTATCTATCTTATCAAAAGACATATTTCGAACATACACCGCACATAAAAGACACCAAAAATTGATTTTAAAAAAAAATCAGGAATGTTCTATAAAAAAAAATTAAATGTGTTTTACATATAATCTGAAATTGTTTAAAAAATATTTTTTTTTATTATTGTACCGCTATAATATGTATTTTTCCAACCCTTAGGAAATTAATATCCATTATTTCGTTTACACCTTGCTGAGTACGACTACATCCACCTTCTGCGTACGATTATAAATTACGTCCAACAGAAAGGCCACGGATCAGGAGTTTTTGAGGTACCACCTCTTAATTGTTGGTGTTCTCAGGTCTACTGTCACCCGGGGTGGTAGCACCAGTTAGGGTCCCAGCTATGGACAAATAGTTAACCTCCAAACTGGGGTCAAAACATTATGAAAATGTAAAAACTGGTTTTAATAGCAGAAATAATTTGCAAAAATTATTACTAGCAATACATTTTTGAAAAAAAAAAAAATATTATAAGCAATTGATTTTGAAATAAAATATTACCAGCGATACATTTTTGAAGAAAAAATATTACGAGAAATAGATTTTTATTACCATCAGTGAAAATTTTGCCGGCATTAAATAACCCACTGAGGTCGATATGCCGTAAAACAAAACAAAATAATCTTTGTTTATACAAATATTATTATATTATTATTATTATTATATTATTATTATAATATTATTATTATTATATTATATTATTATCATATTATTATTATATTATTATCATATTATTATAATATTATTATTATATTATTATTATAATATTATTATTATTATATTATTATTATCATATTATTATTATTATATTATTATCATATTATTATTATATTATTATCATATTATTATTATTATTATTATATTATTATTATAATATTATTATTATTATATTATTATTATTATATTATTATCATATTATTATTATATTATTATCATATTATTATTATTATATTATTATTATAATATTATTATTATATTATTATTATCATATTATTATTATATTATTATCATATTATTATTATTATATTATTATTATTATAATATTATTATTACTATATTATTAGTATATTATTATTATCATATTATTATTATTATATTATCATATTATTATTATATTATTATTATAATATTATTATCATATTATTATTATTATATTATTATCATATTATTATTATATTATTATCATATTATTATCATTATTATATTATTATAATATTATTATTATATTATTATCATATTATTATTATATTATTATCATATTATTATTATATTATTATTATAATATTATTATTATTATATTATTATTATAATATTATTATTATTATATTATTATTATCATATTATTATTATTATATTATTATCATATTATTATTATATTATTATCATATTATTATTATTATTATTATATTATTATTATCATATTATTATTATTATATTATTATATTATTATTATATTATTATCATATTATTATCATTAATAATATTATATTATTATTATCATATTATTATTATTATATTATTATTATAATATTATTATTATTATATTATTATCATATTATTATTATATTATTATCATATTATTATTATTATTATTATATTATTATTATCATTATTATAATCAATTAAATTAAATCAAGTTTTAAGTTTTCACATTTTTGTTACTTCGATTTGTAATTTTTAAAATTTCTTTTTTAAATATATTGGAATCTTGTGAGAATTCATATCAATTATTCGGCAGGACCCTTTTTATGACTGCGTCTGGTCTATTGACATTAACTTTCCTGTCTGTGACGATTGGGGCATTTCACAGTATAGTCCCTACATCACAAATTGTGATATAATTTGGCTGGTGCTTTTACCATGTATCACGGACTAGTTCGAACAGAAATGCCAATAAATAGATTGTCCTAACCTGTAGTGTCTATTATTATTATTATTATTATTATTATTATTATTATTATTATTATTATTATTGTGTATGGTATTATGTTGGAAGAGAGTAATTTTAAGGGCCTAATTACCGAACCCCTTACAAGTTGTGTGAGTAAAAAGGGCATTGCAGGAGAGTTATCTATGCACATTTGGGATGTTTTGTTTAGATTGGAGAGGGTTGTGAGGCTGATATATACAGTAAAGCACAAGGTAATCATTTGTAACCCTGAGATGCTGATATATATCCAGGAATTTTCCTCACAGGATTTTCGGTACAGTTCTTCATCATAGCCAATGACCCTTTCACAACACGGATAATTGTAGTTTTATGTTACCACATTTTTGTTACTTCGATTTGTAAGTGATTATAATTTGACAGATTTGAAAATCTTTATTATTATTATTTTATTTTCCTTTGGTTTCTGGTGTATGCTCATTTCTTTCTGGGTCTCGACCAGGGACCTAAGGTCAGAAATGGCATCATGACATTTTCCACTAAGCAATTTTGGAAAAGAAATAACACAGATTTTACAAAGATAAAGCCCTTCGTTGGGTGTGGGAATTACTTGTGAGAACATTTTCTTTGTATTTCTTAAAGACATGAGCCACCAGGGATTCGTTTGCGGTGTCTATTGGAATCTTTTCCAATCCGTCCGAGGGCTCCAACTACAACTGAAATTGTTAATGTCCTCATGCACCACATTTGTGAGATTCCGATTGCAAGGTTCTTGTAGTTTGATATTTTTTTCAAAATCTTCAAAGATACATTGCAGTCTGCAGGGACTGCCATATCAATAAGGAGGCACATTTTGTTTTTGCGGTCTCTAATAACAATGTCAGAGCCATTAGCTTTGATTGTTCTGTGTGTATTGTAAAGTCTCAGAAAATTCTTACAGGTCCTATCTACGTAACCGGGTTTGGGTGGGATTCATATAAATTTCTGTGAAGTTTTCTTTCCGTGAAATTGCAGATTTTCCAGTACAGATATTAGCCCAAACTTACCTGACGTATTTTATATTCAGTGGGTGCCAATACCGTGCCACCTGACACAAGATGGTCAATTGTTTCCGGGTATTTATCACAGACTCTGAATTTTGGATTAACACAATTTTTTCGTATGTACATTTGGAAATTTCTAGTTAGAAAACCTTGGTTCTTTTGCAGCAAGAATAAAATCTTCGGTTTCAGCTTTTAACCCTGCACTACGTAACCCCCCCTGATGGGTAGTGAGTTTGGTAGGGGCAGAATATATTATTATTATTATCTATATTCCTATATCCATCTATCGATCTATCTATTTATCTATATATGTATATCTATCTCTATATATATCTTAACTAATATGTTGATACAATAGTTGTCAGTGAAAATGAATAACCTATTGCCCCTTATTAAAAAAAATCAGTTTTCTCTATATCCATAGAAATTAATATTACGAATGTACATGCTTATAAAGCTCCGTAAATTTCAAAATTAGTTACTCCAAAATTCGATTGAGGATGAAACAGAACTAGCAGCTTTAATTTAATTTAATTTCTATGAATGAAACTGAAGTTTTTAGCTTCTGTTTTGGAAACATGAGAACTCTTATGTAGCGATGGAATCATATTTTTTTTTTTAAATTAATTATAATATGGGCTCTACTGTTGTATCGAACACTGTTTTTTAAAATAAAAAGAAAATACTGAAGAACTTTGGATTATTAACCTAACGGTTCTTTCCTATCTATCTTATGTATAAAAAATTAAAAGAAAATTTTGTAAATTTTGGGTTTAAAATAAAGTAATTGTTTTCATCTTAAGATATAACATCTTTTGCAGAATAACAATGGGCTAAATGTTTTTTTTACGTAAATGCGTTGTTCTGCCTAAATGGACAGACAATTGGTCATGAATTCGGTTATTAAAAAGTTCTCTTTTTTAGGAGTAAACATCATTCGTAGATTTAATGTTTACAGCAGGCTTGCGATCAGTCTGGCGATGTCGTTTGTCCCTCGTTAGTGGACAGATTACTTTTGCATATTTAACAATTCATATTTCGCTGACACCAAAATTAAGTTGCGTTACACTCAACAAAAGAGATGCAAAAGTCGAAATTGTCCGACCTCTTTTTGCTGACCCCCCCGAGTGAGGTTGCACGCGGGCTCAGTGCAGTGCATGCATGCATCTCTCTGTCTGTCTGTCTATCTATCTATCTATCTTTCTATCTCAGTCTGTTCCTTATCTATCTATCTATCTATCTATCTATCTATCTATCTCAGTCTGTTCCTTATCTATCTATCTATCTATCTATCTATCTATCTCAGTCTGTTCCTTATCTATCTATCTATCTATCTCAGTCTGTTCCTTATCTATCTATCTATCTATCTATCTCAGTCTGTTCCTTATCTATCTATCTATCTATCTATCTATCTATCTATCTATCTATCTATCTATCTCAGTCTGTTCCTTATCTATCTATCTATCTATCTATCTATCTATCTCAGTCTGTTCCTTATCTATCTATCTATCTATCTATCTATCTATCTATCTATCTATCTATCTCAGTCTGTTCCTTATCTATCTATCTATCTATCTATCTATCTATCTCAGTCTGTTCCTTATCTATCTATCTATCTATCTATCTATCTCAGTCTGTTCCTTATCTATCTATCTATCTATCTATCTATCTATCTATCTATCTATCTATCTATCTATCTCAGTCTGTTCCTTATCTATCTATCTATCTATCTATCTATCTATCTATCTATCTATCTCAGTCTGTTCCTTATCTATCTATCTATCTATCTATCTATCTATCTATCTATCTATCTATCTATCTCAGTCTGTTCCTTATCTATCTATCTATCTATCTATCTATCTATCTCAGTCTGTTCCTTATCTATCTATCTATCTATCTATCTATCTATCTATCTCAGTTTGTTCCTTATCTATCTATCTATCTATCTATCTTGGTCTGTTTTCTCTCTCTCTCTCTCTCTCTCTCTCTCTCTCTCTCTCTATATATATATATATATATATATATATATATATATATATATATATATATATATATAGCTCTACAAATTTTAAAACAGATAAAATTAGAAAGATAATTTATAGTGAATTCGGAAACCTAAATCTAAAAACTATAGCAGACACTAAATTAAAAAGGGTAAACTTCCTAGACTTAATAAAAAACAATTACACACCCTACAGGAAACCTAACACTAACCCCTTGTATGTACACCCTAAGTGAAACCACCCTCCATCTATAATTAAGCATATACCCACATCAATAGAGAAAAGAATAAGCATGAACTCCGCAAATAAGGAAATATTCCGACAGCACAGTAATTTTTATAAAACAGCCCTGAAAAATAGCGAATACAAAAGCGCTGACATAAGCTATATAAACAATAGTACCTATAGTAAGAAAAACAGGAAAAGAAAGGTCATATGGCATACCCCTCCGTTCAACTAAATGGTCAGTACTAAACTTGGGCATAAGTTCCTAGCTTTAATTGAAAAACTCTTTCCCACTAATAGCAAACTTAACGAGATCTTTAATAAAAACACCTTAAGATTAAATTACAGCTGCACTAGAAAGAATCATAAAAAAAAACATAATAATAAAATCCTGGAAAAACACGTATGCTAAAACAGTATCAATAAAACTCCTAGACTGTAATTAGACAAAAATAATGAAAATTTATGTGATTGTAGAAACCCTAATGACTACCCGTTAGAAAATAAATGCTTAAAATCTTAGCCCAATCATTAAATCGAAAAAGCCTTTGTGAAGTCGTCAAAAAAACAAATTGTAATCCAGTCCAACACGTTTGTATATGAAGGGGGGGGGGTAGACTGTTCTAGTTCCACATGCCATGTTTAATGGATATCAGTTATCTCCTGTTAATTTCCCTCTGAATGTTCTCATCTGCCTTAACCGGGTATTGAACTCACACACTTTGGGTCCTGTCACTGGACCTAACTAATGCCTTTAACCACTGTGCCATGTGTCCTTGAAACGTTGTCATAAATATGACGACAAAGATGAGGATAATAGTTCGAATAATAAATAATGCTCTCATGTATATTTACATAGGCGAGGACTGGTTCCATGGCCTGCGAGTTCCTCCGACCACAATACTTTTGGATTTTTTAACGTGGGGCCGCTTAAAATATTTTGTTTATGCAGCAGACATTGATAATGCAGATATACTTCTTCTATATATCTTGGGGGTCTGCGAAACCATTCGACACCATGACAGAGCCAAACAGTATATGACCGACGGTGTGTACAAGCAAGCGGAAGACATTTTGGAACTTTGTTATGAATTGCTGTTCTGAAGTACAATGATGTCCTTTTGGTGACACACACAAACATACACACTCACTCACACACACACACACACACACACACACACACACACACACACACACATATATATATATATATATATATATATATATATATATATATATATATATAATAAAAAGAAAGAACGGTAAGATATAAAATCCGGTGTTCTTATAGATATTTTTATTTTTACAAAGAAAATGTGCTCAATGTAAATTTACAGAGCATTAATATTATATATTAATTGATTTAAAATATGTTTTTTATCGCTACACAGTGATAACCATGTTTCAAAAATGGAAGCTAAAAATGGACTCCAAAATTTGCTTGACGAGGAAATGGAACTAATGTCTTTAATTTAATAACAAAATTAAATTCGAAGTTTTTAGCTACCATTTTTGTAACATGGTTATCACTATGTAGCGAAAAAACATATTTTAAATCAATTAATATATAATATACACACACACACACGCACACACACACACACACATATATATATATATATATATATATATATATATATATATATATATATATATTGATAATTTTACCTTGTTTCGGTGTCTGGAACTAGCCCCCATTTGTAAAATTGTAAAAGTATTTTTGGATTGTATCTTGGATTGTATATATAACAGCGTCTGCTATAAACTTTAAAATTAATAACTCAAAAACTAAGGATTTGAGGACTTATGTTTATATGCCCTTGCTTTAGTTTGAGGAAGCCGACCCCAATAGCTCGGAAAAAGTATTTTTGGTACACTCTGTATTTATACATATAAAAAAATGGACATTAAGTCAGCACCCACAGGGGACATTCTGTTTCATGCTGATGACTCAGGGTGTTGACTTCAGTGTCCACCTCTCTATTTACATACGCTCTGTCCCTGATATTTAGAACTTCAACCTGTAAATATACCATACCTTCAAAGTATATATATATATATATATATATATATATATATATATATATATATATATATTGCGTGAATATGACCGACAAAGAAAATGTTATGAATTTTTCTTGAGTTTTCTAATGTTCGTTTGGAGGGGTTAGCAGAATGTGAAACAATGCCCGTCGTGTCTATTTTCCCAAACCCGTTCGGCCATTTTTAACGTAATTTCCAAGAGGTTTGTTATTAAGTGTTGTCAATTTCTTTTCATGGTTATCCTTTTTAGATGTAGTTGCGTAATGCCTAAATATTTGTAACGTTTATTCCGAGATACGCGAAAGGAACATGGCTATTTTAACATACACTGAGCCCATTATTTCCGTAGGTAAACCAGGTGAGATTTTACCCTTATCATCATCCTCAGGTCAAGAATTCTTCTCGGGTTCCCATGATTCGTTCCGTCTAACCATCTCTGTCAGATGGCATCCAGCGCCAACGACAAGTTGGTCAATGTGAGTATGATTAGGTCTTCCATCCGATCTTTAGCCGCGCAATGGGTGCCATACGAGGATGTCACTCACAAGTTCTGACTTACTTCTCTAGGAGTGACCTGCGTAACTGAGATAGGAGGAAGGCGTCCCTACAGGCGTTACCTTGTTGGGTGTTTCTTCCATCTGATATCAAATGCAACTCGTAACATCCTTGTGCATGTTCCGTCAAGTGATGCTTCTTGGTGTTTTGTAAGTGTGCATGTTGTTGAGCCGTAGAGCAAGACAGATTCTACCGTGGCCTTAAAGAAGTCCCTCTTAAGATTGTCAGAGAGGGAGGACATCCGGATGCTGCTTAACCTTATGCCCAGATTTAGGGTTAGGGTTAGGGTTATTTACTTACATTTTTTGCCCTTTTGCACCTGTATACTACTTTTTCTTTTTTCATATATTTTTTTCATTATTATTAAAATCACACCTTTTACAAATCCTTACGTAACGACCGTGACCTGCAGTATCGTATCAGTAAGCGGTTCTGTATCATTTATTTGTATTCTCTCTTTATTTTACACCTCTTTGGAGCTTAAGGCTCTATCACGCTGAAATAGCGGTTCCCGTACTAATATCAAACCTAAGCAACGTCGTCCCTGGTCAGTACCTAGATAGGTGACCGTTTGGGATACGAGGTACAGTAAGCTTGGATGTGCGAGTGATGTAAGGCACTTATGAATATATCACGTTGAAACACAGTTTCCCGTACGATCGCCAAAGTTAAGCAACGTCATGCCTAGTCAGTACCTATATGAGTGACCTCTTGGGAATACATCTAGGCCTTCATGTGAGGATGATTTAATGTATGTCTTGGAATTGTGAGTCGGAGAACCTCAGTCCTAATTCCAGTTAGTTTCGTTTTATACATTTTCGTGCAAATACCCTTGGGAATTGGATGAATCATCTCTCTTCATCTATGGGTTAAATAGTTATACTTATATCAATAACTCAATTTTACTTTAAAATTTTAAGAACTCGGCCAATTTAGAACATTCACTTTCCGACCAACAAGATGCGGGTTCGAATCTCACCACGGTCGATTTTTCTGCTAGGTAACTTCTCGATGTTATCGGCTTGCAGAGGTGATCTCTCCGTCCGGCACCCTTTGGAAATTGAAAAACCATGCCACGGGTTGACTCAAGTGTTGGTATTGGAAGTGGGTAGACGGAACCATTTGGGAGCCGTCGATGGTTGTGCTAGCACGAAGTCGACAGTCATCGTGACCGAGGGCTTTAGTGCAGTGGAGATGTTCAGACGGTTGATCACTCTAAGGTCCGCTCAGCATAGTTGGGCTCTGGGTGTGGAACAAACTAGGGCGTGGCTAACTGCCCTAACATACAGATATACTCGGATACGACTGGCTAGACATTACATTACAATTATCTAAAAAAAAAACTTCTTACAATGTAAAATATTTTCTGGTTTAAAATAACCTTCAAGAGGTTAATAAGCCGTGAAAAACAAAACAATCTATCTGCTGCGTCCGTTATATGTCGTTTACCAACTACGCAACCTTTTGCTTCACCAGTTATCCTCTAATGATTTCGATAACGACACATTGTCTATTCTCATTACGTATTTTCAATTGTATCTCTTAGTAACATAGTTTTTGCAATACCTCTCATATGCTGTCCTGATATCTATTCACCCAAGTTCTTCAGCTATGCGGTCCCCCATGCCCCCCTCTTTTATCGCATTCCTTCAATATGTCTTCATTATGTATCCAAACAAGTATGAGTCATTTTGCTTCTATTTTCCTTAAAGCTTCCTCATTGCTTAGATGTTCCGTCCATGTTATTCTCATTATCCTTCTCTAGCACCACATTCCTGTTACCTAAAGTCTCATCTTCATGTGTGAGGAATTTTCCCAAGAAATTTCCCAGCATTTACTCTTTACAGAAGGAATGATATTTACTCATTACAAAAGGACTGATATTACAAAGACATTTAGCACTCTTTTCGTTGGTTTTAACGAAATTTTCCTGTATCTTAATACTTTGCTTCGATTTTAGAAGATATATTTGGCAGTTCTATCGCGTCTTCGGATTTTCCATTCTCTGCTAAAAACATCCGAGACTTCTGTAGTTGTTTGATCTTGCCATCTCCAATTTAGAGTTCGTCTCTTGGGATTTGTCTCTTGCTGACAATTCTCCAAATTTGACGATTATTGTGTCAGTTTCCTATGAATCCATCTTAGGCGATTTTTCACGGATGATTAGCAAATTAATCCTAAATTTTCGACCTATTAATTTCAGTTTAGTACTTAGCCCTGAGACTGAACTCGGGAGTTGACATCGAATATTCAATATATTATTTTTCTTCTTGCGAGATGTTATAGGTAAAAAGGGATATCAGGAAAGCGAGACAAAATGAAAAATCATGAAACTCCATTAAAAGATTTCATTCTAAACATGACAGCAAAAATCAGAATGTAATTAGAATACGCGAGAAAAACAACGGTTTCTGCGCCTAATGTAGATCTACAAAAGGCTGAAGTGTTTTCAAGATTAAAACGTGTCATCATTCAAGTAATCATACATAGTTTACTTTTCAAATAATCATGCATAGATTACTTTGTAAATTATTATATTCTATTTAACCGACATAGGCAAACAAGAGAAAGAGAACAAGAGCTTTTTACCTTTAAATGAAAAAAAATACTCAACTTCCAAGTAAATATGGTCAATTCCTAATAAAAAATGCGCAGCTTCATATTAAAAAAAAAGCTCAACTTCAAATTAAAATAAACCTCAACTTCCAAGTAAATAATGTCAATTCCTAATAAAAAAGCTCAACTTCAAATTAAAACCGCTCAACTTCAAATTAAAATAATGGTCAACTTACAATTAAGTACGGTCAATTCCTAATAAAAAATGCTTAGATTCAAATTAAAAAAAGCACAACTTCAAATTAGAACCGGTCAACTTCAAATTAAAATAAAGCTTAACTTACAATTAAGAAAGGTCAATTTCTAATAAAAAAAAGCTCAGCTTCAAATTAAAAAAGTCAACTTCAAATTAAGATAAAGCTCAAATTCCTAGTAAATAAGGTCAATTTTTAATAAAAAAGCTCAAATACAAATTAAAACCGCGCAACTTCAAATTAAGTTAAAGCTCAACTTCCAAGTAAATAAGGTCAATTCCTAATAAAAAAGCTCAACTTTAAATTAAAACCGCTCAATTTCAAATTAAGATAAAACTCAACTTCCAATTAAGTATGGTCATTTCTAATAAAAAACGTTCAGCTTTAATTAAAACCGCTCAACTTCATATTAAAATAAAGCTAAACTTCCAATTAAGAAAGGTCAATTTCTAATAAAAAAAGCTCAGCTTCAAATTAAAAAAAGCTCAAATTCAAGTAAAAACCGCTCAACTTCAAATTAAGATAAAGTTCAACTTCCAAGTAAATAAGGTCAATTCATAATAAAAATCTCAACTTCAAATTTAAACCGCTCAACTTCAGATTAAGATAAAGCTCAACTACCAATTAAGTAAGGTAAATTTCTAATAAAAAAGCTCAGCTTCAAATAAAAAAAAGCTCAAATTCAAGTTAAAACTGCTCATCTTCAAATTAAAATAAAGCTCAACTTCCATTTACTAAAGGTCAATTTCTAATAAAAAAAGCTCAGCTTCAAATAAAAATAAAGCTCAACTTCATATTAAGATAAAGCTCAACTTCCAATTAAGCAAGGTCAATTTCTAATAAAAAAAGCTCAGCTTCAAATTAAAGAAAAGGTCAACTTCATATCAAGATAAAGCTCAACTTCCAAGTAAATACGGTCAATTCCTAATAAAAATGCCCAACTTCCAATTAAAACCGCTCAACTTCAAATTAAGATAAAGCTCAACTTCCAATCAAGTATGGTCATTTCTAATAAAAAAAGCTCAGCTTCAAATTAAAACCGCTTAACTTCAAATTAAAATAAAGCTCAACTTCCAATTAAGAAAGGTCAATTTCTAATTAAATAAACTCAGCTTCAAATTAAAAAAACTCAACTTCAAATTAAAACCGCTCAACTTCAAATTAAGATAAAGCTCAACTTCCAAGTAAATAAGGTCAATTCCTAATAAAAAAACTCAACTTCAAATTAAAACCGCTCAACTTCTAATTAAGATAAAGTTCAACTTCCATGTAAATAAGGTCAATTCCCAATAAAAAAGCTCAACTTCAAATTAAAATAAAGCTCAACTTCTAATTAAATAATGTCTATTCCTAATTTAAAAAGCTTAAATCCAATTCAGTCAGATCAATTCCTAATTCAAAAAGCTAAACCCTCCAATTAAATCAAGTAAATTCCTAATAAAAAATCTCAACTTCAAATTAAAAAGAAAAGGTCACCTTCACTTAATAAAGTAGAATCCTATATATGTAACTAAACCAAAGATGCAATTGGTTCTCTGCTAAACACATTTGTTCCATTTTAAAGGATTAATGATCTGTTTCCATTTTGTAGCAATTATTTTCAAAAAGTCACCCTCTCCCATGTATTATACATCTATGAATGGCTTGTGAGTGGTCAGGCTTAAAATGTGTGACCAAACACAGAAAGATGCAGGACTGTTAAATTCGTAATATAATTTGTAATTCCTTATAGGGTATTTATACAGTGAAACGCTCCTAAGAGAATTACACATTTTTACCCTAATAACTTGAACTTGTAATTAAAAACGATCAAGTTCAAATTAAATAATTTCCCCTTCAAATTAAAAGGGATGAAATTCAAATTAAAAACGTAGATTCTTATGGAAGTAATGAATTAGAGCAAAAGAGTGCCTCTCCCCTAAATAAATTACTTTCGTTTTGAGTGACTAATAAGCCAATTGGCTTCAGGAGAAATTCTTTTAAAAAGTGTCTCTCTCAGATCTGCAGCAAGTTGGTTTTTAATTATCCTTCTTCTCTTTGGAATTGCGAACAGACTGTCCGAAAGTGTTTGACGGTGAATAGCAGCAGCGACGAAGAGACGTTTAATGTCAAAAAGTCAAAGAAAGGAATCAAAAAAGGAATTAAAAGAGCCAATTACTTTTGCGAAACGGATACTGATACTAAGGGAAGAGCAATTGCTACATCTGAGAACAGAGACTGTTAAAATAGTCGCTATTGCCAATAGCGTTGTATCGCAGAGAACCAATGGCTAGATTATAAAAATTGTTCACACTCCTACAGGACTTCGGAGACGTCAGTGAACGATTTTTTTTTAAAATCTAGTACTTCAAGCTTTTTGTTTTATTATTCAAAAATAGTTTTATAAAGAATTAAAATTAAAAAATTAAAAATAAATTTTCGTTTAATTATGAAACAAAATACACCATAAATACCCTCCATTTTTGATTTCACACAGACACTATTTCCATAACATTCTCGCTGACAGTAGTTAGTTATTAACTTTGGTTGAATCTCTAAAATTTCTTCATAAATGTTATACTTGCGTTGCTGCAATCTGTACACATTCCTTAAGACAGTGAGTCTCAACCACCGTGTTGTGGCTCACTAGTGTGCCGCGCGTTGCTATTAAGTTTGCCGTTAAATATTGTCACGATATACATATAGTGGGGGCTATCGATAAATTCTTGTCTAAATGGCGCAAAAAATGAAAATAGCACTGATATCTCATTTTAAAAGATGTAATTAACAAAGTTACAAAAAAATATCTTATAAATACTAAAGAGAATAATTCTTTTAAAAAATCATCATTGATGTCAACTACGACCACCTGACGACTTCGGAATCTCCTGAAACTTTACTGGATGGTCTCCTTGTCAGTGAATGTTGCCATAATCCTTACCTTAAGATCATCTTTGGTGTTACGAGGAGTTTTGCTGATCTCTATTTGAACTGGGCCTTATAAATAATAATGAATGGGTGTTGCGGTCTGCAGTGCCAAGATGTAAGAAGTGGTGTGGTCGCAGATTTTGACAGCCATGACTGGGTTCTCCTTCTTGTGTGGCATGGTGCAGAGCCTTGTTGACAGATATAGGGTCTTCCAGCAGCCACCCTCTTGACCCAGGGCTGATCTACCTCTTCAATGTATTTGATGTAGGCCCCCCTGTTGAGTCAAACTCTTTGGTAAGCTGAATTCAGGTATAACGTCGCCATCGCTAGTGGTCACGTCAAACACTTTCGTAATTACCATTAGACCCATCCAACTCTTTCCGAATCCTGCCCTTAGAATGACACTCAAACACTCTGAAATGTTCGTATTTGAACTTCCGGCGCGATTGCCAAGCTCTACAGCATACCTTTTCCAAATGTCTCGGGGAGTAAATCGCGTCATGGTTCCCTTTTTCACGCAGACGGTGCCTAACTAGCCCTACAATATTGTGCAGTCGACAAAATGAAAAAAAAAAACAAAGAACGCGCATGCGCGAAATTAAAAAAAAATGGCGACAATTTAGCCATCGGACTATGTATTTATGGAAGAGCGTTAGTATTTGAATAAATGAATAAGTATTAAACTTTGATTACGTTTGAATTTTCATGGCCAGAAAGACAATAATAATAATAATAATAATAATAATAATAATAATAATAACATGAGTAATGTTGTTTGTAAGCTTATTCTAATGGGAAATTATGCATGGTAAATGAAAGGCTCACATATATATATATATGTATATATGTACCTACATACATAAATACATAGACCCACACACATACATGCGTTAGTATTTGAATAAATGAATAAGTATTAAACATTGTTTTCAAATAATTCTTTTCGCTATTCTTACCTTATACTATTTTAAATACTTTATTTTAATATTCATTTTTGAAAAAGTACATTTTTTTTATTTTTTAAGGGCTCAAAATAAAACATTCGACGCTACGTATTGATACATACTGGATTTCAATACAAAACGAATATCCCACAATAGCTAAAAAGCCATTATCAATTTTATTGCAATTTTCTACTTCTTATTTATGTGAATTAGGGTTCTCAGTACTAAAAGAAAAAGCGGCAAAGTTTACACTCAACTGAAGGAGAAATGAGGGCCTGCTTATCGTACAATCGACCAAACATTGAAGAATTAGAGAAAACGCACCAGACGCAGGATTCACACTAAATAAGCTGCACAAATAGTTGAACAGAAACATTGAAATAAAGTTTATATTTCATTTTTTAATCTATGGTTTTATTTCATAACATTTAAATGTCTACCCTTTACAAATTTTGCTAAGTGTGTCGTGGTATTTCCATTTGCTCCTCGGTGTGCCGTTTCTTAAAAAAGTTGAGAAACACTGATATAAATAAAAGATTATATGAACATAAAAGAAACATTTTGCAAAACAATACATCAAATGTGTTCGTTGCTCACCGTAACGAGACTGACCAGAATTTTGACAGAAAAATGATACTCTGTTGCTTAAAAAGGTTGATAAACACGGCCTAAAGTTATCCCCTCCCATCAAAAAGTAACCATGAGGTACCAGGTCAAGAGAATATGGTCAGCATAAAGATTTGAACCGTATTCACATTATTCGGACTATTGTCCTCATCTTCGCCATATTTATTACTCATCTTACCATATTTATTACAACATTTCGGCCGTTGTACGCTCCGGCCTTCTTCGAACTGAACCCTTTATTTCGCTCACTGGGGTAGACTGTTCTAGTTCCACATGCCATGTTTAATAGATGTCAGTTATCTCCTGTTAATTCCCCTATCCAAGTTCTCCACTGCCTTAACCGGGTATTGAACTCACACTCTTTGGGTCCTGTCACTGGATCTAACTGACGACTTTATCCACTGTGCTGTGTCCTGGAAGACATCTGTGTATGGAATTCTGGGTATTGTAAACCTAATGTCTTCAGCAACCATTTTTACCAGTGCTCATATTGCAATTTTTTGCTGTCACCAGCACATTTTTACCAGAGCTCATATTGCAATTTTTGTTATTATTGTCGCTTTTCTCTGGCACTCCTTATTACTGGTTCCCATATTGTATTCATTTCTATACTTGGTCGGCTCAGGAGATTTTTGTGGCCTAGCATATGTGCTGATTCCTTCTGTTTACGAATTTTCCAATGGTGTTCCTTGTCTATGATCTCCACCTGATCCCACAGAGGCCGGTGTTCTCCTTTCTCGCTCCATATGTGGTCAGCCACGCCTGATTTTTCCACTTCCCCCCGTGTTACAGCTTCTGGTGTTTTTGAAGCCTTACCTTAAATAGTGTACATAATACTTCATCTCAGAAATATAGACAGATAATAAAGTTTTGTAATTGCAAAGAATTAGACGCAATTCCATGATTTTTTTTATTCAGGAGCGAATTTACTCATGTTTTAATAGAAGTTCTGAAATAAATAAAAATAAACAAAAATATGAAAAAATGTCATATGTTTTAACATTTATAAATACAGAGGTGATTACTGGGACACTGTACTATCACAAACAGACAGCGTTTAGGAGATCGATTCAAGAAAGATAGCTCTCACGATATAGATCGCGTTTAAGGTTGGTTATGTGATAATCCACATTTAACGTCGGCATAACTTTTTGCAGAAGACCAAGTAAGCTCCCACGATGAACACATTAAACAACAAAATTAAGCCATAATGCGATAAAAGTTGGCGAAAGCAAGCGACTTTTTATTATCGATGAAACGAATTGCAATTTGTGTTTAAGGCGATATCAGAGAAGATCCAAGAAAGCCACCGGATATTGAATGAACGCAGCTTCATTCAGCAGCAGTAAGATACACATCATTGAAGCAATCTGTCAAACTGGCCTGGGGATCATTTACACGGATAACTGTTGTAGATATTTGAGAAAACTTAGAAGCATTTAGGACGAAATGGAGAAGTTATTCTCTGGAACAATGCACCTGTTCATGTGGACTTTGGTTGGTTGGTTTTGTTTAACGGCATATCAACCGCTACGTGTTATTTAATGGCGAAATCTAAATAATTTGAATAATGGCTTCAACTAAATATATTTTGAACGCAATTGTATGGCTTCATCTATAGATAAATTGTATTGTTAGGCATTTTGCTTTAACAAGTACAGGGTGTCCATAAAGTTCGTGTACACTTTAAAAAATTATAACTTATTTCTCTTTGCGATAGAAATAATCTGTAAAAAATGTTATAAAGTTTAATGTACCTAGTTTTAAGTATAGCTAAAATAACTAATGTGATTTCAGGCATTACTGTAAATCAGTTGGCAATTGTTTTCGGGGAAATGCCGAATCGTATTACCCTTTGTATTGCTAATGATGGAGGACATGTGGAAACTTAAATAAAATGTCAATAAAACCATAAAAAATATAGATTTACTTCTTTCTAATCCTTTTTACAAATTATTTCTATCGCAAATACAAATAAAGTTATAAATGTTTTTAAAGTTCACACGAACTTTATGGACACCCTGTATATATATACATACATATATATATATATATATATATATATATATATATATATATATATATATATATATATATATATATATATATATATAATTATTTATTTAAATATTATAACATAAATATGTTATAAAATCACTACAAAATAGCAATTTTTAATACACTTATTTTTCTATCTCAATTAATGGTGTTGTTTATTTATTTGTGCAGGATTCCATTCCCGGAATCCACAACAATAGTATACACGAACTTTATGGATACCCTGTATATTGTCAGTTATTTTACTATGTGTATTTCGTAACTTTACTATAAATATGTATTGGTCATTTTATATATATAAAAAATGTACTGCTCTTTTTTTTTACTATGAAAATGTATTTGTATACATTCCATGCATATTTTTTTATTTGGGTATTGATGATTTGTCCATAGCGAGCAGGTGATCCCACCCGGGTCAGGGTGGACTTTGAAACAACAGCAATTAAGAGGTGGTTCCACGCTCCACAAAAACCTCCAATTTCCCGATCAGAGGACTTCCCACCGGATATAGTTTATCCGACGTATCGTTATCCTATGCACATTTACGCTCTTACAGCCTCATTCAATATTACTCTAAATTGAATGGCTCTTACGTCATGGGTGATCAATAGTTGATGAAATCAATATTATAGAAATAACACCAACTCTTTCTGTACTCTTTTGACAAGATATCCTTAAGAGTTTGATGCCACACCCAAAACCTACAATCAGACTGAAACATAATTCCATTAGACGCTTTGCCGCCGGATGTGACAGCTTGGGAATACGAGGTACTGTAAGATTGGATATGCGAGTGATATAATGCACTTATGAATATATCACGTTGAAACACCGGTTACCGTACGATCGCCAAAGTTAAGCAATGTTATGCCTAGTCTGTACCTAGATGGGTGACCCCTTGGGAATACATCTAAGCCTACATGTGAGGATGGTTTAATGTATAATGTCTTCGAATTGTTAATCAGACAGCCGAGTTAGAATTCAAGTTGGTTTCGTTTTATACATTTTCGTGCAAATACCCTTGGGAATTGGATGAATCCACATCATCTCCCCTCATCTATTGGTGAAATAGTTATACCTATATGAATAAATCTTCATAACGCGGCCGATTTAGAACTTTCACTTTCCGACCACAAGAAGCCGGTTCAAATCTCACCATGGTCGATTTTTCTGCTAGGTAACTTCTCGATGTTATCGGCCTGCAGAGGTGATCTCAGCGTTCGGCACCCTTTGGAAATTGAAAACCATGCCACGGGTTGACTCAAGAGTTGGTATTGGAAGTGGGTAGACGGAACCATTTTGGAGCCGTCGATGGTTGTCCTAGCACGAAGTCGACAGTCATCGTGATCGAGGGTTGGAGTGTAATTTACATGTTCAGACTGTTGATCACGTCAGATAATGTGCTATTTCCTAGAAATTCTAAGGTCTGCTTAGCATAGTTGGGCTCTGGGTGTTGAACAAACTAGGACGTGGCTAACCACGCCCTAACAGACAGATATACTCGGATACGATTGGCCAGACATTACATCACAATTATCTAAAAAACTTCTTACAATGTAAAATATTTTCTGGTTTAAAATAACCTTCAAGAGGTCAATAACCCGCGAAAAGCAAAACAATCTATCTGCTGTGTCCGTTATATGCTGTTTACCAACTACGCAACCTTTTGCTTCACCAGTTATACTCTAATAATTTCGATAACGACACTTCGTCTGTTCTCAAATGCATCTTGTACTTATTAGATATTTTAAATTGTATCACTTAGCAACATAGTCTTTTGCCATCTCTCTCATATCCTGTTATCGGCATCTATTTTATATATATATATATATATATATATATATATATATATATATATATATATATATATATATGTTCGTAGACGAGACCATTTGGATGCCGTCGATGATTGTGCTCGAACGAAGTCGGGAATCATCGTGAGGTCTTGCTTCCGGATGTAGTTTATCGCTTACTTAAGACTTCGTTCATGTGTAATTGGTGAAAGTAATACACAGAAATATAGAAGAACCAGGAATATTAATATCTGAAGTGAAATCAGCACTGGTCAAATTGAACACAAACAATACATCGTGTACAGACGAAATTGTAATAGAGTTTTTCTTAAATGCGTTTCGGCACTGACAAGGTCATAGGTATAAATGATATATACAACAGTGGTGAAATACCGGAAGACCTAAGTAGACCTATTTTCATAACACTGAAGCCAGATGCAAAAGAATCAGCATAATGACCCAAATAACAAGATTCACCCGAATAGAGCATGTTACTGAATTAAACTTGCTAGCGTTACTTGCTGGAAATCCTTTTAATAATTGATCGGAAAATGTGAACTATTCGGTTTGGTTCGTTGTGCTTTGTTTTACCGAATATCAACCTCAATGTGTTATTTAATGCCGGCAACATTTTTATTGCTAGTATATTTTTTTTTCAAAAATGTATTTCTGGTAATATTTTTTCTTCAAAAAGTCTATTGCTGGTAATATTTTTTTTATCAAAAACTATTGCAGGTTATAATTTTTTTTTACAAAGTATTTCTGGTACTAGAACCTATTTTCTCACATTCATATTGTTTTGAGCGCAGTTTGGGGGTTAACTATTTGCCCATAGTTGGGACCCTAACAGGTGCTACCACTACGGGTCATGCTGGACCTGGGAACACCAGCATTTAAGAGGTGGTTCCACGCTCCTCAAAACCTCCTGATTAGAGGCCTTGCTGCTGGATGTAGTTTATCGTCTTACCCCGGACGCGGACTTAGTTTATCGTCTTACCCAGGACGCGGACTTAGTTTATAGTCTTACCCAGGACGCGGACTAAGTTTATAGTCTTACCCAGGACGCGGACTTAGTTTATAGTCTTACCCAGGACGCGCACTAAGTTTATAGTCTTACTCAGAACCCGTGAACGATTCTTCCAACTCCATCGGACAATCAGCGTAATGAGCCATATAAAAAATTCACCGGAATAGGGCACGTTACTGAATTAAACTTACTAGCCTTATTCGCTGGAAATCATTTTAATCATTGATCTGATAAAGTGAACGATTCTTTCAGATCGATTTTCGCTAAGTTTATTGATATTAACATGATCGTTCGGCAACTCAACTTCTCGGCCGTAATTATAAAATCAGTAATGACGTATGCAGTTCTACTTTCATTCATTGAACTTATTTTTTCTTTTTGCTTCTGCATTTAAACTGGACTCTAACTTTCCAGAGGAATGTTGCGCGTCCAGATATCCTTTTCAACGTCAAACAGAAATCTTTTTTGCTCGACAGATATATAAGCGTCCAAATATAAATATTTTTAAAGTTCCAATCTCCATGTATGAAGTCGGGTCCATAAGGGAGTTGACAGTATCTTTTTTCCTGAAACGTGGTGTTAGGATACAGATGGCGCTTATCTCCCTTTGGTATAAATAAGTCACGTGGGTCGCATGACGGACGCTTAGTGACATCAATCGATACAGTGACCAAAGCGGCAGCCAAAATCGGTTCGTTTTACAGCCCGTCACCACATGGCCTTGACTGAGTTTATATCTACCTTCCCAGCAGCTGTGTTGCCGTTTCACTTTGGGAATATATCTTTCCAAAATATAGAAAGAAACTCCATCTCGCAGCATTCTGTTTCTTGGTTCTGCCCGTACATGGTGTATGTCCTCGCCTGGCAAATAGATGAATCCGGCCGGTTTGAATCCGGTGTCCTAAACATGTCTTCTCCAGATACAGGAGTATCTCCATATTATATGTAATACCCATCTTTTTATTTCTCCTAAGAGTCTACTTTACTATATATGTGATATATTACTCTCTGCGTGGGACACATGTATATATATGTAAGTTGTACTGTGTCTATTGCTTAGTTGAGTTCAGTTAATCTTAGAATAATTCTAACTGCATATTACTATTGTATTTTCTCAGAGCACCACTAAATTCGCTAAATAATCCTTTTGCTGTCTCCCCTAGGCCCACGTTCCGTTCTCGCACTTATAAACGTGTGGGTGAGTCCACCTCGTCGCTTGCGGTATAGCAATGTATATATACCGTTTTGTGTACAGGAATTCTCGATTAGTGCGGCTAATTTGTTCATCGGTAACTCTAAAAATCGATTATCAGTTACTCTGGTTAAATTGAAGAATATTTTACCGCACTAATTGTGTATTACGTCTGCGCTAATCAAACTTTGGTATATAAAAAGTTTAGCGCACTAACTGAAAACGCATTAATTGAATGTGCATTAATCAAGGGAGGCCTGTATATCATATAAAGGTCTCTCGGAGAATAAAGCATGTTTGTCATTCGTCTTCGTACCGTTCTGTCTGTGAAGTACGATGTTATTGTATCACGGATAAAATAATGCCCATAACGGGGGAAATTCAGACATGAAAATAAATCCTTCTTCCATTGCTATATTACAGAGATATAAAAATATATCTTCGTATTTTCAGACTACTGGCTTTTGTTGTCGTAGATGAGAATTACTTACAGGCCTGTTGAAAACTAATCCTTCTCCCGCTGGTGTACAAATGAGTCCAGTACCCAGAATTCTCTAACAGGAAGCAGCACTATTTAAATGCTCAGGGTGTGAAAGCGTTAATAGGTTTTTGAAGAAATGTCGACCACTGTGATTGTTTACATATTTATAGGAGTTTAAGAGAGCTGTTAAAATTATTTATGAGTCGGGTAAGGATATGAAGAAAGTTAAGGCTAAATCGGCTGGGGTCTGGGTGTTTTTTTCATTATGGAATGTGGAAGGAAAAAAAAAGAATTGTAACAAGATGTAGAAGACAGAAATTCAAAACAAAACGCCATGTTCAGTTTTGTAAGAACTCAGCCGATTCTAAAGCGGACCAAACTTATATATTTGTTGTTGGCATCTTTTAAATAATCTTAGAGAAATCAGAGAAGTGTTAAGTAAGTGTTAAATGGTGTGAGTTAGTCAGTTATGTGCCATGCGTGATGCATATTTTTACCGTCCCTAGATGTGAGCTATCTAATGAGGACTTCAAACAAAGGAATGGAAAAATGCTATATAAAAAGCCGAAGATACACAGGAATAGTCGATACATGACTGACGAGGTTGCCATTTCTTTCCGCGGTAGACCAGTTGCCATCCAAGGCTATAAAATGCGGTCTGTCCTGCTATTTACCCATAGCTAGAGGGAGAAGAGAATTCATACCTTTCTCAAGAGACATTCAATTATGTGCCATGCGTGATACCCGCTTAGGCGATCATGTATCTTTCGATACATGATTGACGATGCAGATTTTTCCCGCAGTAGGTTTCCATTTCTTTCTGCAGTAGACCAGTCACCATCCAAGGTTATAGAACCCGGTCTGTCCTACTATTTACTCATAGCCAGGGGGAGAAGAAGAAGATTTATACCTTTCCTAAGGGTATCAGCAAGTGAATGGAATGGATTCAACTGGAATTCGAACTCGGCTCTCCGATTCCTCAAGGAAATGTTAAGTGTTAAGTAAGTATTAAGACAGTGTAAAATGTCAAATAAGTGTTAAGGAAGTGTAAAATGTTAAGTAAGTGTTAAGTGTTAAGGAAGTGTAAAGTGTTAAGGAAATGTTAAATAAGTGATAAATGTTAATTATTACATGTTCAGTAAGTGCTAGGTATTAAGTAAGTGTTAAGATTCGAGGAAGTGTTAAATAAGTGTTAAAGAAATGTTAAGTATTAATGAAAGGTTTACTGAGTCGTAGTTAACGCCACCTCTACTGTAAGTGGGGCTATGATTTTCCTCATTTTAGATGGAAGAAGTTGCTCAGCTCCGAGGATTCCAACCCTGCGGCAGCACCTCCCCCATTGCACTAAAGAAGTTTGTGTAATTTCCGAGCAAAGCGTGACAGTTGTCACGAGGACTGGGCAAAAATCAATTATTATCCTTTGTCCATTTGTATAAGTATTTGCATGGCGCTTCCCACTTTAAAATGGCCTTGTGTCACATCCAGCCTTCATGGGGAGACCGGATAAATTTACTTACTCGGTGGCTAAATATATCAATAAGAAGTCGTAAGCCGTATATCAATCTGGAATGGTCTTGGTATAATATTTAAGATAAGTGATTAGCATTTACTACATAATTAAGTGCATTGACAAGGAAGAAGTTTTAATTTTCTCTCTTCAAAATTTAGTCGCACTCCTATTATTAGGGTGCACTGGATACTGCAAAAACCAAAAGAAATCAAGAAGTTCTGCGAAGTATAAAAGTTAGTAACTTTTGGGGGACACGCTTTTATATATCTATATACTAGACTACACGTATCCTGTTCAGTTTATAAAACACTGAAGCTGAATTCAAAATTCCATTGAAATGAAAGTTAATTTTATTATGATTCAGTTAAATATTTCAGTTTGTTCATGTCATCATCGGTCTGGGTGCCAAGTTCATGTTTAACGTTTTACTCATTGTTTACAGCATTTCAAGGCAATAGGTCTTCGGGGATAAATTTTTATTTTAAATTTTTAAACAAGCCAAAAATATTTTTTAAATATTTAAAATATTGTTTGTTTAAAGAAAGCTGAAATATAAATGATTACTCTACAAACAACTGGACGAAACGGCAAATCAGGATCTTTTTATGTCTTTGTTATATTATAATATTATAATAAAAATAGTGTGTTTTGGAAGGAAGTTAAAATAAAAATACTGACTGTATAAACAACTCGTAAATCATTATGTATATTTCATTAATAAGGTGTAAGTTCTTCTCTAGTATTTCCCCAAGAGCTGCTGCCATGTGTCACAAACTCCATGAAAGACAATTTTCTCCAAAATGGCCATAATCTAGATATTTTCAAGTAAAGAATTAATCGTTATATTTACGTCATAAACCCATAAACTTCCCTTGTCTTTTCTTACGCTCATACACAATCACAAAGTAACCATATACATTGAATGAGCATATTGCTTTGTTTTGGGTGAACAGTTGGAACAGCTGGTATGGTGTTTGCTTGACAACCTAACTGTCAGGGTTTCAATTCTCGATCGTGGATGCGCACTGCTTATGAGTCCCAAATATAGGACGAAACGGCCGTCCAGTGCTTTCTGCATTCTGTTGAGGTTTCTTTCAAACTCAATGAATTACTTAATTATATATATATATATATATATATATATATATATATATATATATATATATATATATATATATATTGACCGTCCCAAGGAGAGGAATGGAAAAAGGCTATATAAAAACCCGAAGATGGACAGGAATAGCTGAAGACACCTTCCAGAAATTAAGTAAAACATTGAGGTATACTTAAATCTCATTAAAAACAAAGCTGAACTTCTATGTAATATGTAGTCTCTGATAGAGCAGTGAAGTTTCGAACATCGCTTCACAAGTGAAGAGACTTGAAGTGGTTCTATAGAAGACTACTGAGAAAACATGGATTTAAGACGTGAGGAAAATTAGTTTTAAGGAAAAAACAGATGCTAACTATCAGAGACAGCTGAAAAGTCTGTATCAGATAATAAGGAAAGTGTGTTTGGAGAATTTGACACTCACAGAGCAAGTTATATGTAAACTAAATAAGTGTAGATAGGTTTTCCCTATCGCCCGGTTCAGACGTTACCGGTGTTTTCAACAGGAGTAGATATTTATCGCTTCCGGTTCCTTCTGAGGTAATCGCATTTTCTTTCACTCCCAATAGCCCTCGCGTCTTTTGGGTGAATTGATTAAAATAAATGAAAGAAACGGGTCGAACGAAGAAAAAATGTCTAGAGAATTAATCAGTTACATGAATTACTGAAAGAAAGAATACGTAATAAGAGATGTGAGGGAGGTTTTAAGGAAAATAGGGGTTCCAAAGAAACTGATGCTAATATCAAAGACAGCACAAATTTAGTGACAGATTATAAGCAATACTAGACTGATGTTTTGTTTTTGTTGTTATTACTGTTCAAGATCATTCTTATCCCACCTGTCAATGTGAACATATATATATATATATATATATATATATATATATATATATATATATATATATATATATATATATATATCAAAAACACCGCCTTATTTTTATCGTTATTGAGTCTATACATTAGGGTTTTTTTCGTAGTGTTTACTCAAGGGAACTTTACGCTCTGCCTATTAAGAATTCTAATGGAGAATGGACAGGATTGCGAAGAATTCAGAATAATGAAAATGTCCCAGAACAGAGACAAAACCTTCATTCAACTTTAAAAAAAAAGTTAATTTTTATAACATGTCAATATGATGTGATAGTTTTAAAAAATATTCGTGTTTTACACATTTTTTGTTTGTTTTTTCTTTTTTTTGTCTAACCTTCAGTTTTCTTTATTTTTCTTCTGGCTTTTGGTTGGTCAGTTGACACATGACGTAGGGACATATGCGTCGATATGTTGCCATGGTGATCAGCTTAAGTGAGGCTTGATTTGTTCCCTTTGCGGTATAAAAAATGTTTTAAAAATAGGCTTCATACTGCGTCCGTTGAAAGAATTCATTATATCATGACCTATATTAATGCTATTGTTTTTTTTTTGTGTTTTTTTTGTGATTTTTAATGTTTAAATGGGTTTATCCTCCCTCGCGGTTATCCTAATGGACAAGCTGTCCAGTACAGAAAGGTCAAAGAATTCCCTTCTCTTTCTAGCTTTATTTTCACACATTTTTCTTTTTAAATGTCCTTTTATCTATCTATCTATCTATCTATCTATCTATCTATCTATCTATCTGTTTTCATATCCATCCGTCTTTCTCAGTCTGTCTGTTTCTATCTATCTATCTATCTATTTTCATATCCATCTATTTTCCTCTTTCTTTCTTTATTTGCTCGGCGTTTTTCTTTTTTTAAAACTTGCCTCATCTTTTTTCATATATCTTTCTTTTTTCTGTAATTAATCTATTCCTTTCCTTCTTTCTTTCTTTCTTTCTCCTATAAACCGTCTCCCTTCTTTCTTTCCTTCAGCTTTCTTTTCTTTGTTTTTCATAATTAATATAATTCTTACAAACTCTGTTTTTAACTCTTTTTCTCTCTCTCTCTCCCAACTCTGGAATCTCTTGTCCAAATGTTGATACGAAAAGTATTTCATTAAAAGTAATTAGTCATCTATCATAGAGTATTCTTCCTTTTGGGAAGAACTGAATAAAATCCTTTTAAAAAAACTTAAAAAAGGACTATCTGTCTACGGAGATACTCATATCTATCTATCTATCTATCTATCTATCTATCTATCTCACATTCTTCATTATCTATCTATCTATCTATCTATCTATCTATCTATCTAAATAAAGAATAAACACAAACTATAAAATTATATGAAAAATTGAAACCAAACCTCAATAAAAAATAATTACGTATACTCAACAAACATTTTAAAATGGTTACAATAGATGGTCATTAAATGATTGCGTCATTAATAATTTGCAATTACACAAATCCGGAATTTTTCCACAGCATATGTAGATATATATATCAGCTTCATTATCTCTCTATCGCGTTCTCTCTCTCTCTCTCTCTCCATATATATATATATATATATATATATATATATATATATATATATATATATATATATATATTTGTGTCATCCATAGACAGACTGTTTCGCTGTTTCACAGCTCATCAGTGTGACTAGACATCCGGTTGCCTCTAGCTAGGATCGAAACCCGACTGAATTTGAGTCAGTCGGAAATGTGTGTGTGTGTGTGTGTGTGTGTGTGTGTGTGTGTGTGTGCAGAAAAATAGGGAAGAACATGTTAGGTAAATAATCCAGAGTTCTTTAGTATTTTTGTTTTTATTTTTAAAATGACAGTGCTCCATACAGAAGTAGACCTTATATTATAATATTTTAAAAAAATATGATTCCTTCGCTACATAACAGTTCTCATGTTTCAAAAACGAGAGCCGAGATCCTCAATATAATTATTGAAATTAAGTTGAATTAAGCAATCTGGTCCCGTTTCATCCTCAATCGAAAATTTAGGATTAAGCTATCTTGTGGCTTGCGCGTGTTTGTAAGTATGGTCTTTTGTAACATTAATTACTATGGAAACGGCTGGGGGCGACCATTTTGGTTAGGTGGTCGAAGAGTGAATTCTTATCTACAGATCAGACACCTTCGGAAAGTTTATGCCACGTTATGGTGGGGTATCTATTTCAAAGCTGATGGTGGGGGTCACCGTCTAGTTAGTTTAAAGCGAAAGATATTTCATGGCGAGACGGCAAGTCGTTAAGTCGCGAGAGGATTTTGTTTCATTATTATATATCTATTAATCTCTTTATTTATTTGTTTATTCAAATGGCTATTTCATATCCAAACGCGTTGCACTGAACTACAATTTGTTTTTATTTTTGACGACTTCACAAAAGGGTTTTCTATTTAATGATTGGGCTAAGCTTTTAAGACTTTTATTAAACTATGAAATTTATTTATTTATCTAATTTTTTTTATCTTAATTATTTAATGCGAAAATTTGTTGATGTCGGCAAAAAACCGTTAACTCCTGGTTTAATAACTTTTCATTATTTCGAAACTTAATGATGTGTAGATTTTCATGTAGGCATAAAGGGCATGGGTCATCCCAGGTTTTACAAGTTCTTGTTCTATTTATTATTTTCCATTTTACTTTTGGTGTTTTATTCGTTTCTTTTAAATGCTAGAAATATTGGGATAGAGATGTCTGATTTCTATTTTGAATATTGTGTTGTCTCCATCTAATTTTAAATTTATTCTTTGTTGACCCAATGTCAACATATATATATATATATATATATATATATATATATATATATATATATATATATATATCGGTTTATTCTTATCTATCTAGTTATCTGCTATCTATGTCAGCTTCCTCATAGTTACCTATGTATCGCGTTCTATTCTTTTCTATCAAACTACTCATATCCATGCTTATCTATCGATGCATCTCTCTCTCTGTCTCTCTCCCCCTCTCTCTCTCCTTTCTCTCTCTCTCTCTCTCACTCTAACCCACCTCCTCCCACCCTCTTTTTCTTTTCCTCTCCGTCTTTCAACTTTAAGATTTTATCGTCTATTGTGTGTGTATGTCACCAAGAAATGTATACACTCTTCCGGTGTATCTTTAATTGTATCAGACTTTTGAAAATATGCATATTTTTCTCACTTAAACCGTCTTTGCCTCCCCCATTTTAAAACTCTCTGTAACATTTTAGTCCCCGCTTCATCTTTAGACCTTCCTATTCTTCTCTCGTCTGTTACCCCTCCCTTTGGCTTTCATTCACTCTAGCATTCGCCCCACACTCTCATACACACACTCTCAGTAAATTTTATTTTTTATTCCCGGAGATTTTTTTTCTGTTTTCTTTTTGAATCTGTAGGTCTGATGAACTGGATCGTTTTTACGATTCCAATGGAATAAATTATGACCAGGGAATATTAGTGTTTAAGTCTTTTTTTATTATATCCTTACTCTGTCCTGGACATTGAGTTCTACCTGGATTTTATCCTATTGGAATTATTTTTTATACATATATTATTATGCTTTACTTGCATTTCTTCACCAATTTGAAACGCTATTTTGAACTTGTTGCCTTCCTTTATGACTAAATAAAGATTCTTACTTATTTCATGTTCTTTGACACAGATCACCATCCAGTCTTCTTTAGTTTCGAGGTATCTTTGAAAGCACAATTGATGTAGATTTGTAGGACAGTTCTCGTTGAACTAATTCACTGATTCTCACGGATCTGAGTATATTCAGTGGGTGTCAATACCGTGCAACCTGATACAAGATGATCAGTTGTTTCTGGATATTTATCACAGAATCTGAATATTGGGTTAACAGAATATTTTAGTATGTGTGCTTGATAATTTCTACTTAATAAGCCCTGATACTGTGCAGCAAGGATAAAACATCCAGTTTTAGCTTTTAACCCTGCACTACGTAGCCACTGATGGGTACGGGTTTTGTCTACATCGGCTTGTTTGGTACGGGCAGAGTATTGGCCATGAAGCAGTTTATCTTGCCATTGTTTCTGTATCTGGTCGATTGCATTTGTTTTTGGTTTCTTTTTTATGTATTTTGCAGTTTCAGTCGGTGTATTGTGCTTTGCTTGTATTTCTGCATCCAATTGAAACTACATTTTGAACTTGTTGCCTTCCTTTATTATGGAATAAAGACGCTTACTACTTTCATGTTCTTTGACACATGTCCTCATATACTCTTCTGTAGTTTCCAGGTATCTTTGAAGGCCAATTGTTGTAGTTTTGTAGGACAGTTCTAGTTAAACTAATCCTCTGCCTCCTTCGGATCTGGGCACATACAGGCGATCAACATCAGCTTTGGGATGATGCATGCGGTAGCAAGTAGGAGGCTTTCTCGTTTTGGCGTCCATTCGCTTAATGTCAGCTATGGTCCAGTTAAGGAGGTTAAAGCTGTATTGCACCACAACTGGGCAGTCAAGGTGTTTATGGCTGATAATCTGTTTTTGAGTTCAGCTCGGTATTTAGTACCAGACGCACACGCCTGTAGTACTCCTTTCTTACCTTCTCCTTCATTTGGGGATGTTGTATACCATCTCCTTCGTTAATTCCTAGGCACTTGTAAGCTTCCTCTTGTTCCAGTTCCCTAATCTTTGTGACAAAGTCTAAATCTATTGAGCTTGTTTCTGTAATTCTCCCTTTCTTGAATGTTACTTTTGCACATTTATCTAATCCGTAATCCATACCTATGTCATCACTGAAACATTTTACAATATTGAGGAGGCCCTTCAACTCATTGTCGTCTTTGGCAAAGAGTTTGAGATCATCCATGTAGAGTAGGTGATTGAATAATTTTGTCTAGTGTGTAACCATAGCTACTGTTGTTTAGTTCATGCGTAAGAACAGACAAAATAGAAGGAGTATTCAGGGAGTCTCCTTGAAAGATTCCACGTCGGATATTCAGACGGTTGGAGATGGCAGTGCCTCTGGTGTGATTTCGGTATAGTCTGGCGTTCCAAATTCCCAGGTTCTGCTTAAGTAAACTTACAACCACAGGGGAAACTTTGTACATTTCCAAAGTCTTAAGGATCCAAGAGTGTGGCACACTATCAAACACTTTACGATAATCAACCCACGCTGCGCTAAAGATTCTAAGCCGTCTCCTGCAATTTTTATTGAACATTTTGTTTATCAGTAGTTGATCTTTTCAGCCATATTAACCTCCCCTGCATCCCTTCTGTTCCAGTGGAAGAATGTCGTTTGCTGCGAAAAAATAGTAAGTACGGTTTGTCAGGATAGACTTAATCAACTTTTACGTGGTGGGAAGACATGTTATTGGCCTATAATTTTTCGGATCATGTGTTTCACTCGTTTTTGGCATGAGGTATGTAATACCTTCAGTGATCCAATCCGGGATTTCATTGGGATTATTTACAAGCCTTGATAGAGTTTTTGCAAGGGTTTTATGGATTGATGAGAGATGATAGAGCGAGAAATTGGGAACCTTGACATTTCCTGGGGATTTCCATTTTGGGGATTTCGTTAGAGCTTGCCTAACATCATTTGTGGTTATAATTTCGCACTCTTGGAGAGGTGTATCCAATATTCGCTCTTCTGGATTCATTCTGCATTTGCGTTATATTCCTTTGGGCTGCTCCAAATATTCTCCCAAAATGCCTGCACATTGTCAATAGATGGCGGCTTTTCGACATATATAGATACTTTTCCAGTTTCCCTGTAAAGTTTCTTACGGTCCCTTTGGAATTTTTTGGGCGATAGAACCTACAACGATTTTCATATCGTCTTCTTCTCTGTGCCTTTAGCTGACGTTTCTGTTTCAGCATTTCATTGATTGATGTAATTTCAATTGGGGATTTAATTTTATAATTCTGCTTGATCTTCTTGCACTTGCGTGTGGAGATATTTGGGTTTCTAGTGAGCTCATCTCATATAGAATGCTCATATCCGATTTCCTTTATTTCTCGCATCAGTTTTGCCTTCCAAGCTGGCTCTCTATGTCTGTTAAGTTTTTTTCATTGTCTCGACCCCAATCTTCCCAGTAGCTGCTAAAGCTGTTGTGTATATTATGTGGAAAACTTCTGTGATATTTCCCAGTGGTTTATCCGTTAACAGTGTTTCCAGAGCAGCGTTGTATATTTGCACAATGTGTTTATTGGACATCGTCATAAGAATTTTGGGGAGCTGGTCTCTGTCTGATAATTTTGTGCGAATTACTCTGCTGAGTACTTGGATGGCGTGGTTTTTCGGTTCGGTGATTTAGAAGGAAATCCGACTTAATGTAGTTGGAGTCACCTTCAGTGATATTATCTGGATAACTGCAGGTTATATTACAGATAGATTCTTCGATTTGATTTCCTGGAAAGTTATTTCGTATTTCATTTGTTTAGGTTTTACCTCATCCTCTGTCATATTATTTATTTTTACTTTCATCTCTTTACAGTTTGAGTGATGGGTTATAGTATTCTGTCTTATCTATTTGTGCATTTGAGAGTCATTTGTTTCACACAACGTCCCTGTGGACATTGGCAACCATGCTAAGGTTGAGGTGAGGTCTTATATCATTTCCTACCATAGTTCTCCATCTTTGGTATGTCTGATTCGTTGAGTTCTTTACTTGATTTTCCAGTGCAGTGAAGAATGATGTAATGACTTGTTGATACTCTTGGCGAGACCATTTCGTTCGTTTTCTTTTTATTATTTGATTTGGCATTGAGTCACTTGGTCGAAGGTTGGGAATAGCCCGGGTTTGCTGACCTAGTGTCTCTTCGTTTTTGGAAGAGTTTGTTCCAGTGACAGATTTTTCGTCCTCAGACTGGTTCCTCTCTGAGGGACGCGGCTCTTGTTGACCCGGGTGACGACCGATCCGGTATGAAATTTTATTCGTAATCATTGAAATTGGTAGAATATTGCGTTTCAAGGGGTAATTGTGTTCAAGTTACCAGCTGTAGGACGACACTCGAAGAAGACCTGAGAGCACGTCCAATCGATGAGATAGTATGAATAGGGATTATATTCATATATCCACGGTTGAAGAGTTCATAATAGAGTATTGTATTCAGTGGCGGGGGGCATATGCGTATATTCATGGCACTGACAATACTAAGTTTTAACTTAGTATAAGTTAGAGTGACCACTACCAGGATGTGTATTAGACTTTAATATTTTTTTTTTTTTTTAAGCATTCAATCCCAAGTAAGGCGTGAAGCCACTAGCACGCAAAGGGTTTCAGAGTAGGAGCAAGAACAAAGAGGTGTGATAGAGGAAAGTATGAAGAGACGGTTAGGGGATAGATCAGGGAATCTGGAGACATCGATTGAAGTTACAGTCGAATAGTTGGAGATTATAGCTATCAGGAAAACAAGAAAAGGGGAGGGAGTGCGAGACATGAAGCTATTGGAGTAGAAGAAACGGCTATATTTAACAGTTTCGACAGTGAAAGGATGAGAGCGAGATGTCAGCCTAGATGAAAGCTTAAATTCATGAAGTCTGGGAACCAGCGAAAGCAGCTCATCGGAGCAGTTACCGTGAATTTACAAAAAAGACAGAGGGAGGCAACGACACGTCTGTGAGAGAACGGCTGCAGACGAGATGCCAGATCAGGGCCAATTACATTGCATATCCGTCTTTGGATTTTATCAAGGACATTGAGACAATTAGAAGGAGCTCCAGACCATATATGGCAGCAATACTCCATGCAAGGGTGAATGGTTGATTTGGAGATATGAAGGATATTTTAAAAAGAAAAAAAGAAAAAGAAAGGAAAGAAAAATTTAAATGAAAGAATTAAAAATAAATTAAGTCAAAAAGGAAGAATGTAATTTAAAATGGTATAAAATTTACGATTCCTTACATGTTGAACTTTCCGACGCCAATGAGTGATAGTTAAGAAGTTTTATAGATTACGCTAACCCTCCTCCTAGAGTTTGGCGGAAAAACTATCAGAGAATTCATTAAACGAAGGGGTAGAGTCAAGGAAAAGAAAAAAAATACATCTCGGGTCATTTCTCAACCTGCTAGCCACTAAAAGATACATTTTAATTTTTTAGTCAAAGAGCAGAACATTGTTAGATAAGTACACCTGTAGCCATATGAAAAAAAATCACTCAATATGATCCCTACCAATGCGAATACATGTACATGTATATATATATATATATATATATATATATATATATATATATATATATATATATATTTCTCTCAAAATAAATGCGCTTAAATTCAACTTCATTCCTGCCTGCGCCACCGGCTCAGGGGTAGAAACGCCGACTGATCCTAGCTAGATACAACCGGACGTCTAGTCACACTGATGAGCTGTGATACAGCGGAACAGTCTCTCTGTGGAAACAACATGTATATATATATATTTTTTAAGCGTATCACCCCGAGCCAGGCTGGAGGCCACATTCACGCATGGGGTTACAGAAGGGTTGGAGGAAGAGCGGATAGGAGTGGTAAAGGAGAGGATGTGGAGAAAGATAGTGGATCGATCAAGGCAAGGGGGGTTACAGAAGATTTGGACCGAGAGAAGATAGGAATGAAAGGTGAAAGGATGTGGAGAAGGGAAGTGGATAGATCAAGGCAACTGGAGATGTCGATTGACGCTACACTTAAACCGTTGGAGATTGTATTTGTCAGGGAAACAGTAATAGGGAAGGGAGTTCCATAGGCGAGATGTGCGAGACATGAAGCTATTGGAGTAGAAGAGACGTCTACATCTAACAGTTTCAACGGTGAAGGGGTGAGAACGGGATGCCAGCCTCGTAGGACGTTTAAATTGATGAGGCCTAGGGACAAGCGAAAGCAACTCCTCGGAGCAATTACCGTGAAAGTACTTGTAGAAAAGGCAGAGCGATGCAACATCGCGTCTGTGAGAGAGCGACTGCAGACGAGATGACAGATCAGGGCCAATCACATTGCATATCCGTCTCTGGATCTTATCAAGAACCCTGAGGCAACCAGTAGGGCCCCAGACCATATATGGCAATATATATATATATATATATATATATATATATATATATATACAAGCATAGAATTGGTGTATACACAATAAATTCCAATAACCCAAAAATACTGTTCTTAAAAGAGTGCTCAGTACAGAGTAGAGCAAATATAATTATTTATTCGAAAATTATAACATAAATATGTTATAAAATCACTACAAAAATAGCCATTTTGTTTCAACACTTCTCGTATACATACATATATACATATATAAATATATATATATATATATATATATATATATATATATATATATATATATATATATATATATATTGATAGATAGATAAATAGATAGTGTTGTGGAGTTATTTCCACAATAGAACTTGTAGTCGGACTAAATGCGTCCTAAATAGGTTAAACACACAGAAACGTTAGGAACTTGTAATAAAGTGTTACGCAGAGTAATCGAGTTCTGGTCGCTGAACACTTCTCCTCTCGACTAGTACTGACTCCTACTTATAATAGGTGGGAGAGTCTATTCTCTAGACAAGGTGTCTTTCACTATAACACCCCCCTCCTAAAACTTTACTCCGTAGGAGTAAAAAGTTTTCTAAATTTTTTATTTTTATTTTTTTACAGAAAAAAAGCAACATCGTTTTGGATCCATTTTTTTTCTTTTTCTCTTGGATCGGCGTACCTCAGGTAACATCGTTGCTGGCGTTGGTAGATCAAACGTATCAAAAATCACCTCCATAGGTGTTTCTTCAACTGGAGCGCTGTCAACCGCGTCTGACGAGCGTCGTCTGATCTGGTTAATGTGCCGTCTGCATGTGAATTTTTCACCTTTCACGAAGTACATCATGTTGCCAATCCGCTTTTCTATTTTACCAATCTCCCAGAATGATTTATTCTTTTTATATACCTTAAAGTATACTTTTTCACCAGGATTGTATTTCTTTACTTGAATAAATTTTTCTGTACCTGGCTTTGTCTTTTTTGGTAATAACTTGTCGATTGTGTTATTTGGGGTAAGTCTGTATACCTGTAGAAACTTCTGTAGGGCTTCATCTACATGTATTTCCCTAGCTTTCTTTAAAGCTCTTTTAAGGGTGTCGACAAATTTTTCAGCTAACCCGTTAGATCTTGGGTGATATGGAGCTGTGGTAATATGTTCGACATTATATTCCTTGCAGAAATCTTTAAATTGTTTCGACGTAAATTGACTTCCGTTGTCCGTCACAATTGTGTCTACAACACCAAACCTTGCGAACAATTCCAGCAGGAAGTTTTTCATACTTTGCGTCGTCTATTTTTTTATTCTTTGTATCTCAGGCCATTTTGAGAAACTATCCACTACTATGATGTAACGGTATCCGTTCAGTGGACCTGCAAAATCCACATGCAACCTAGACCATGGTAGGTCTGTTTTTGGCCAGGGATTAAATTTTACGGGTGATCCCTTTGCAGACAAAGCACAGCCTTTACATTTTGCTACTGCGTTCTCAATGTCCCTGTCCATATTCGGCCAATAAACAAAACTTCGCATTAGGCTCTTCATCCTAGTGCTGCCTGGATGACCAGTATGAAAATCCTTTAATATTTGTTTCTGGAGTGTGTATACAATCACCACACGTTCTCTATATAACAATACTGAATCGCAAAGCGAAAACACATTTGTTATGTACTGGTCTCTCTTGGCTATTTTTTCTTTTACTTTCAAGATATATTCGTCCCTGGTGGCTTCTTCTTTTATTTTTTCTAGAGTTACCGGAAGTTCCCGAACTGCATTACACACAGTAAATTTCAGCTCTTCTGATTTCAGTGAAGCAATTACTGTGTCTTCTAACGGTTCGCTCCTTTTAGGAATTAACCTGGACAGCCCATCAGCATAGCCAAATTTATTGGATGGTATGTACTCCATGCTGAAGTTATAATTTAGCAATATTGTAGCCCATCTTTGTAGTCGGTTTGCTGTATGCTTCGGCAAACCCTTTTTCGATCCAAAAATCGAAATTAGAGGCTTATGATCGGTTTGTAGCTTAAAATGTCGACCGTGGAGAAAACGGTGAAATTTCGCTACTGCAAATATTATTCCTAGCTCCTCTTTCTCTATCTGAGAGTAATTCTTCTCAGCCGGAAGTAATGCTCTAGAAGCATGAGCAATTAATTTTACTTGACCATCTGCCATTTTGTGTAAAATACACGCTCCTACTACATACGCACTTGCGTTGCAAGCTACTATGATTTCTAAATCCGGATTGTAGTGGGTTAAAAATAATTCCGAGGTTAACACTTCCTTAATCTTTTCAAATGCTTTCTGGCATTCATTAGTCCCCTTCAAGGGTTTCCTTTCTTTAATAGTTCATTTAATGGTTCCCGCAGATCATACATTTTAGGGATGTATATTTGGTAATAATTAGCTAATCCCAAAAAACTTTGTAATGTGGTAATACCATTCGGAGCCGGCATGTCTTTTATAGCCACTTCTCGCTCTGGGTCTGGCCTTCTACCATTCTTATCGATGATCTGTCCCAGATATTTCACTTTATCCATGAAAAACTCGCATTTACTTTCCTTGAGTTTAAATCCCAAATCCTGTATTCTGGAAACTACTGCATTGACATGTTTCACGTGTTCTGCAATACTTGTACTTCTCATGAGGATGTCGTCTAGATACGCTACTGCGAAATCCAAACCACCCAACATCGAATCCATTACTTGTTGGAAAATGGCGGGGGCGACCTTAATCCCAAAAGGTAGTCTGTTAAATTTATACAGACCACGATGTGTGTTAATACACAACAGTTTAGACGTTTCATCTTCTACCGGTATTTGCAGATATGCATCGCTGAGGTCTATTTTCGAAAATATTGTGGCTCCATTAAGCTTTGCAAATATTTCTTCTGCTGTTGGTAGAGGATAGTTATAGTCTTTGAGTACCACGTTTAACCCCGTTGAAAAATCTGCACAAACACGAATGTCTTTAGACTTTTTTTTCACGTATACAGTCGGAGCTGCCCAATCACTATAGTCAACTTTTCTAAGTACACTGGATTTCTCTAATCTGTCCAATTCTTTATCAATCTGTTCTATTGAGGCAAACGGAACACTCCTTTTCTTTTTGAATACCGCCTGAGCGTTTTCTTTTAAAAAGAATTTTGAGTGCATCTTGGTACACGTTCCCAAGCCCGGAGAAAAAACAGTAGGAAATGTTTCCTTAAGTTTCTCTATTAATTTTTCGACTTCGGAGTTAAAACTTTCTACCTTGTAACAGAAAGAATGTATCGGTAGATCCCATAATTGAAATTCTGTTATCCAATTCGTACCAAGTAAGTTCGTGGTATTTTCCATGACAAATAGTTTAACTTTTCGCGTTTTTATTTATTTAACGTGACGTTTGTAACAAGTTCTCCAACAAATTCTATTTTTTCTGCCGTCACTGACTTCGCGATTTTCTTTGTCTTCATTAAAGTTGGTTTCCCCAAGTTCTTCCATGTATGCAAATTTATGATAGAGATCCGAACCAGTGTCCAGTTGCATTTTTATTATTTATTTCGACGGTAACGAACTTTCTAGTTATTCCATCGTTTACCTCGTTAGACTTTAATTTTCTTATTTTATTGCCTTTATTTTTTGAACGGCAATGTGTGCATCTGTGCCCAACTCTTCCACAGTTGAAACATTTTTTATTCCTAAAATTGCAATATCTGTACCAGTGTAGTTCACCGCAAGCAAAACATGGCTTCGGGCGTTTTTGTTTGTTTTCCACTGGTATTTTACTTTTTGCTTGATAATCTGCAATTTTATAATTCTTTTTGTTCGACAGACTTTCTTTGTAGCGAATTTTCCTTACATGCGAAACGCCAGACTTCTATTTTTTTTTGCGTCTTTTTTTACGCTAACATATCTTGTGCAGTCTTCTGCGAAATTCTGTACCGTAATACTTGGATTGCTTTCCAATTTTGCCAGTACTAATTTTCTCAACTCTGCGTCTTTTTCCGCTACCAGAACTTGAACAAACACCAAGCACTTAAAATTGTCTGTGCTTAACTCTGATAGCTTGAATTCTTCACAATGCTTATTCACATTGGCTGCGTACGTTATATAGTCATGTTCGTCATCTTTCATCAAATTCAAACATTTCCACCTCTTGTGGAACAAAGATGTCTTTTGACTAAATAGCTCACTTAATATATTTACCGCCTCGGTAAATGTCAAGTCATTAGTTTATTTCGGTAAAATGTAGTTTACTAATTTGTTATGCACAGCAGTTCCTAATTTGCTTAAAAGTAGCCTAACCTTCTTTGCTTCACCCCACAAGTGGCAGCCCTCGTTATATACGTCCGTATATTTTTAAAATATTCTTCAAAAGTTACCTCTTTATCTGGACTGTACGTGAATATTTCAGTTGAATTCCATATTGTATTCTGTGGGAAGGAATCATTTTGTAGACTTTTCTCTTTCCTGTTCTCGGTTATTTCCAGAATTTTGCTTTGAAACTCCCCATGCATCTGTTCCATTTTCTGTTGGAATTGCATTTGTCTATTGAAAGTTTCCTCCTGTAACTGTTTCTGGAATATATTCTGTTGTTCCAATATTTTCGTTTGTTGTTCCAATTGGAACTTTAAAAAATCCTTGAATAGACTTTTGCATTCCTACATTTTTTTTTTTTTAAGTGTAAAACCCGAAACTTTGTCGCCCACGTTATTTGTGGCGAACAAAATTTTTCTTCCTCCCTATGAGTGCGAATTTCGTCGTAAAAACCACTGTGGCGAACGAACTTTTTATTCCTCCGTATGAGTGCGAATTCTCGCTGCCAAAAGTTTTATTGGCGAACGAATTTTTTTTCTGCCTCTGTATGAGTGCGAATCGTCGTCGCCAAAAGTTGTCTTGGCGAACGAAATTTTCTTTTTCTTCTCCCCCGTATGAGTTCGAATCTTCGTCGTCAAAAGTTGTTGTGGAGTTATTTCCACAATAAAACTTGGAGTCGAACTAAATGCGTCCTAAATAGGTTAAACGTACAGAAACGTTAGGAACTTGTAATAAAATGTTACGCAGAGTAATCGAGTTGTGGTCGCTGAACACTTCTCCTACTCTCGACTAGTACTGACTCCTACTTATAATAGGTGGGAGAGTCTATTATCTAGACAAGGTGTCTTTCACTATAACAGATAGATAGATAGATAGATAGATAGATACACACACATGTATACATATATACGCATCGACAGAGATACATTATGCCGAGGAGGAAAGAAACTCTACGCAAAGTTCCGCTGAAGGTGTCGGGGGAAAATTAAATATAGGTAATTGTTGAAATTTGACTAATGCATGGAATAATAATGCAAACACAAAATGTAGTTAGAATAAAATGTATTGAAACAAGAAAGTGTACACAATATTTACATATAGTCTTTTGTATATTCCTGGGAAGACCGTTCCTGGAGAATGTGTTGACTAAGTCGCAGACGGGCAGAGTCTCTAGTTGGATCTCTTGATTTGCCTCCCTGTCTTCCGGTACCAACCATATTTATATCGTCGGTACTCCGCTATGCAAATTAGGTGGATCCTACCACAACAGTAATAAAGAAAAAAGGAAATTAACAAAAGGATAACAGACAATTAGACAAAAATTATTATTATTATAATTATTATTATTATTATTACTTCTTTTGAATTATGCTATATATTCATTTCTTTCCGGGTCCTAACCAGTGACATAAGATCAGAAATGCCATTTTTCACTGTGCATGTGTGTAAAAAAAACCTACAAACATATACACATTTTTTTTTACATCGGATGAGCTTTGCTTGTGAGTACAATTTAATTTACTTCTTCAACTCATGGGATATCATAGGCCCCTTCAATGACCGTATCAGAACGCTTTCCAATCGAACTCAGGACCCTAAAAACATTGATGTCTTCGTTCTACATCCTTGTATTTTGATAGATTTTGAAGATATTCAAAAATACGTTACAATATGTAGGGAATGTCATGTCAATAAGAAAACACATTAAGTTTTTGTGGTTTTTGATCACGATGTCAGAGCGAATAGCTTTGATTGTTCTTTCTGTGTCTATTGTAAATTTTCATAATTGTTTTACAGGTCCTATATCTGTAGCCAACTCTAGCTGTTCTGGGTAAGACGATTAAGTACATTCAACAGCATGGGCCCTGAGCAGGTTTTTTAAGGAGCGCGGAACCACCCCTTACTTGCTGGTGTTCCCAGGTCCGCACTGACCTGGTATGGTAGCAACTGTTAGCGTCCCAGGTATGGGCAAATACATAACTCCAGAAATGGGGTCAAAACACTATGAAAGTGTAAAAATAGGTTTTAATACCAGCAATATATTTTTGTAAAAAATATTACCAGCAATGAATTTTTGAAGAAATTTTTTTTTAGCAGCAATACATTTTTGAAAGAAATATTAGCAGCAATAGATTTAATATAATAATGTTGTTTTCTAATTTTTCCACATCGAGTAAAGCTTTGTGTCTGAGTGGCTTTATTTACTTGCTTGGGGTGAGATCAAATTTTTAAAAAAAATTCTTGTAAGCAATCTAACAAGAATAAATCCAATTGAACAGGATTAAATCCTTCACTTTTTACTTTTGATCCTGTTCTAAGCAACAGTGATGATCCTAAATCCCTTTTCAGCATATTTCCAAACGTATATTGTATGTGTATATATTTTACAATTGTTCCAGGTTTGATGAACATTTCAAACTGTCGAGTTCTTTTGTAATCTCTCTGTAAATTGATTTATTTATACCGGTGATTTCATGTTGGTGGCAAATCTTTGGTCCTTGGAATCCTGTCACCAGCACACTTCCTTTTGTAGTTCGTCGGTTTATTACATCTGCACAGTAAGAATTACCTTGCACTTCGACACCTGATTACCCTTCGGTGACGATAGCCTCGTGAGATTTGAACCGTTTACTAAATGAATGTTTCTATCTAGTTGTCGTGGGTTCAATCCCGATGTCAAGAAGTGAAATCAAAATATTCCGCTTGATTCGAACAAACAAAACTCATTAATCCCAATGACATCAATAAAACAACAATATAAACAGGAGTAGATAGGTTCGTCTATCGCCCGGTTCACACTCCTACACAGTATTTTGAACAACGATAGCGTTTCATAACATTTTTTTCTGTTAAAGATTGGCTTTCCGGTTCCTTCTAAAGTCTACTTCCACGTCTAAGATCTCGGACTGCACATTCCCTATTTAAATTGTTGCTTGATTAAGCGATTATCTACAAAAAATCTGCTTTGTGAGTGGTGGTTCTCTAAGCGTAGCTAAGATGTGGCACAAAGCCGAAATTATGTGGCACCCAGTGAGGATCGAACCTACTACTGAGTAATTGATTCATCAGACAATCATCACTTCGAAGTACCCTGGTGGTTTTCTAAGCGTAATTAAGATGTGATCGAAAGCCGAATGTATGGGACGCCCATTCCGTTAATGATCGAACCCACAAATCAGTGGTCTATCATGACAAGCTTGTTAACCATTACACCACGACATGGTCCCGTAGCTCTGCGCCGTGAGTGACAATATTTTAAAATTGTTTTAGGTTTAATAAACATTTGAAACTATCGACTTCTTTTGCAATCTCTCTGTAAATTGATTTATTCGAAGTGGTGACTCCATCTTGGTTGCAAAATGTCGACCCTTGTAATCCCGACACCCGCTCACGGCCTTTTGTAGGTCGTGGGTATATTACATCTGCCAGGAATCAGCTGAGTGAGAATTACCTTACGCTTCGACAACTGACCTTTGGGCTTTTTGTAATACCGTCTTTTTGAATTAGGGGAATAGCCACCTGATTGCCCTTCGGTGGCAATGACCTCGTGAGATTCGAACCGTTTGCTAAATGAATGTTTCTGTCTGGTTGTCGTGGGTTCAATCCCAATGTCAAGAATTGAAATCAAAATATTCAACTTGACAAACAAAGCTCAGTGAATAAACAAAAGAACGATATAAATAAGAGTAGATAGGATCGTCTGTCGTCCGGTTCACACTCCTCTCCGGTCTTTTGAACACGAGTAGCGGTTCATAAATTGTTTTCTGTTTAAAATTGGATTTCCGGTTCCATCTAATGTCTACTGTCACATTATATATCTAAGGTCTTCAAACGGACATTGAAATGCTATTTATCAATCAAATCTTGACTTCAAGTCTAGAGTTAGCCGCTATCTTTCCTACACAGCCCCAATAACTTCACTTCTTGAAATCAGAATATTCCACTTGAGTATAAGAAACAAAGCCAATTAAATAAAGAGCTCAATAAAACGCCGACACAAATAGGAGTAGATGTGTTTCACCTATCGCCCCGTTCACATATACGATGTTTGGAATTGGTTTCCTAATTAAACCACTATTTACAATACTATGCATCGTAATCGTCAAGATATTTAAATTATTACAGATTTCTTTCTTTATTTTAATCATTCCATCCCAATTAAGTCGACAGTGCCACTAAAACACAAGGAGTTACCGACAGAGAAAGGGAATGAGGATTGACAATAGGGAGGATTGAGGAAAGAGGGGAAAAGGAACGGGCTTCAAGAATATAGAAGAAAGCGATTGACGTTGTATTTAAATGGTTGTGGATTGTAGTTATGAGGGAAGCAAGAAATCGGAAGGGAGTTCAACAGGTGAGAAGTGCGAGAAAAGAAACTATTAGAGTAGAATAGGCGGCTGCATCTAGCAAATTCAACAATAAAACTGTAGCACTTATTTGCCAGTCTACTAGCACACTTAAATGTAGTCGTAGGGCCAGAGGGAAAAAAGCGCAACAGAAGAGTGGATATAAAAATATTTGTAGAAAAGACAGATGGAAAAATGACTGTTTTCGAAATGCCTGGTCAATGTGTATTAGATTAGAAACCTTTTCTATCGATTCTGTCATAAATCTTGAGATATACAACAGGAGCAACAGACCAGATGTATCAGGTTCTGCAATCGTGGATGTGCGGATGGTGTAATAGATAATGGCTCAGAATTGTTAATCCGAGAGCCGAGTTCTAATTCCAGCTGGGTTAGTTATATTCACTTACGCGCAAATATCATTGGGAAATGTATGAATCCACTACTTCGCCACCCCCAGCTACAGGTTAATTAGTAAAAGTTGTATAATTAATTCATTCATATCTCCAAAAATAAAATAAAATTGCGTACAAATTATTTAGATTTCGACATTAAATAACGCATAGAGGTTGATATGACGTTAAGCCGAAACAAACAACTAACCAGACTTGATATGGCAACAGTATTCAATGCATGGACGAAGAGTAGATTTATAAATGTGCAAGATGGATTCTGATGAGAAAAAGCTCCTAGCATGGCACAGTGCATCGACTTTCATAGCAGTAGACATAAGAATTTTTGCGATATAGTCGCCTCACTTCATGTCTCTGAAAACACCTGTTCGAGAAGGTGTAGACAGACAGAGGCTACGACTTTCTAAAAATAATAATAACGAAATTATCCCATTAGTCGACTGTGTGAATTTACAAGCAAGGCGACAATGCCACTAAGACGCAAGGGATAACAGGGACTGAAAGTCAAAGAGAATGTGAATAGGGAGGGTTGAGGAAAGGACAAACTATGAACGGGTTTCAAGAAGACAGAAGATGGTGATTGACGTTGCGTTTAAATTTTTGAAGATTGTAGTTATGAGGGAAGCAAGAAATCGGAAGGGAGTTCAACAGGTGGGAAGTGCGAGAAAAGAAACTGAGTAGAATTGGCGGTTGCATCTAACAATTTAAACTGTGGCACTTATTTACTAATCTACTAGCACGCTTAAATGTAGTCGAGGGACCAGAGTAAAAAAAAGAAGCTCATCAGAACAGTTGATATAAAAGTTGATATATAGAAAAGACAGAGGGAAAGTGACTGATTCGTAATGGCTGGTCAAGGGGTATTAGATTACAAACCTCTTCTAGCGATTCTGTCATAAATCTTGAGATGTACACCAGGAGCAACAGACGTGGATTTGAAATTGTTCAACTTTATTTGAAATCTTTCTGTAAATTTATTTATTTGAACTGGTGGCTCCAACTTCCTATTTTCATCCCTTGTATTTGCATCACTCGATCGCGGATTCTTGTAGTTCGTTTGTGATAGCGGTCACTATGGGGGCGACGAGAGATTTCCGCGGCTACGAAGGGGCGCATCTATCAGGCTATTGTTCGGACTATCCTTCTCTATGGCTGCGAAACGTGGTCACTTAGAGCGATTGACTTACGAAGGCTTGAAGTGTTCGACAACGATTGCCTTCGCTGCATTCTACGATGCCGCCGATTCGATCGTGTGCCCACAAACACTCTGCGTCGTCGCCTGAGTCTTCGTCCTCTTCCACCCGTCCTGCTCCAGCGTCGTCTCCGATGGTTCGAACACGCAGCTCGACGCCCGGAGGGAGAGCTCATCCGCGATGTACTTCTCCCTCCTTCTTTTCCTGGCTGGCGAAGACGTGTCGGTGGGCAGCTGAAGATGTGGGCTAGCACGATCAAGGATGACCTAGAAGTACTATCGGGTGCAAGTAGTTGGTCTTCGACGATGGAATCGCGAGTGGCTCGCCATTTCGTGTGACCTGGCTCATGATCGGCGGGCGTGGGCAGAGATGGTCCGAGATGCTGTACTTGGTCGGGAGGAAGCCGGTTCAACCCGACCAGGGTGAAAACCGATACAAGTCAAGTCTTGTAGTTCGTGGGTTTATTACATGTGCCAGATAGTCAGCTCAGGCGGAATCACCTTTAGCATCAACAACTGAACTTTGGTCTTTGTGTGATACCGTCTTTTTGAATGAAGGGTATTTACATTTCATTGCCCTTCAGGGACAGTCGTCGAGTGATTGTAATCGTTAGTTAAGTGGGCCCTGCTCTCTGGGTATTGTGCGTTCAATCCTGGTGTCAGGGTGCGAAATCACTATACTCAGAATAAATGGAACAAACAGTAGTGGCTTGAAAAACATTAAAATTTAATGATACTAGCTATGATCCTTACTAATGGTCTTGATTTGTGCATATTATTTTTTCAACATTTCACTCCAATCAAATATAATAAATCCCCTAAGGCACAAGGAGGTAATGGCTCTAAAATAATTAGAATCATTATTAAGGAGTAAGAACAAAAGAAGAGTAATCATGAAGACAGTAGATGACGATTGGCATTGCATTTCAATTTTTGAAGATCAAAGTGACTGGAAACTAAGAATCAACAAGCAAGAAGAAAAAGAAACTGTTAGCATAGAACTTACAATTACGTCTCACCAATTCAACTGTGAATTGTTAAGACCACGCCGCCAATTTAGTACTGCGCTTAAATTTAGGAAGTCTAAATAGCGAAGAGTGATATTTATTTGTAATATTTACAAAATGTGGAACAAGGCAAAAAATGGCGAATGGGGAAAAGGATGGTCATCTTCTGACTTAACTTTAAAATTAGCTAACCACAATCACTGACCCAAACATACCACAATATTCCTAACACTAAAATAACGTATTCTTAATTACCATTCTTACTACATCCACCATAATACCTCGATATCTCTATGAAAAATCCCAACTCGACCCCATATATACAATGTATGTCTGTGAGGAGATGGGAATAAAACATTTTAAAAACAATCCTAATGAGGATATACAATATGAAAGAAAACTATTTACAAGAAAATAAACAAAATAATGTTAGTAATAAAAGCCCCACCACACACAATCCGAAGAGTTCATCCGAACAATTGCCATGAAAGTATTTATAGGAGAGGCACAGAGAAAGTACATTACGGCGGTGGGAAAGTGACCGCAACCGAGAGGCTAGGTCAGGACTAATAATATGGCTGATTCTTCTTTGGATTTTATTTAAGAATCTCAAAATCCAAAGTAGAAGCACTGGGCCATAGCTAGCAGCAATCTTCTGGGAATGGCTGATAGTAGACTTATAAATATGTAAGCAACATACTGCAGAGAGAAAAAAGTCAAGTAAGGCACAGGGCACCAATTTCTTATCAGCTAATGCATTTTAATTATTTTGACTTCATGTATTTCAAATTAAAAAAGAAATCTCCTGGGATACTTATTTTAATGTTCTTCGCTTAGTTTCTTTGTGTCGTCGAACATTTAGAAGACTACTCCCAAAAACATTTTTTGGGTGACTATAACATCTAAACTATTTGTAACAAAGCTAACAATGGTTTATTAGCTCATAATCAAGAGGTTGATATTCCACACTACATCAAACAAAAGGTTAGGTAAGAAAGCCCATCGGTATTGGAAAGAGAGTTAACAGCTACTGAACTTGAGAAATTTATTTTCCTGAAAAAAAAGTTTCAAGAAAAAGATTTTATATATTTTAACCAAAAGCAATACTGGCTGCTTGGTCAATGAATATCAAATATTTCCTTATAGGGAAACGGCTATTATCAATACCTTGTAGGAAGAAGGTTGATATCAAAACCGTAAAGAGCGATAATAGCGACTGGACATGCGAAACCTATTTTCATGAAAAATTATTCTAAGAAAAAGATTTTATAAATTTCAACCGAAAATAAGTACTGGCGGCTCGGTCAATGAATGCCAAATGTTTCCTTATAGGGAAACGGCTCTTATCAATACCGTAAAGAGCAATAATAGATACTGGACATGCGACACCTATTTTCCTGAAAAATTGTTTTAATAAAAAGTTTTTATAAATTTCAACCGAAAATAAGTACTGGCTGCTCGGTCAATAAATGCCAAATGTTTCCTTATAGGGAAACGGCTATTATCAATACCGTAAAGAGCGTTTAACAGCTACTGGACATGCGACACCTATTTTCATGAAAAATTGTTCTAATAAAAAGATTTTTTTACATTTCAACCGAAGTCATAGCTACTCGGTCAATGAATGTCAAATGTTTCCTTATAGGGAAACTGCTATAATAAATTGCGTAAAGAGCGACAATAGTGACTAATAATATCTGACAAGGCTTCATCTAAGAAATTCAGACAACTTAAGACTATTACTACTTGGTGGAAAGGAAGAGAAATAAGATGAAAGAAATATTAGTCAAAAATGAATAATAATTGACAAGGCTTCATCCAAGAAATTCAGACAACTTAAGACTATTACTACTTGGTGGAAAAGCAAGAGAAATAAGATGAAAGAAATACTATGGAAAAATGAATAATACTTGACGAGGCTTCATCTAAGAAATTCAGACAACTTATGACTATTACTACTTGGTGGAAAAGCAAGAGAAATAAGATGAAATAAATACTAGTGAAAAATGAATAATAATTGACAAGGCTTCATCTAAGAAATTCAGACAACTTAAGACTATTACTACTTGGTGGAAAGGAAGAGAAATAAGATGAAAGAAATACTAGTCACAAATGAATAATAATTGACAAGGCTTCATCTAAGAACTTCAGACAAATTAAGACTATTACTACTTGGTGGAAAAGCAAGAGAAATAAGATGAAAAAGATACTAGTGAAAAATGAATAATAATTGCCAATGCTTCATCTAAGACATTCAGACAACTTAAGACTATTACTACTTGGTGGAAAAGCAAGAGAAATAAGATGAAAGAAATACTAGTGAAAAATGAATAATAATTGATAAGGCTTCATCTAAGAAATTCAGACAACTTAAGACTATTACTACTTGGTGGAAAAGCAAGAGAAATAAGATGAAAAAAAATCTAATGAAAAATGAATAATAATTGCCAAGGCTTCATCTAAGAAATTCAGACAACTTAAGACTATTACTACGTGGTGGAAAAGCAAGAGAAATAAGATGAAAGAAATACTAGTGAAAAATGAATAATAATGGACAATGCTTCATCTAAGAAATTCAGACAAATTAAGACTATTACTACTTGGTGGAAAAGCAAGAGAAATAAGATGAAAGAAATACTAGTGAAAAATGAATAATAATTGACAAGGCTTCATCCAAGAAATTCAGACAACTTAAGACTATTACTACTTGGTGGAAAAGCAAGAGAAATAAGATGAAAGAAATACTAGTGAAAAATGAATAATAATTGATATGGCTTCATCTAAGAAATTCAGAGAATTTAAGACTATTACTACTTGGCGGAAAAGCAAGAGAAATAAGATGAAAGAAATACTAGTGAAAAATGAATAATAATTGACATGGCTTCATCTAAGAAATTCAGACAATTTAAGACTATTACTACTTGGTGGAAAAGCAAGAGAAATAAGATGAAAGAAATACTAGTGAAAAATGAATAATAATTGACAAGGCTTCATCTAAGAAATTCAGACAACTTAAGACTATTACTACTTGGTGGAAAAGCAAGAGAAATAAGATGAAAGAAATACTAGTAAAAATGAATAATAATTGCCAAGGCTTCATCTAAGAAATTCAGACAACTTAAGACTATTACTACTTGGTGGAAAAGCAAGAGAAATAAGATGAAAGAAATACTATGGAAAAATGAATAATAATTGACAATGCTCCATCTAAGAAATTCAGACAACTTAAGACTATTACTACTTGGTGGAAAAGCAAGAGAAATAAGATGAAAGAAATACTAGTGAAAAATGAATAATAATTGACATGGCATCATCTAAGAAATTCAGACAATTTAAGACTATTACTACTTGCTGGAAAAGCAAGAGAAATAAGATGAAAAAAATACTAGTGAAAAATGAATAATAATTGCCAATGCTTCATCTAAGACATTCAGACAACTTAAGACTATTACTACTTGGTGGAAAAGCAAGAGAAATAAGATGAAAGAAATACTAGTGAAAAATGAATAATAATTGATAAGGCTTCATCTAAGAAATTCAGACAACTTAAGACTATTACTACTTGGTGGAAAAGCAAGAGAAATAAGATGAAAGAAAATCTAATGAAAAATGAATAATAATTGCCAAGGCTTCATCTAAGAAATTCAGACAACTTAAGACTATTACTACGTGGTGGAAAAGCAAGAGAAATAAGATGAAAGAAATACTAGTGAAAAATGAATAATAATGGACAATGCTTCATCTAAGAAATTCAGACAAATTAAGACTATTACTACTTGGTGGAAAAGCAAGAGAAATAAGATGAAAGAAATACTAGTGAAAAATGAATAATAATTGACAAGGCTTCATCCAAGAAATTCAGACAACTGAAGACTATTACTACTTGGTGGAAAAGCAAGAGAAATAAGATGAAAGAAATACTAGTGAAAAATGAATAATAATTGACATGGCTTCATCTAAGAAATTCAGACAATTTAAGACTATTACTACTTGGTGGAAAAGCAAGAGAAATAAGATGAAAGAAATACTAGTGAAAAATGAATAATAATTGACAAGGCTTCATCTAAGAAATTCAGACAACTTCAGACTATTACTACTTGGTTGAAATGCAAGAGAAATAAGATGAAAGAAATACTAATGAAAAATGAATAATAATTGCCAAGGCTTCATCTAAGAAATTCAGACAACTTAAGACTATTACTACTTGGTGGAAAAGCAAGGGAAATAAGATGAAAGAAATACTAGTGAAAAATGAATAATAATGGACAAGGCTTCATCTAAGAAATTCAGACAACCTAAGACTATTACTACTTGGTGGAAAAGCAAGAGAAATAAGATGAAAGAGATACTAGTGAAAAATGAATAATAATTGACAAGGCTTCATCTAAGAAATTCAGACAACTTCAGACTATTACTACTTGGTGGAAAAGCAAGAGAAATAAGATGAAAGAAATACTAGTAAAAATGAATAATAATTGCCAAGGCTTCATCTAAGAAATTCAGACAACTTAAGACTATTACTACGTGGTGGAAAAGCAAGAGAAATAAGATGAAAGAAATACTAGTGAAAAATGAATAATAATGGACAATGCTTCATCTAAGAAATTCAGACAAATTAAGACTATTACTACTTGGTGGAAAAGCAAGAGAAATAAGATGAAAGAAATACTAGTGAAAAATGAATAATAATTGACAAGGCTTCATCCAAGAAATTCAGACAACTTAAGACTATTACTACTTGGTGGAAAAGCAAGAGAAATAAGATGAAAGAAATACTAGTGAAAAATGAATAATAATTGATATGGCTTCATCTAAGAAATTCAGAGAATTTAAGACTATTACTACTTGGCGGAAAAGCAAGAGAAATAAGATGAAAGAAATACTAGTGAAAAATGAATAATAATTGACATGGCTTCATCTAAGAAATTCAGACAATTTAAGACTATTACTACTTGGTGGAAAAGCAAGAGAAATAAGATGAAAGAAATACTAGTGAAAAATGAATAATAATTGACAAGGCTTCATCTAAGAAATTCAGACAACTTAAGACTATTACTACTTGGTGGAAAAGCAAGAGAAATAAGATGAAAGAAATACTAGTAAAAATGAATAATAATTGCCAAGGCTTCATCTAAGAAATTCAGACAACTTAAGACTATTACTACTTGGTGGAAAAGCAAGAGAAATAAGATGAAAGAAATACTATGGAAAAATGAATAATAATTGACAATGCTCCATCTAAGAAATTCAGACAACTTAAGACTATTACTACTTGGTGGAAAAGCAAGAGAAATAAGATGAAAGAAATACTAGTGAAAAATGAATAATAATTGACATGGCATCATCTAAGAAATTCAGACAATTTAAGACTATTACTACTTGCTGGAAAAGCAAGAGAAATAAGATGAAAAAAATACTAGTGAAAAATGAATAATAATTGCCAATGCTTCATGTAAGACATTCAGACAACTTAAGACTATTACTACTTGGTGGAAAAGCAAGAGAAATAAGATGAAAGAAATACTAGTGAAAAATGAATAATAATTGATAAGGCTTCATCTAAGAAATTCAGACAACTTAAGACTATTACTACTTGGTGGAAAAGCAAGAGAAATAAGATGAAAGAAAATCTAATGAAAAATGAATAATAATTGCCAAGGCTTCATCTAAGAAATTCAGACAACTTAAGACTATTACTACGTGGTGGAAAAGCAAGAGAAATAAGATGAAAGAAATACTAGTGAAAAATGAATAATAATGGACAATGCTTCATCTAAGAAATTCAGACAAATTAAGACTATTACTACTTGGTGGAAAAGCAAGAGAAATAAGATGAAAGAAATACTAGTGAAAAATGAATAATAATTGACAAGGCTTCATCCAAGAAATTCAGACAACTGAAGACTATTACTACTTGGTGGAAAAGCAAGAGAAATAAGATGAAAGAAATACTAGTGAAAAATGAATAATAATTGACATGGCTTCATCTAAGAAATTCAGACAATTTAAGACTATTACTACTTGGTGGAAAAGCAAGAGAAATAAGATGAAAGAAATACTAGTGAAAAATGAATAATAATTGACAAGGCTTCATCTAAGAAATTCAGACAACTTCAGACTATTACTACTTGGTTGAAATGCAAGAGAAATAAGATGAAAGAAATACTAATGAAAAATGAATAATAATTGCCAAGGCTTCATCTAAGAAATTCAGACAACTTAAGACTATTACTACTTGGTGGAAAAGCAAGGGAAATAAGATGAAAGAAATACTAGTGAAAAATGAATAATAATGGACAAGGCTTCATCTAAGAAATTCAGACAACCTAAGACTATTACTACTTGGTGGAAAAGCAAGAGAAATAAGATGAAAGAGATACTAGTGAAAAATGAATAATAATTGACAAGGCTTCATCTAAGAAATTCAGACAACTTCAGACTATTACTACTTGGTGGAAAAGCAAGAGAAATAAGATGAAAGAAATACTAGTAAAAATGAATAATAATTGCCAAGGCTTCATCTAAGAAATTCAGACAACTTAAGACTATTACTACTTGGTGGAAAAGCAAGAGAAATAAGATGAAAGAAATACTATGGAAAAATGAATAATAATTGACAATGCTCCATCTAAGAAATTCAGACAACTTAAGACTATTACTACTTGGTGGAAAAGCAAGAGAAATAAGATGAAAGAAATACTAGTGAAAAATGAATAATAATTGACATGGCTTCATCTAAGAAATTCAGACAATTTAAGACTATTACTACTTGCTGGAAAAGCAAGAGAAATAAGATGAAAGAAATACTAGTGAAAAATGAATAATAATTGCCAATGCTTCATCTAAGACATTCAGACAACTTAAGACTATTACTACTTGGTGGAAAAGCAAGAGAAATAAGATAAAAGAAATACTAGTGAAAAATGAATAATAATTGATAAGGCTTCATCTAAGAAATTCAGACAACTTAAGACTATTACTACTTGGTGGAAAAGCAAGAGAAATAAGATGAAAGAAAATCTAATGAAAAATGAATAATAATTGCCAAGGCTTCATCTAAGAAATTCAGACAACTTAAGACTATTACTACGTGGTGGAAAAGCAAGAGAAATAAGATGAAAGAAATACTAGTGAAAAATGAATAATAATGGACAATGCTTCATCTAAGAAATTCAGACAAATTAAGACTATTACTACTTGGTGGAAAAGCAAGAGAAATAAGATGAAAGAAATACTAGTGAAAAATGAATAATAATTGACAAGGCTTCATCCAAGAAATTCAGACAACTGAAGACTATTACCACTTGGTGGAAAAGCAAGAGAAATAAGATGAAAGAAATACTAGTGAAAAATGAATAATAATTGACATGGCTTCATCTAAGAAATTCAGACAATTTAAGACTATTACTACTTGGTGGAAAAGCAAGAGAAATAAGATGAAAGAAATACTAGTGAAAAATGAATAATAATTGACAAGGCTTCATCTAAGAAATTCAGACAACTTAAGACTATTACTACTTGGTGGAAAAGCAAGAGAAATAAGATGAAAGAAATACTAGTGAAAAATGAATAATAATTGACAAGGCTTCATCTAAGAAATTCAGACAACTTCAGATTATTACTACTTGGTTGAAATGCAAGAGAAATAAGATGAAAGAAATACTAATGAAAAATGAATAATAATTGCCAAGGCTTCATCTAAGAAATTCAGACAACTTAAGACTATTACTACTTGGTGGAAAAGCAAGGGAAATAAGATGAAAGAAATACTAGTGAAAAATGAATAATAATTGACATGGCTTCATCTAAGAAATTCAGACAATTTAAGACTATTACTACTTGGTGGAAAAGCAAGAGAAATAAGATGAAAGAAATACTAGTGAAAAATGAATAATAATTGACAAGGCTTCATCTAAGAAATTCAGACAACTTAAGACTATTACTACTTGGTGGAAAAGCAAGAGAAATAAGATGAAAGAAATACTAGTGAAAAATGAATAATAATTGACAAGGCTTCATCTAAGAAATTCAGACAACTTAAGACTATTACTACTTGGTGGAAAAGGGAGAGAAATAAGATGAAAGAAATACTAGTGAAAAATGAATAATAATGGACAAGGCTTCATCTAAGAAATTCAGACAAATTAAGACTATTACTACTTGATGGAAAAGCAAGAGAAATAAGATGAAAGAAATACTAGTGAAGAATGAATAATAATTGACAAGGATTCATCCAAGAAATTCAGACAACTTAAGACTATTACTACTTGGTGGAAAAGCAAGAGAAATAAGTTGAAAGAAATACTAGTGAAAAATGAATAATAATGGACAAGGCTTCATATAAGAAATTCAGACAACTTCAGACTATTACTACTTGGTGGAAAAGCAAGAGAAATAAGATGAAAGAAATACTAGTGAAGAATGAATAATAATTGACAAGGCTTCATCCAAGAAATTCAGACAACTTAAGACTATTACTACTTGGTGGAAAAGCAAGAGAAATAAGATGAAAGAAATACTAGTGAAAAATGAATAATAATTGACAAGGCTTCATCTAAGAAATTCAGACAACTTAAGACTATTACTACTTGGTGGAAAAGGGAGAGAAATAAGATGAAAGAAATACTAGTGAAAAATGAATAATAATGGACAAGGCTTCATCTAAGAAATTCAGACAAATTAAGACTATTACTACTTGATGGAAAAGCAAGAGAAATAAGATGAAAGAAATACTAGTGAAGAATGAATAATAATTGACAAGGCTTCATCCAAGAAATTCAGACAACCTAAGACTATTACTACTTGGTGGAAAAGCAAGAGAAATAAGTTGAAAGAAATACCAGTGAAAAATGAATAATAATTGACAAGGCTTCATCTAAGAAATTCAGACAACTTAAGACAATTAATACTTGGTGGAAAAGCAAGAGAAATAAAATGAAAGAAATACTAGTGAAAAATGAATAATAATGGAGATGGCTTCATCTAAGAAATTCAGACAATTTAAGACTATTACTACTTGGTGGAAAAGCAAGAGAAATAAGATGAAAGAAATACTAGTGAAAAATGAATAATAATTGACAGGGCTTCATCCAAGAAATTCAGACAACTTAAGACTATTACTACTTGGTGGAAAAGCAAGAGAAATAAGATGAAAGAAATACTAGTGAAAAATGAATAATAATTGACATGGCTTCATCTAAGAAATTCAGAGAATTTAAGACTATTACTACTTGGTGGAAAAGCAAGTGAAATAAGATGAAAGAAATACTAGTGAAAACTGAATAATAATTGCCAATGTTTCATCTAAGAAATTCAGACAATTTAAGACTATTACTACTTGGTGGAAAAGCAAGTGAAATAAAATGAAAGAAATACTAGTGAAAAATGAATAATAATGGACAAGGCTTCATCTATGTAATTCAGACAACTTAAGACTATTACTAATTGGTGGAAAAGCAAGAGAAATAAGATGAAAGAAATACTAGTGAAGAATGAATAATAATTGATAAGGCTTCATCTAAGAAATTCAGACAACTTAAGACTATTACTACTTGCTGGAAAAGCAAGAGAAATAAGATGAAAGAAATACTAGTGAAAAATGAATAATAATTGACATGGCTTCATCTAAGAAATTCAGACAATTTAAGACTATTACTACTTGGTGGAAAAGCAAGAGAAATAAGATGAAAGAAATACTAGTGAAAAATGAATAATAATTGACAAGACTTCATCCAAGAAATTCAGACAACTTAAGACTATTACTACTTGGTGGAAAAGCAAGAGAAATAAGATGAAAGAAATACTAGTGAAAAATGAATAATAATTGATATGGCTACCTCTAAAAAATTCAGAGAATTTAAGACTATTACTACTTGGTGGAAAAGCAAGTGAAATAAAATGAAAGAAATACTAGTGAAAAATGAATAATAATAGACAAGGCTTCATCTATGTAATTCAGACAACTTAAGACTATTACTAATTGGTGGAAAAGCAAGAGAAATAAGATGAAAGACATACTAGTGAAAAATGAATAATAATTGACAAGGCTTCATCTAAGAAATTCAGACAACTTAAGACAATTAATACTTGGTTGAAAAGCAAGAGAAATAAGATGAAAGAAATACTAGTGAAAAATGAATAATAATTGATAGGGCTTCATCTAAGAAATTCAGACAACTTAAGACTATTACTACTTGCTGGAAAAGCAAGAGAAATAAGATGAAAGAAATACTAGTGAAAAATGAATAATAATTGACAAGGCTTCATCTAAGAAATTCAGACAACTTAAGACTATTACTACTTGGTGGAAAAGGGAGAGAAATAAGATGAAAGAAATACTAGTGAAAATGAATAATAATGGACAAGGCTTCATCTAAGAATTTCAGACAACTTAAGACTATTATTACTTGGTGGAAAAGCAAGAGAAATAAGATGAAAGAAATACTAGTGAAGAATGAATAATAATTGACAAGGCTTCATCCAAGAAATTCAGACAACTTAAGACTATTACTACTTGGTGGAAAAGCAAGAGAAATAAGATGAAAGAAATACTAGTGAAAAATGAATAATAATTGACATGGCTTCATCTAAGAAATTCAGACAATTTAAGACTATTACTACTTGGTGGAAAAGCAAGAGAAATAAGATGAAAGAAATACTAGTGAAAAATGAATAATAATTGACATGGCTTCATCTAAGAAATTCAGACAATTTAAGACTATTACTACTTGGTGGAAAAGCAAGGGAAATAAGATGAAAGAAATACTAGTGAAAAATGAATAATAATGGACAGGGCTTCATATAAGAAATTCAGACAACTTCAGACTATTACTACTTGGTGGAAAAGCAAGAGAAATAAGATGAAAGAAATACTAGTAAAAATGAATAATAATTGCCAAGGCTTCATCTAAGAAATTCAGACAACTTAAGACTATTACTACTTGGTGGAAAAGCAAGAGAAATAAGATGAAAGAAATACTAGTGAAAAATGAATAATAATTGACAATGCTCCATCTAAGAAATTCAGACAACTTAAGACTATTACTACTTGGTGGAAAAGCAAGAGAAATAAGATGAAAGAAATACTAGTGAAAAATGAATAATAATTGACAAGGCTTCATCTAAGAAATTCAGACAACTTAAGACTATTACTACTTGGTGGAAAAGGGAGAGAAATAAGATGAAAGAAATACTAGTGAAAAATGAATAATAATGGACAAGGCTTCATCTAAGAAATTCAGACAAATTAAGACTATTACTACTTGATGGAAAAGCAAGAGAAATAAGATGAAAGAAATACTAGTGAAGAATGAATAATAATTGACAAGGCTTCATCCAAGAAATTCAGACAACTTAAGACTATTACTACTTGGTGGAAAAGCAAGAGAAATAAGATGAAAGAAATACTAGTGAAAAATGAATAATAATTGACATGGCTTCATCTAAGAAATTTAGAGAATTTAAGACTATTACTACTTGGTGGAAAAGCAAGTGAAATAAGATGAAAGAAATACTAGTGAAAACTGAATAATAATTGCCAATGTTTCATCTAAGAAATTCAGACAATTTAAGACTAATACTACTTGGTGGAAAAGCAAGTGAAATAAAATGAAAGAAATACTAGTGAAAAATGAATAATAATGGACAAGGCTTCATCTATGTAATTCAGACAACTTAAGACTATTACTAATTGGTGGAAAAGCAAGAGAAATAAGATGAAAGAAATACTAGTGAAGAATGAATAATAATTGATAAGGCTTCATCTAAGAAATTCAGACAACTTAAGACTATTACTACTTGCTGGAAAAGCAAGAGAAATAAGATGAAAGAAATACTAGTGAAAAATGAATAATAATTGACATGGCTTCATCTAAGAAATTCAGACAATTTAAGACTATTACTACTTGGTGGAAAAGCAAGAGAAATAAGATGAAAGAAATACTAGTGAAAAATGAATAATAATTGACAAGACTTCATCCAAGAAATTCAGACAACTTAAGACTATTATTACTTGGTGGAAAAGCAAGAGAAATAAGATGAAAGAAATACTAGTGAAAAATGAATAATAATTGACATGGCTTCATCTAAGAAATTCAGAGAATTTAAGACTATTACTACTTGGTGGAAAAGCAAGTGAAATAAAATGAAAGAAATACTAGTGAAAAATGAATAATAATAGACAAGGCTTCATCTATGTAATTCAGACAACTTAAGACTATTACTAATTGGTGGAAAAGCAAGAGAAATAAGATGAAAGAAATACTAGTGAAAAATGAATAATAATTGACAAGGCTTCATCTAAGAAATTCAGACAACTTAAGACAATTAATACTTGGTTGAAAAGCAAGAGAAATAAGATGAAAGAAATACTAGTGAAAAATGAATAATAATTGATAGGGCTTCATCTAAGAAATTCAGACAACTTAAGACTATTACTACTTGCTGGAAAAGCAAGAGAAATAAGATGAAAGAAATACTAGTGAAAAATGAATAATAATTGACAAGGCTTCATCTAAGAAATTCAGACAACTTAAGACTATTACTACTTGGTGGAAAAGGGAGAGAAATAAGATGAAAGAAATACTAGTGAAAATGAATAATAATGGACAAGGCTTCATCTAAGAATTTCAGACAACTTAAGACTATTATTACTTGGTGGAAAAGCAAGAGAAATAAGATGAAAGAAATACTAGTGAAGAATGAATAATAATTGACAAGGCTTCATCCAAGAAATTCAGACAACTTAAGACTATTACTACTTGGTGGAAAAGCAAGAGAAATAAGATGAAAGAAATACTAGTGAAAAATGAATAATAATTGACATGGCTTCATCTAAGAAATTCAGACAATTTAAGACTATTACTACTTGGTGGAAAAGCAAGAGAAATAAGATGAAAGAAATACTAGTGAAAAATGAATAATAATTGACATGGCTTCATCTAAGAAATTCAGACAATTTAAGACTATTACTACTTGGTGGAAAAGCAAGGGAAATAAGATGAAAGAAATACTAGTGAAAAATGAATAATAATGGACAGGGCTTCATATAAGAAATTCAGACAACTTCAGACTATTACTACTTGGTGGAAAAGCAAGAGAAATAAGATGAAAGAAATACTAGTAAAAATGAATAATAATTGCCAAGGCTTCATCTAAGAAATTCAGACAACTTAAGACTATTACTACTTGGTGGAAAAGCAAGAGAAATAAGTTGAAAAAAATACCAGTGAAAAATGAATAATAATTGACAAGGCTTCATCTAAGAAATTCAGACAACTTAAGACAATTAATACTTGCTGGAAAAGCAAGAGAAATAAAATGAAAGAAATACTAGTGAAAAATGAATAATAATGGAGATGGCTTCATCTAAGAAATTCAGACAATTTAAGACTATTACTACTTGGTGGAAAAGCAAGAGAAATAAGATGAAAGAAATACTAGTGAAAAATGAATAATAATTGACAGGGCTTCATCCAAGAAATTCAGACAACTTAAGACTATTACTACTTGGTGGAAAAGCAAGAGAAATAAGATGAAAGAAATACTAGTGAAAAATGAATAATAATTGACATGGCTTCATCTAAGAAATTCAGAGAATTTAAGACTATTACTACTTGGTGGAAAAGCAAGTGAAATAAGATGAAAGAAATACTAGTGAAAACTGAATAATAATTGCCAATGTTTCATCTAAGACATTCAGACAACTTAAGACAATTAATACTTGGTGGAAAAGCAAGAGAAATAAAATGAAAGAAATACTAGTGAAAAATGAATAATAATGGAGATGGCTTCATCTAAGAAATTCAGACAATTTAAGACTATTACTACTTGGTGGAAAAGCAAGAGAAATATGATGAAAGAAATACTAGTGAAAAATGAAGAATAATTGACAGGGCTTCATCCAAGAAATTCAGACAACTTAAGACTATTACTACTTGGTGGAAAAGCAAGAGAAATAAGATGAAAGAAATACTAGTGAAAAATGAATAATAATTGACATGGCTTCATCTAAGAAATTCAGAGAATTTAAGACTATTACTACTTGGTGGAAAAGCAAGTTAAATAAGATGAAAGAAATACTAGTGAAAACTGAATAATAATTGCCAATGTTTCATCTAAGAAATTCAGACAATTTAAGACTAATACTACTTGGTGGAAAAGCAAGTGAAATAAAATGAAAGAAATACTAGTGAAAAATGAATAATAATGGACAAGGCTTCATCTATGTAATTCAGACAACTTAAGACTATTACTAATTGGTGGAAAAGCAAGAGAAATAAGATGAAAGAAATACTAGTGAAGAATGAATAATAATTGATAAGGCTTCATCTAAGAAATTCAGACAACTTAAGACTATTACTACTTGCTGGAAAAGCAAGAGAAATAAGATGAAAGAAATACTAGTGAAAAATGAATAATAATTGACATGGCTTCATCTAAGAAATTCAGACAATTTAAGACTATTACTACTTGGTGGAAAAGCAAGAGAAATAAGATGAAAGAAATACTAGTGAAAAATGAATAATAATTGACAAGACTTCATCCAAGAAATTCAGACAACTTAAGACTATTATTACTTGGTGGAAAAGCAAGAGAAATAAGATGAAAGAAATACTAGTGAAAAATGAATAATAATTGACATGGCTTCATCTAAGAAATTCAGAGAATTTAAGACTATTACTACTTGGTGGAAAAGCAAGTGAAATAAAATGAAAGAAATACTAGTGAAAAATGAATAATAATAGACAAGGCTTCATCTATGTAATTCAGACAACTTAAGACTATTACTAATTGGTGGAAAAGCAAGAGAAATAAGATGAAAGAAATACTAGTGAAAAATGAATAATAATTGACAAGGCTTCATCTAAGAAATTCAGACAACTTAAGACAATTAATACTTGGTTGAAAAGCAAGAGAAATAAGATGAAAGAAATACTAGTGAAAAATGAATAATAATTGATAGGGCTTCATCTAAGAAATTCAGACAACTTTAGACTATTACTACTTGCTGGAAAAGCAAGAGAAATAAGATGAAAGAAATACTAGTGAAAAATGAATAATAATTGACAAGGCTTCATCTAAGAAATTCAGACAACTTAAGACTATTACTACTTGGTGGAAAAGGGAGAGAAATAAGATGAAAGAAATACTAGTGAAAATGAATAATAATGGACAAGGCTTCATCTAAGAATTTCAGACAACTTAAGACTATTATTACTTGGTGGAAAAGCAAGAGAAATAAGATGAAAGAAATACTAGTGAAGAATGAATAATAATTGACAAGGCTTCATCCAAGAAATTCAGACAACTTAAGACTATTACTACTTGGTGGAAAAGCAAGAGAAATAAGTTGAAAGAAATACTAGTGAAAAATGAATAATAATTGACATGGCTTCATCTAAGAAATTCAGACAATTTAAGACTATTACTACTTGGTGGAAAAGCAAGAGAAATAAGATGAAAGAAATACTAGTGAAAAATGAATAATAATTGACATGGCTTCATCTAAGAAATTCAGACAATTTAAGACTATTACTACTTGGTGGAAAAGCAAGGGAAATAAGATGAAAGAAATACTAGTGAAAAATGAATAATAATGGACAGGGCTTCATATAAGAAATTCAGACAACTTCAGACTATTACTACTTGGTGGAAAAGCAAGAGAAATAAGATGAAAGAAATACTAGTAAAAATGAACAATAATTGCCAAGGCTTCATCTAAGAAATTCAGACAACTTAAGACTATTACTACTTGGTGGAAAAGCAAGAGAAATAAGTTGAAAGAAATACCAGTGAAAAAAGAATAATAATTGACAAGGCTTCATCTAAGAAATTCAGACAACTTAAGACAATTAATACTTGCTGGAAAAGCAAGAGAAATAAAATGAAAGAAATACTAGTGAAAAATGAATAATAATGGAGATGGCTTCATCTAAGAAATTCAGACAACTTAAGACTATTACTACTTGGTGGAAAAGCAAGAGAAATAAGATGAAAGAAATACCAGTGAAAAATGAATAATAATGGACAAGGCTTCAACTAAGAAATTCAGACAACTTAAGACTATTACTACTTGGTGGAAAAGCAAGAGAAATATGATTAAAGAAATACTAGTGAAAAATGAATAATAATGGACAAGGCTTCAACTAAGAAATTCAGACAACTTAAGTTTATTACTACTTGGTGGAAAAGCAAGAGAAATAAAATGAAAGAAATACTAGTGAAAAATGAATAATAATGGACAAGGCTTCATCTAAGAAATTCAGACAACATAAGACTATTACTACTTGGTGGAAAAGCAAGAGAAATAAGTTGAAAAAAATACTAGTCATAAACTAATTCTTTTTTATGGCTTATCAAACCTTCAGCGATGTTTGAAGCCGAATCATTCCCGTGCGATCATACAAGTTAAGCAAGCAACATCCTGGACAATAGATAGATTGGTGACTGCTTGAGAATACCAGGTGCTGTAAACTTGATTGTACGGCGCTGTAATGGACAATGACTCGGAATTGCTAATCCGAGAGCCAAGTTCTAATCCCGGTTGGGTTCGTTATAAACTCTGATGCGTAAATACACTTAGGAAAAGTATGCATCCCCCGATTCTTTCCCCAGCTTAAGGGTGAATTAGTAATAATTCTATCATTAAATCATTATAATATGCCCCCACCAAAAAAAAACAAAAAAAAAAACTCTTACAATCTAAAAATATTTTCTGGCTTTAAATACCCTGCATAGGGTTGATAATCTGTAAAAAACGAATAAATCGATCAAATACTGATTACCTACACACATACGTCTTTTCGCTCTATTTCAATTCTCTGCAATATGAATGTCTAGAAAATACTGTGGCCACGATTTGAGGGATCAGTTTATGTATAGTTTGTAATATAGTCTTGGCCTCCAACTTTATGTCCAGATGATAATTTCGTGTTTTTTATCAAATTCTTATTAAGTATGAATCTGCCTCTTCACCTCTTCATCCCCCCACCCCGATATTTATTTAGACTTGTATCAGTAAACCATTATCTAAAAAAAATATTATAATCTTAAAAATATCTTATGGCTTTAAATAACATGTAAAAGGTTGATAAGTCATAAAAAAACAAAACAAAACAATCAAATAATAGATAAGAATTTGAATTTCACTCGAAAGTAGTATTTGCAATTATTTCCCACCTCTCACAAACAATTCTTACTATGTAAAATATTTTTCTGGCTTTAAATAACCTGTAAAAGGTTGATAAGCCGTAAAAAAGGAATGAATGAATCAATCGATCAATCAAGCCGAATAAGCTGAGAATAAAACTATTTTTCTGATACTAGTCCTCCTATTAAATACGTTAATCATATGTGTTATTAAATTGCATTCCATAAATGTTCAATCCAGCTGGCTTCCAAGAAAAATTCTTGTTTCTTAATACTTTGCTTTGCTTTTGGAAGACATCTTTCGTTATCCCAATATGACTACTAATTTCGATTTTCTGATAAAACAACTAGATATTTTAATTATTGTGCTTTTGTTTTTTTTTGCGTTTGCAATTCGTAGTTTGAATCTTGGGATGTCCCTTTCTGCGGGCAGCCATGAATTCTATCTTCTTACAGTTGAAGGTTAGTCCTTTCTTCTCGCTTTTCTTTACTGCCTTCTGTAGCAGCGCGCCTCTAGGTTCGTTTATATGTCGTCTATAAACACTGTGTCGTCTGCATATCTGACATTGTTATGAGTACGACAGCCCAAAGTTAATCATGTTCTTTCAGAATAACCTTATCATAACTCAGGTAAAAAAAAAAAAATACATGCTTGTCTCCAGACCCTTTCGTTTATTTATGCTAAAGTGAACGCAGGAGCTTCCCTGAAGTTAGAACTCTGTTCGCAAATTAACAATTACAACACCCAATACTAATTTATAAGAAACTCCAATCAACACTCTAGGCATTGCTACAGTGATTGCCGTAGAAAGTAGTTTTTTCCTGTATGGATTTGTTAACGCCATGCTCTATAGAGTGAGTTATCAACCGTATACGCTATGGGGTTGTTTTTTAAAACCCCATACTCTTTCTTCGGAATACTTTGATAAACAACACATGAGCCTAGTCTGCTCTTCTATGTAACGCAAAGCTAGTGGGAGAAGAAAGGTATTTAGACGACAAGTTAGTCTTATACGCTATGGATGTATTTGGCACACATATATATGTGTAATTCTTGATTACAGAAATGTTGCGGTTACACTCTTTTTGAAATATACATTTTTTTTTTCGTTGGAACAACTATGAATTTTTCCCTACACACACACACACACACACACACACACACACACACACACACACACATATCACATACGCACACACACACACACACACATATATATATATATTTATATATATATTTATATATATATATATATATATATATATTTATATAACTATTATTGCATCCATGGCTTTCTTAATATTTGTATAAATATTTTTAACAAAATGTGTATGCAACAAAAACGTAAGTGTAAATTTTGTTCATATCTTGGGCTTCTCAAACATCTGAACTTTATCGTATGTGGCTCTTACATTCAGCAAGTTAGACAACCCCCCCCCTGCCCAATGTGCTGCAGTTATTAGCCCATAAACTATGGGTTGGAGTGAAGAGACCCATGCTCTATGGGATGGAGATGACAAATCCATGTCCTATCAGATGTAGTTCTTAGCCCCATACCCTAGGGGACGGATCTATTAGCACCATGCCCCCAATGTTCTGAAATCAGAATTGTCTTTCTCTTCGTTAGGTTAGCAACCAACACTGAAGTGCCAGGACAATTCTGTTAACGTAAGCCATAGCAAGTGGGAGAAGGGGTGGATTCAGACTATCGCTACAGGTATTTGCACGAAAGTAAATGTAAGGAACTCTAGTAGAATTCGAACAGTGCACATCGATACCTCGTTCCGAATCGTTAACCATTACACCAGTTGCACAAATGTAAGAATATAAGAAAGTCTAATGAAGACACGTTTCCAGCAATATCCAAATTTCTTGTAAAAATTGCCGTCGATTAACAGGACAAACATAAGTTTTTCCCTATAAATAGTTTGGGGATGTTTGTTTTCTCTCGTTTGCATTCGTGTATCAGTATCAACAATAGCCCGTATCTCTATTTGGGCCCGTATAATGACCACTTACAGCGCTGTTTCGTTCAGCGTTACATTCTTGGCTACTGAGGAATTACTGCAATATTAAACAAACACTTATAAATAATAGATTCCCTAATTATGTTGTTCACAAACTCATAGAGCTAAATTTAAAGTAAATTAAAAATACAAAAAAATATCAGTGAAAACAACAAAAGGACATGCAACCTATATTTTATTTTAACCAAATGCACTCGACTTATCTACAAGTGGAAACAGCTATCTAGGAAATTATTCACATTTTCGTCTTAGTTTTTCTATTATAGAAATAATTAAAAATTGTTTTTCTATTCTTTATAAGACTTGCTTTTGCAACCTCCATTAAACAATATTACTTTAATTCACGGTTTGTTATTTTATTTAACGTATTGAGTTCCCAGTTTTCCAGAAACTTCAAATTCATAAATTGGAATCACAACTACTACTACATCCTATCGGTTAACGTATCATCCATGTTTTTTTATTACTAAACATAGATGGATAGTCACGGATATAATCACGGTTAATGTAAACAATACATTTAGACATTGCTATTTTTTCTGCGGTAGACCAGTTACAAACCAAGGCTATAGAACTTGGTCTGTCCTGCTATTTATCTACAGCTTGGGGAAGAAGAAGATGATTCATACCTTTCCCAAGGGTATCAGCACGTAAGTGATATTTTAGTGAACAAAACAAGATCTAGATTTAAAATTCAAATGCTAAGCACTGACTCATTGATTTTGTTAGAAATTAAAAAGCACTCGAATTTACAAACTTTGCTTAACACCCACGCAAAAGCGAATCCAAAACAAAACTCATGAAATTTCACACCTTGATGCGAAATGTTTTTCGGCCAATAGGAAACTAGGCAACATTTAAAAATAAAATTCAAATAATCTTCAATTCTCAGAAACAAATTCTTTTACAGACCTTTTCGCGAGCCGACGCGAAGCTTGGTCATCGTCCAATGGAAAGGCCCGAATCATATCCGGGAGTGAATTTCCAAATGACCTTTTCAAGCTCCAAAAACAAAATAAAAGACGGGCAAGTTCGCCTGTCACCAGAGAGACAAACGTCAACCGATCGTCGTTATTATCTCTACCTTTCTCCCTCAACTCTTTTATACTTGATAAAAGAACGGAACATTTTAAGACTGAGCAATTACTTCAAAGACATTCCTACCCTACGATAACGCTCATACATACATACATCCAAACATACTTTCCTGCCTACGTACACATAAAGTCATTCTTGCAAGGACTACTACGAACATTTTGACGACTTTGTATCAACCAAAATACATTAATTTTATTTGTAAAAACCTTAATTGATTTATATGTATATAAATTTGTTGTTTCACCTTACAATTTGATTTACTTGTTTTATAACCCTCTGGTTAGGCGATCAAATTAACAAGGCCAAATCAAACTAATCTGTTTCAACACTCATATACGTCACTATAGCTGGTAACCCACGATAAATGTAATGGATTTGACTGGAGTTCGAACACGGCTCTTCGGTCTTTCAATCCGAGCAGCTATTCATTACTCTACGTGCCTTATACTGCACTTAAATATCTCATTTTGGCAAGGCTCAACAAACACTTTATATATCAGTGGCAACAACGAGAGTACATGCAACCTATATTTTATTGTAACAAAAGGCACTCAACTTAACTACAAGTGGAAACAGCAATCAAGGAAATTATTCACATTTTCATACGAGTTTTTTCTGTTATAGAAATAATTAAAAACTGATATTTTAATTCTTTACGAGCCATGTTTTGATAAGCTCCATTAAACAATCTAAATTCAATCTACGATTTTTCATTCTATTTAATATATCGAGTACCCTGAAACATCAAACAGATACAATAGGAATACTATATTATATATTGTTAGTCACTGTCTCAAGCGTGCTCATGTTACAGATAATTGATCGGTTGTTGTGTATATATCTACTAGTATACAAGTGTTGGGGGCTCAGGACGCCAACTTCTTCCATGTTGGGATTACAATGTTTAAGCATCTTTGGACCAAGAGCATTTATGTCAGGGGGGATAACATTGACAAATCGGAAGAAACTGTCTTGTTTCTCCAACTCTTTCTGGATGAGGAATATGACAGGAAAAATTCGTTTGAAAACAAGAAAATGGCGCTGAGGCACTATATGATATTATTCCCTTGCATGGCGTTAAATGCTGGACAATCTCCCCGACAGTTAAAGGAAAAACTGAAGGTAACAGAAATGTGGTTCTACAGAAGGATAATGAGAACTCAATGGACGGAACGAGTAAGCGGTGAGGGAGTGAATGAAAATAGTAACAAAAAAGAACTTTGAATTTCTCGCCCCTCCCGCTTACTCACCAGAAACAGCTCCATCTGACCGTCCTGCATCTTAAACTCAAATTCCAACTGCAGTGTCACCATTTTGGAAACAATGATGAGATTATAGGTGCTACGGAGGAGATTTTTCTGTGATTGCAATGCTTAAGCATATTTGGACCAAGTGCATTAATGTCAAGGGGGACTATATTGATAAATAGTAAAAACCAGTCTTGTTTCCACAAATCCTTTTGGGTAAGGCTGAGAATATTTTGAACGATCCTCGTATACACATTAAAAAATCGACATAACTATCAATAAAATTCTATTGTTCACCGTAAAATATCTGAAGAGCTTGGAAGACCTGCAGCAATTTCTTGCCTTAGCAAAGGAAAGGAGAACGTAAGCGTGGATCGATAAGAGTTATTTACAAAGTTGCTGAAAATAAGAAACACACTTATTTGCAGTCGAAAGTTTTGGCGTCCGATGGAGTCAAATAAAAACTTTTTCGGTGATTTAGTTATAATCTTTATCGCTTGTGTTTTCATTGTCTCGCTTTCTAATATCTGTAGTTTTCTTGGGAAATCAGAACAACAGGTATGATCCTGGACGATTGCACTTTCAATATACTTTTGTCTTCATTAATAACTTTTTTTCTAAAATTAAAGCTACAAATATATGAGGGTGGGAATTGTATCTTTCCAGGAACGTTAGTAGGCTGAAAAGTTCATAGGCTGACTATGAAGGAGTGATGCTAGAGATGTGACATTTTTCATGTATTCATTTCAACTCTAATTATTAATAACTGAATCGTTTCTTTCCAGGTAGGAAGATGAGCTGAAAAGTTCGTAGTGCCACGTTGAAGGAGTGATGCTAGAGATTTGATATTTTGCATGCATTCATGTCAACTTTTTTATTAATAAATGAATTGCTTCTTTCCAGGTAAGAGGGTGGGCTGAAAAGTTCGTATGCTCACTATGAATGAGTGATTCTTGAGATTTGACATTCTGCATTCTTTCATTTCAAATCTTATTAATAACTGCATTGTTTATATCCAGGTAGGAGCTTGGACTGACAAGGTCGTAGGCTCACTATGATTCAGTGATGCTAGACATTTAACATTTTGCATGCATTCATTTAAACTCTTCTTATTAATAACTGAATTGCTTCTTTCCAGGTAGTAAGATGAGCTGAAAAGTTCGTAGAGCCACTACGAAGGAGTGATGCTAGAGATTTGATATTTTGCATGCATTCAATTCATCTCTTCTTATTAAAGATTGCATTGTTTCTTTCCACGTTGGAGGGTGGTTTGAATAGTTGGTAGGGTCACTATGAAGGTGTGATGCTAGAGATTTGGCATTTTGCATGCATTCATTTCTAATCTTCTTATCAATAACTGAATTGTTTCTTTCCATGTAGGTGGGTGGGCTGAATAGATCGTAGGGTCACTATGAAGTAATGGTGCTAGAGATTGTATATTTTGCAAGCATTCAATTCAACTCTTCTTATTAATAACTGAATTGTTTCATTCCGATTAAATGGGTGGGCTGAAAAGTTCGTAGCTTCACTATGAAGGTGTGATGCTAGAGATTTGACATTTTGCATGCCTTCATTTCAACTATTCTTATTAGTAACTGAATGGATTCTTTCCATGTAGGAGGGTGAGTTGAAAAGTTCGTAGGCCCACTATGAAGGAGTGATGCTAGAAAGTTGAGATTTTTGCCTTCATTCATTTCAACTCTTATAAATAAGTGGATTGTTTCTTTACTGGGCTGAAAAGTTCGTTGGTTCACTCTGAATGGTTTGATGCTAGAGATTTGACATTTTGCATGCATCCATTTCAAATCTTCTTATTAGTAACTGAATTGTTTCTTTTCCAGTTAGGAGGGTGGGCTGAAAATTTTGTAGGCTGACTATGAAGGAATGATGGTAGAGTTTTGACATTTTTCATGCATTCATTTCTGCTATTTTATTAATAACTGAATTGTTTCTTTCTAGACAGGAGAGTGGGCTGAAAAGTTCATAGGGTCGCTATGGAGGAGTGATGCTAGAGATTTGACATTTTTGCATGCATTCATTTCAACTCTTTTTCTCAATAATTGCATTTTTGTCTCTCCTTTGAAACTGAGATATCATTTTTCAATGAAAGCTTCAGCTATATGTAGTACCGATCTTTCTTTAATATGGACAAAGTTTGTCAACGTTATGTAATCAACTACCTGCAGAATAGTATTGAACCCTCCCGGACATTCATGCTGACATGGTTGCTTCATTAGAGAATGGAATTCCAGCTTTATCAACCATGCAAATGTGGGAAGCTGAATTTAGGATGTAGAAGGGAATGTCGAAAATCATGCAATTTCCGGCAGCTCTTCAACTGAGGAAAATATTGATTCTGATCTCCACATATTGATCGGTTGCAAGCGATTGGCTAAAATTAAAATATCGATGATGATAAGAGCTCGCGCACCCTGGTTTATTGTAAAAACCTGTACTAGACTGTATGTGAAAACAGCTTCCAATAAATCGATTGAGATTTTCATACGTGATTTCCCATATAACTGTTTTTTTTCTATATGGTTTCCTTTTATATCCTCCATTAAACATTAATTCAACAAACGTATTGTCATTCTAATTAATGCACGAAAAACCGGTGATCTAGAAATTTTAAATTCATACATTGGAATTACAACTAACACTATATACTATCGGTTAACATGTCATATATGCTCGTATTACAGAACTCGCTAATTTTGTATTAACGTATTATTTACGTTCATTTGAAATATACTAGTAGAAAATTTCAAATGAACGTAAATAATACTTTAATACAAAATTATTTTTTAAGTCTTATTTCTTGTTGAATAATTGTTGGAAATTGATTAACAGAATTGGCATTTCGACACTTAAATATCCCATTCGGCTCAATAACATTATGTCAAGATAAAGAAATATTAATTACAACAAATCTCCATTGAACCGATTTAAACTAGCTTATAAGCATTCCGCAGGACGAAACTTAAATGCCGCCCTTCATTTTCCAAAGGTTATCGTTCGTTCTGAATGAAAATGGACCGGACATCTTTGTCCGAGATTTCGCAATAGAAATCGCCACAGGGGCCGTGTGAAAAAATAGGAAAATAATCAAAAGAAACAGAAAATTAATTCTAATTATTTTCAGAAATGTATGTACATATAAGCATGTTTTCAGCCTCGGCGTAAGGGTCTCTAACTGACGACAAATCGATCGAGTTTCGATCGTGACTTGAAACAATCGGATGTCTATCACTCTGATGGGCTGTGATACAGCGAAACATTCATGCAGACTGTTTCGCTCTATCACAGCCGGATGACTATGATCTTGCTCGTCGATTGAGCCCTTCAGGGAAAAGAGAGTTTTTTTTAAATTTAATTGCATCGCTCTTCGTCAGAACTGAGCGCTATGGCGGCTGCATTTTCTCTGCCGTGCGCCGATAGCCTCGGGTAAAAGTCTTTGACTGTTGACAAATCGGTCGAGTTTCGATCCCTGCTAGACACACTGATAAGTTGTGATACAGTGAAAAACTCTATCTGCGGATATATATATATATATATATGTCCAATCCATACACTAGTGTGTGTATATATATATATATATATATATATATATATATATATATATATATATATATATATATATATATATATATATATATATATATATATATATACACACTAGTGTATGGATTAGTGGATAGAGGCACGTATTGAGGAATAGGTGAGCCGAGTTCGAATTCCAGTCGAATACATTACATTCACTTACGTGCTAATACCCTTGGGAAAGGTATGAATCCTCATCATCTCCATCCAAATATGGGTAAAGAGGAGGACAGACTGGGTTCTCTAGCCTTGGATGGCAACTGGTCTAGGAGAAGGACAACTCTGAATTCAAATCCTGTGGAGAAGGACAACTCTGAATGCAAATCTTGCGTAGAGTTGTTTGGGGAGCTTGTGGCGCGCAGTTCACCATGTCTCTGCATTCGGCCCTTCAAAAAGTGTGGATGGTTCTTCACGAAGCCTTTACCAATATTATCAAATCATATATGCTGGTGTGTGGTTGTCGGTTCCTAGGAACTGAGCTGCCTGAGCCTCATACGTCGAATATAACGGGAGAGTACACCATACTAGCGTAAATGCCACACGCCATGCGGAATTTTAAACTTGCTAATTGGACTAATAGGGCTTAAGGCACGAAATTAAATAGACTACTGGTCCTGGTTAGAAAACAGCAATAATTATTCTGAAGAAATAAAATGCTTCGTGATCCCTCTGAGCAAAGCTTCAACACAAGACCAACCGGTAATGAAATTCAAATTCCAAGTTGGTGACTTGCGTAGGATAATTCACTTCATGGGTTGAAATAACGCTTTGGTCTTGCAGTCTTTCCAGAGATGGTGTGTCGACAAAATCACACGGATATAGGGTGTTCCCACATTTTGTATCAGCTACCGTTGGAATCACTCTGCAGGGACGAGAAGGGATTTAGAACAGGTAGGTCGACCACTGCTCAAATCCTCTCCAATCCTCAATTCATTCTATGGAATTTCAAAATTCAACTTTGATTCGGGATATTCAAAGCAAGAGACCGATTTGAGCCGAAATCCGATTTCAGTCTAAAATTTCTAAATTTCACTATAGTCTGAAAACTGAGTTCTTTTAAACTGAATTTAAAACAAAAAAAAAACCACAAAATGTTTGTGTTAATTTAAACTTAAGATAAATTAAGCACTCATTAAAAAATCAATAAAGTAAATAATAAACAAATTATCAAACTATTATGACCAAAAAATTAAACTATAAAAATCAAAACAAAAAATCGGACGGAAAATAGTTATAACTGTTATATAACGATAAAAAAAATAATAATAATAAAAAAATGATATACTGCGTTACTTAAAAATCGAAAACCAAAAAGAGAAAATATACAGTGTAACAAATAAATAACAACAAGAATAATAAATTGATCTAAATACATCCAAATATATAAATAAACTAACAACCGATACCGATAAACTAGTCATTTAGAAAAAAAACAAATACAGATAATCAATCCAAATAAATAGAAAAAAAAACTGTTCCCACCAAAATAATAGTCAGAACAAACTGCCAGGCTTTGGACATGCTTCTCGAACACTGACTTCGGGCAAAGAGGAACAACAGACGAGGCTATGCCAAAGGGCAGAGTTTCGTCTGGGGAGGTAGAGAAACCTGACCCCAGGTCTATGCGGAATATTTGCTAAGTGCTCGAAATCGTCCCACGTCAAAATTGACATTGTGCCGCATCCCGCCTAGTGGGGAGCGGGGGTTTGGTAATTACAAAATTACTTTTGCAGTTATTTTAAAATTTGGATTTTTAACAGTTCCTTCCTCGTCCGGACGCAAATCCCAATGGTGGATGTTCAAGCACCAGATGAAGGGCAGATTTTCACTCCCGGGATCATCGTGATTGCAAAAAGGTATAATATGCCTATGTGGAGCAAGTGTGACCCGAGTTAGAGGGTGGGGTTCAGATACACGGGCGGACGGACGGGCAGAATTTTTAGGTTATTTATTGAGAGAAATACAATACACTTATGCAGAAAGTAGAAAGATGTGTCAAGAAAAATATTCGCATTTTTATGAGTTTTACTTAAGCCTAGAACACTAACCATGGGTAAATAGTAACCCAGCGTAAATTTTCCTATTTTTAATTACAATTTTCAGTACCTGATTTTCTTACCTAAATAATATGTTTTTCAGTTCCTATTAATGTTAACTCAAAGTACAAAGTTTGAAGTGCCAGCATGTAAAATATTTCAAATAAAGATTTATATTTAATTTTTTTTTTGATATTTTCAAAATCGGGTATGATATACCCATGGTTAGTAGCGGTGTAACTTTAATTGATGGTTAGTGTTCTAGGGTTAATTTTATAACCGCTATAAAACAATATTAATTTCATCTACGAAATGTCTTTCTATTTGGCATAGCTGATGATCTAGAAAAAACAAGTTCATACGTTGGAAATACAAGTACTACTATATATTATAGACTAACCTGTCAGTTTTTTACACTGATCATGGGTTACTCATAGGTTAGAGAATAGCAGGTAAAGCATATTCTGATATGTGAGAACGATAACGGCTAACCGTAGACCTTGAACCCGTTCAGATTGTAGCGACCTGGGCAGCAACCGCTTGGGAGTCAGTTCTACAAGGGGGTAGCAACTGCCTGGGTTGAATTTACATCTTATCAAACGAATACAAGGTGAAGGAAGGTATAATGGGCGTGGCCTGGCTGGTCTTAGCCTTGAAAGTGAGGACTGGTGGTACTATTGTGTGTAGTTAATCTAAACAATCTCGGTGGAAACGGGAACAGAGCAGTGAGGCTTGCGACATCTCGCCTGTGAGAAAGGGTTTGTAGGGTCTCAAAACAGTTCCTTCGTCTCCTATAAGTACTCGTAGACGCTTTTGGCAGCAGTATTCTATTTTCGGTCGGATCTGGCTCTTATAAAGATAGAGGATATTTGGTGAGGTGGTATAGGAATCCGACCGTTATGCCTGCATCTTAACGATGAGATCTTATGTACGAGTTCCACCTGATGTCTGAGCTGAGGGACCCACGGTACAAGGCCTTCTGAGCTAATATGCGATTGGTGATTGTTCTGGGTCAGATCGGCGATTAAACAATACTAATAACATGTTATGAATTTTTTATACAAACTAATATATATATATATATATATATATATATAATATATTATAATAATATTTTTAGTTTTTAAAAATATGATTCCTCCGCTACATAAGAGTTCTCATGTTTCAAAAGCGAGAGCCGAGACCCCTAACATAATTTTTTAAGTTATGAAGAGTTAAGGCGTCTGGACCCGCTTCCTTGTCAAGCGAGAATTTGGGAATAAGCTATCTTTTGGTTAGCTGGTGTTTATAACTACGGTATCATTGGAACATTTGTTGCTATGGAAACGGCTAGTTTCGGCCGTTGAAGTTTGGTGGTTTAAGGGGCTAAGAATTAAGAATGAATTTTTATCTACAGGCCAGTCCCTTTCTAAAGAAGCGTATCAAGTTACAATGTCCAGAGTGTTTTTGGCTTATGCTAGTCAGACGGCGTCTTTTTTATTTATGGGTTTGCCTTGAGTCGTTGAGTGACTAGAAGGTTATGTTTCATTATTATCTATTTGATCTGTTTGTTTATTTGTTTATTTACATGGCTTTTTTTATCAAAGGGTTTTTCTCAATAATTATTGGGCTGAGTTTTTTAAGGCTTTTAAATTATGGATTTAATTTGTTTAAATCTATTTATTAATTATTTAATGCGAAAATCATTTGATGACGACAGAACACCGTTAACTCATGTCTATGGTTTAGTAACTTTTCACTATTTAGACATCTAATTATGTGCAGTTTTTCGTGTAGGCACAGAGGGCATGGGTCATCCCAGGTTTTACCTGTTCTAGTTCTATTTATTATTTTCCATTTTACTTTCGGTGTTTTGTTCGTTTCCTTTAAATGCCAGTAGTATTGAGATAGAGATGTCTGACTTCTATTTTGGATGTTGTTGAAGGAGCTTTTGTGTTGTCTCCATCTAATTTTAAAATTATTCTTAGTTGACCCTATGTATAATTTTTCAGTGTTAGGATTCTCCGTAGATGAGATGGTACCTTGGTATACCACGGATTTAGTAAGGCATCTGTTTTCTAACGGGCAGTCATTAGGGTTTCTACAATCACATGTATATATATATATATATGTAACGTCATTAGGGTTTCTACAATCACATATATATATATATATATATATATATATATATATATATATATATATATATATGTAACGTAAATCATTCAAACGAAAAACAAATACTGAAGCTAATTATACGGCAAGAATCACTCTCGTAAACAATATTTAATAATAAAATACAATCAACTTCGAATCCGTTAATGAATGGTATGATCCTTGTTTATAAATTCCGGTTTTATCAGGTCTTATTTTTTCTACGAGCCGTTTTTTTAGTTCATGCCACCTTTCTTCAGTACAAGAACGCACAATTTTCAAATTTAAAAAAATTTCAACCTCAGCGTCGCGACTGCACGCTCCAAAATTATTCTTACATTTAACAATATCTCATTGCTAAAAAAACACTCTTTCGGACTGCACAATCTTTCGATGTCGCATTACTAATCGGAATTTAACAAAAACACACTGAAATGTCTACCTGATGATGGTCGTTCGAAACGACTGAAAGCCCGGCTCGTAGAAAAAATAAGACCTGATAAAACCGGAATTTATAAACAAGGATCATACCATTCATTAACGGATTCGAAGTTGATTGTATTTTATTATTAAATATTGTTTGCGAGAGTGATTCTTGCCGTATAATTAGCTTCAGTATTTGTTTTTCGTTTGAATGATTTACGTTACATAAATTGAATACGCACTACATAATTGATATATATATATATATATATATATATATATATATATATATATATGTATGTATGTATGTATGTATGTATGTGTGTGTGTGTGAAAACAAGAAAAATATAGGAAATGCTTATAAATTTAATGTTTCACTTTTATTTATTTTTCAATAGAAATCCTTTAGAAAAGCCAAAATTCAAACAAATTCTGATGAAGCAGGAGTAATAAGGTATTTGGTGAGGCGGTATAGCAATCCGACCGTTATTCCTGCATCTTAACGATGAGATCTTATGTACAAGTTCCACCTGATGTCTGAGCTGAGGGACCCAAGGTACGAGGCCTTCTGAGGTAATATGCGATTGGTGATTGTTCTGGGTCAGATCGGCGATTAAACAATACTAATAACATGTTATGATTTTTTTTTTAATTCTGGACATTGTGCATCGTGTCATCCAGTTCCCTACGTTGGATATACAACCACACCTATCTCGTGTAGGCTAACTTTTCAGACATACTACTATTAAGGAATAGCACTAGTTTTAGCATGATAAACTTTAATACAAACTAATATATATGAGTATATTTATTAAAAACTTTATTTTATATAAAACAATTGAAACCAAACCTTAATAAAATTAACTACGAATACTCCACAGACGTTTTAAAATGTGTACAATAGATAGTTTGAAACGCCTAGGTTCGTAATAATAGTTGTCCATTATTTTTCTACTGCTCGTTTCGTAAAATATCTTCACGACATACCTAGTTACCTCCCCTTAAACGATGTTCCGTAGCCATGCCATGACACACCACTGCTTACTTCACATATAAGAAATTTAATTTTCAGATGATCACAACAATCTTTGTCTTTCATATGAAAACTACAATACTTATCCTGTAGTTAACAGTACCCTGATGATGACATTCTGCTATGTCGAAAGTACTCGATAAATAGATACAATATGTATCGACACAGCGTTTTTCTTCTAGTCTTTCAATAATCACACAAAAAAGCTTATCCGTGATTATGAAAGGATCCTATCAAGAATAAGTAAACAGAACATGTCCAAATACTTCAACGAAACATGTCTCTCTCTCATATATATATATATATATATATATATATATATATATATATATATATATATATATATATATATATATGTGTGTGTGTGTGTGTGTGTGTATTATGTTACGGCTGGCGCAACACAAAAATAAGATGAAACAGATTCTTAGAAATTAAAGTTGAAAGAAAAGATAACATGTAATAACGAAAAGTGGGTTTTATTTAACACATAATAAAATATTTTTTATAAACAGTCGGGCTGAGGTTTAAACAGTATACGTTGGGAAATGCTAACAAGCTAATAAGCGTGTGAGATCCCAGAATGTAGTTGGCTTAATGTGTAGCTATATGAGCGAGTGGGAGAGGAAATCCTTATACAGTTAAGATTAAGGCAACGGTTGAGAATTCGTCGCTACTCAAAGAATAATATTATTTTCTTCTTAGAAAAATAGTTAGATTTTCACATGATTATAAAATAAAGGAGTTTGGTCAATAATATCAAGGAACAAAAGGTGAAGTGTTTACCGATAACTTTTTTATTTTGAGGACTAGCGGGACTTATATTCTTTCGGTCGAAGCTTTGTTCATGAATCAAAAGGACCGGAGTTGACCTCAGTAGTCATAGCTGTGGGTTCAGGAGGCAACTGGCTAACTGGTACGAACTCCGTTTTATATGTTTTTGGTACCCTCAAGAACTCAGTAGAAGTTTCTAGAGTCTTCTAAAAAGTTCCATTCTATTGTTAAGAAATCTAAAGTGTTTGGTGAATGGGAGCTTTTCGTAAGGTAAAAAGGGCATCTAGTAGCTACAGATTTAAGTCATCATTTTAAGCTAGGTTTTGTATTTTAGTGTGTACGTGTAAAGAGGTAGGGCAAAATGGGGCCGCGTAACAATATATATATATAACAATATAACATATAATGGGGACGCGTAACATATATATATATATATATATATATATATATATATATATATATATATATATATATTCAGTGTAACCCGGATATAAGAGAGTTGTCGGGACCGGAGAAGAAGTATCTTATATCCAGGTTTCTCTTATATCCGGGTTTGGTCTATTTTGTTTAAGTAAGTATGGCTCTAATTTGGGACCAGAGAAAATCTCTCTTATATCCGGGTTTATCTTATATCCGGGTCTCTTATATCCTGGTTACACTGTATATATATATATATATATATATATATATATATATATATATATATATATATATGTATGTATGTATTCACCTTCATCCCTGCCGTACACCAACGGGAACGAGTTAGGGATAGAATCCCCGACTGACGCCAATTCAACCTTTTTCGATCCTAGCTAGAGACATCCGGATGTCTAGCCACACTGATGAGCTGTGATACAGCGTAACGATCTTTCTGTAGATGGCAGTATATACATCTGAAAAAAATATTTCGGTTGAGTTATCTGGGGAGGAAATGCGAATTTGTAAACAGTAACTATTACTGCTAATAATGCAAGACTCTTCGGTAAAGAGAATAGAATTCTATCAGTCACTTTGTGTTTATCTAAAAATAAGTACGCTTAAATTCACCTTTGCCAACGTCTTAGTGTTAGAATTTCCGACTGACGCCAATTCAGCCGATTTTCGATCCAAGCTAGAGTCAACCGTTCGTCTAGTGACACTGATGGATTTTGATGCCGCGGAAAAGTCTATCTGTGGATGATTATATATATACTCCCTCTCTAAACTCGACCATGTCTCTCATACCATTCCACACCACCCTCTATGTCAAATTATATAACCTTATTGCTGCCCGTGAAAAGTGTAAATTTTAAATTCATTTTTCGTTTCACCTTTTGAAAGTGAAGTCTGAAGATCCAGAGAAAAATAAAATTCTCTGGTGAAATAAATTATTACAATGAAGCCTTAAAATGGTCTGTTTTTCTTTAAATTAAATTATTCTCTCTGAATTAACATTGAGCTCTCAGGATTTCATCCTCCTTGGGATTATCCATACGCATTAACAAGATTTTCGTTTCTATATATATATATATATATATATATATGTGTGTGTGTGTCTGTCTGTGTGTGTGTGTGCAAGTATGCAGAAAAATAGGAAAGAATACGTTAGGTAAATAATCCGGAGTTCCTTAGTATTTTGGCTTTTATTTTTAAAAAGACAGTGCTCCATACAGAAGTAGAGCTTATATTATAATATTTTTTTAAAGTTGAATTAAGGTGTCTGGTCTCGCTTCATCGTCAAGCGAGAATTTGACGAGGAAGCGAGACCAGACACCTTAATACAACTTAATTTCAAAAATTATATTATGGGTCTCGACTCTCGCTTTTGAAACATGAGAACTCTTATGTAGCGAAGGAATCATATTTTTTTAAAAAATATTATAATATATATATATTTATATATATATAAATATATATATATATATATATATATATCAATTGATTGAAACATATGCTATCTACACAATATTTTACCTAACATTTATAATGCACTGCCTATTAGCTTTATTTTTGTTCATATCACATTTATATTGTGTCATCTAACATGATTTATTATTGACAGACACAATCTTAACAAAAATAAAATCTGTAATAATTATCGGAATATATTTATTCATAGCACTCAATATTTAAACGATAAAGAGAAATTAATCGAGAAAACTGCTTAGACCCTCCAGTATCCTAATTATATCATATTTATCATGAAATAGAAAGCACGTCATTTTTTAAGTAAAAGCATGAACGATATAAAGAAAATTATTGAATGAAGACACATTATGATACCAACCAACTATATCACATTTGCAAGTGGATAGAATTGATCTAAACTCAACATAAAATTTCTTACAACTATTTCTTAAACAAAGTAAAAAAACCTAAAACCTTTTTACGATATAGCATGTAATGATTGCAATTTAATGAGCCATATTTAAAGAGAGCAACGATGAGCAGATAAAATTAAAAATTAACTAAAATGCTGGGGAACTGAAAGAGATTAGCTAGACCGTGTGGCTAAATTTATGTACACACGCACGCACGCACGTCCAAGGACAGTAACACACACACACACGCACGCACGCATGCATGCATACACAGGCACACGTCGTTGTTGTCGTTGGCAGAAATCGTATTCAAGAAACGACGTGGAGATCCACGTCCTCGATTCAAGGATCAACTCAAAAACATCTTTTGCTGAAGATAGAAATCGATCATCTCAGTGGGGAGATGGAAGAGTAGCCCACGAAAAAGAAACATCCTTCGAAAACACCAGAAGACAAATAAAAGACAGGAAGGGAGACTAAAGTAAAGACCAAGCTCTCCATCTCTTGAAGTATCCTACCCTGGCATATGATGGCTTGAAATATTTCTTCAGATTCAATATAGGAGACATTTCACAAAGAAGGAAATGTTAATGAGTACCCCAATATTTGGTTGAGCTCTCTGGTTTGAGGTGTGAATTTGTAAACAGTGACTATTTAAGCTAATATTGCACGACTCTTCGGCAGAATTGAGTTACTGTCAGTCACTGTGTGTTTATCTAAATCTAAAAATAAACACGCTAAAATTCACCTTCATCCATAACCGTGCGCTGACGGCTTAGTGGTAGAAGTTCCGACTGACGCAAATTCAGTCGGGTTTCGATCCTAGCTAGAGGCAACCGGACGTCTAGCCACACTGATGAGCTGCGAAACAGTCTGTCTGTGGATGACAAAAATATATATATATACTATGAAATGGAAAAACTCCGACAATTATTTAAAGACATTTTTATGTTTAACATTCTTTTTATAGATACAAGTATTTAAGTAATTGTTCTGTTTATAATAAACAGTATTAAATAACATTTAACGGCCTGAATGTCCGAGAAATTTTCATAGAAAAATATCCCTTCGGAGGACGAATATTTTCTTTAAATATACATATATATATATATATATATATATATATATATATATATATTTAAAGAAAAACAAACCACTTTAAGGCGCCATTGTAATAGTTTATTTCACCAAGGGCTTTTAACTGTCCTTGGATCTTCAGACATCACGTTCAAAAGGTGAAACGAAAAATGAAATTAAAATTTACACTATATATATATATATATATATATATATATATATATATATATATATAGTAATAATATAAATATAAATTACGTACCTCCACGAAATGTAAACAAATCAGTATAGCTTGACAAGAAAGGCCTTAAATTTGACGAAAAAATTTTTTATCTGCTTAAGGATATATATCATTATTAAGAAGAAATACCGAAATATTTTTTGAGTATTTTTTAATTTTTTTTACTCATTCTTAGCATGTCCGAAATTTTAGTTAAAAATCTTGTTTTTTTTTTTCAGCAAAATTATCGAAAAAAAATCGATATCAGCCATATTTTTAAAATTTTTTAAACTAAGTTAAAATCCGAGTTTAAATTTCTTTTAAAAATAAATTATAGGTTGTTCAAAATTTTTTTAACGAAAATTATCTAATTTAAAGATTATTTAATATATTTCTAAGGAAACTTTTACTTACTTTCTTCGAAAAAAAATGTGGTTTAAAATAAAGGGAGGCGATCTTAACATCTTTCGCTATTGACAGGCAATGAGTGATGTGTTGTCATCACATATCGTCAGCTAACGTGAGATCCGAATGATCATACGGAAGGACGTAAATGACGTCACGGTAGCCTCCTAAAGTCAATACATATCTGCTTGGTAAAACATTTCTATCCTAAGTAAAAATCATCACAAACATATCAATAGTTATTTTGTTACACTCTGCAGCCTATTTGCCCTGAAATAAATATTGAAAAATAACTTATGTCATCATCTGAACAAAATATCAAGGAAACTTTTGATCTGCACTCCATGAAACTAAGTATTTCCTGAAAGCAAAGAATGCTCTTTCATTTCTGAGTGAAATTGGTTGGTGAAATGAAAATGATTATAAAAATTTTTTTCTAGGCATAAAATATGAAAAAAAAATAGTTAAAATTACTATATCTGAACATTAGAAACCAGTTTTTTTTTTTTTTTGCATGTTTTTTATTTGAAATCAGCATTGAGGAAACGAAAACAGTGTTGAAATTAAGCCCCAAAAAATGACTTCGACATTGCTGGGTCAAGGGCCAGCCAACCAACAATAACAAGTTGTCACCACCTTGTAAAAAAACCCAATTTTTTCTTGTTTTCTTTTTATAATTTTATTTTGAGAAATGGCTTGATGTATTTTTGTTTTTTAACACATTTTTAGCAGGGTGATGACAATGAATTTTTATGAGCTGTAGACAGAATGTACCAAGGACTCGGAGGCAATACTGGATAGTTTGTTTGAATTCACAATGATCACCGAGATAGTTATATGTTGTTCTTTATGTCTAGAAATGAAACAAACTAATAAGGAGCAAAAAAAAAAAAAAAAAAATTGTAAATTTATATAGTATTTTGATAAATAAATGATGATGACAAAAATTAAATAATATCAGCTATTGCTAGGTAATTTTCTTTTCTTTTTCTTATTTATATGAAAAATATGTAAATGAAATGAATTAAAATCTCAATGAAGACTATTAAAACTAAATCAAAAAATATAAAAAACGAAAAAGAAAAAAAAAAATTGTCGAAAAATATCTGAGTGCGCCAAATTTCAGTGCTCGGTTGGATATGTTATCTTTCTTATTTCATAACAAAAAAAAATATACATGAATTAAAAAATCTATAAAAAGAATTTCACAAATTCAAGAAATATATTGAAAAAGTAGCTATATAAAAAAATTAAAAATAAATCAAATGGTACAGTATGAAAATGAATCGTAATTGAAAAATTGACAGACGGCTCACTGAAAGAAAAAAAGTGAAAGCTGTAAAACAACTTCAAAACATTGAAATTGCAATGAAATATGTAAAATGATAAATGAAATAAATGGTATTTTTAAAAATGTAGTAATGTTGATGGTGAAAATGGCTTAGGATGATGTTCAAATTTTTGTAATGAGTAAAAACCGCTAATTCAAAATGCACAACATTTGTCTCGCTAAGAATTTTTAACGCCATTTAAACTCAAGTCACATGACCTTTTATACTTTTGTTACCTCTCATACATTTTAATAACAACCGTTTTAACTTTTTTTTTTAAGACAAAATTACATTTTTTAAGTACGTGTGGAGTTCGGAGTAGTCAAAACGATACAATTTATAAAGCACTAAAACAAGATCTATATCATAAGGGCATTTAGAAAATCCGACGCGGCTTGTAAGTAATTTTAAAATATTTTACCAACTTAATGTAAAAAATGTATTATAGTTAAATAATTAAGAAATAACTGAATAAAAAATTTATTATTCATCGGAAAAATTTTTTGCTTTCAGAAAATATTGTCCATATTAATACAAACAACTAAAAGCAAATAAAAGCATTTGAAATTAAATAATATATTTGTATTATTGAGTTTTGTATATTACAGTTCAAAGCTATTTTTCAGGTACAAGTGGAGTTATTACAAAAAAAACAAAACGTGATTTGCATTCTTCAAAGCCTTGTGCTTTTAACTATTGTAATAACTAAATCCGATGCGAGCGAATTTCTAGAGTTTTCATAAAATTAGTTATGGTGGGGGGGATAATAAATATAAAAAAAATATTTCTGCCATGACTATAATAAAAAAAAACATATTTATAATAATTTCGATCATCTGTGAATACTTTCTGAAAGTTTCATTAAGATCCGACAATTATTTTCATTTTTGCAAGATTTCCAAAAATAATGTGTGTCATACAAAAAAAAAGTGATAAAAATTGTATATGTTATTTCACTGGTGACCGTGACACAAAGATAAACAAAGTTTTTTAATCAAAATTTAGAATATTCTAAAATGAAGGAAAATTTTTTTTAAAATAATGAAAAAAAACTTTGTTCTTTCCTCTTCCACATAATATAAGCATTTAAAACATAAAATTTTGTTTTCGTCAAGTTTGGCGTCTTTTTAATCATGCTTATGTCATTTTTTTAGCGATATCGTAGAGGTACCTAATATAAATAGTTATACTAGTTTGGAAAAACTTTAGGTATTTTGGCTTGTAATTGCACAAAGCAATGCAAAAGGAAAAATAAGGGACAAAAAAAGAAAGAATTAAGAATATCAAATTGAGGCAAAAACAATCGTCCAGAATCCCAGCTCAGAGTCCAAAGAAAAAAAACCTTCAAACCGAGTAAAGCAAAAGTAACTATGTAAAGTGCTCAATACACTAAGTAGAGCAAACCTAACTATGAACCTCAAGAGCCATGTAAACCTACGTAGCTTTCACCTACGCGTATAGTCAGGGCAAGCATTTATATATATAAATATTCGTTTGCACAGTTCCCAGTGGATCATCATCCCCATTCAATGTTATTTTATCATCATATTCAATTCTACGCACTTGTTTCGTCCACAACATATTCCCACGCTAAAGTAAGCTTATTCCATGTAATTTTTTTCATTTATTTACTCACACACACACACACACACACACACACACACACACACACACACACACACACACACATATATATATATATATATATATATATAAATATATATATATATATATATATATATATATATATATATATATATATATTATAATTGTTTGTGTTAGTATTGTTTTTCCCCTCTTTTTTGCTTCTGTTTTGGTGACAGAGAGACGAGGAGATCCCGGGTTTGATCGCGTTCATTGCTGTGCGTATCAGATTTCCAGTTGATGAAATTATTTTCATCTTTGTTTTACCTAAAATTCAAACGAGCTGCCTCTCTTTCTTTCTTTCTTTCTTTCTTTCTTTCTTACACGCGCGCGTGCAGGCCACCGTTTACATGAGTGTCGCTACTCCACCCATTCGGGTTGCGTTTGTTGCCACTTGCAGCCGTCATTCCTCAGGGGGACAAAAAAACATCACAACATGGGGACATCAGTCGGCCTATTCACTCCCCCCACCCGCCATTCCCCACCCCGTTTCCTTCCAGGCTGGAGGGCAATTTACATTACAGGCTGAAGTGAATCACTTTTGCTTTCTTCCTCAATTGTCAACGTTTTTCTTTCTTCCTTTCTTTTCTCCTTCCTTCCTTCATTTCCTTTTGCTTCCTGACTTTTACTTCGTTTTCTGTTTTTCTCCTACCTTTTTTCGTAGAATCCTTCCTTCATTCCTAACTTTACCAATCCATCCCTTTTCTTTCTTCTTTTCCTTCCATTCTTCCTTTCTTCTTTTTTTCTTTTCTTCCTTCATTCCTTCCTTTTTTCTTTCCTTACATTTTCTTTCCTTCTTTTACTTCTCTTCCCTTCTTCATTCATTTCTTACGTCATTTTTCTCTCTTTTTCTTTCTTTCCTTCCACATTCTCTTTTTTTCCTTTTCTTCCCTCCTTTTTCCTCATTTAGTATTTTTCTTCTTTACTTTATCTTTGTTTCCTTTTCTTTCATTCCCTTCTTCATTCACTTCTTACTGCATTTTGGCTTTCTTTTTCCCTTTCTTTACGTTCTTCCTTTTTTCCCTTTCTTCCATACTTTTCCACATTTCTAGTTTCCCTTAATCCCTTTTTTATTTTCTTCCTTCTTTTCTTCATTTTCTCTTCCTCATTTCTTCTCTTTTTTTCGTTCCTTCCTTTTTCCTTCCTTCTTTGTCCCTTCCTTCCTGTTTCTTTCCTTCTTTCTTCCTTCCTTACTTTTTTGCTTCTGTCATTTCGAAACTTCCTTCCTTCCCTCATTCCTTCCTTCATTCATCATTCATTCATTCCCTCCTTCCTTTTTTCCTTCCTTCCTTCTTTCCGTCATTCCTTCCTTCTTTTCTTCCTTCCTTCATTCCTTCCTAATATTCCTAATTCGGATTTGTTTTTATTTTGGTTTATTATACTTCATTTTCTTTCCTTTTTTCCTTCCCTCCTTCCTTCCTTCCTTCCGTCATTCTTTCCTTCTTTTCTTCCTTCATTTCTTCGTTTCTTCCTTCCCTCCTTCCTTCCTTCCTTCCTTCCTTCATTCATTCATTCCCTCCTTCCTTTATTTCCTTCCTTCCTTCCTTCCGTCATTCCTTCCTTCTTTTCTTCCTTTCTTCCTCCATTCCTTCGTTTCTTCCTTTCCTCCTTCCTTCCTTCCTTCATTCATTCATTCCCTCCTTCCTTTTTTCCTTCCTTCCTTCCTTCCTTCCGCCATTCCTTCCTTCTTTTCTTCCTTTCTTCCTTCATTCCTTCGTTTCTTCCTTCCTTACTTCCTTCCTTCCCTCCTTCCTTCCTTTCTTCTTTCCGTCCTTCCTTCCTTCCTTCCTTCCTAATATTCCTATTTCGGATTTGTTTTTATTTTGGTTCATTATACTTCATTTTTTTTCATTTTTTCTTTCCTTCCGTCCTTTTCTGCATTTCTCTTTGTCTTTTACAGTTTTCCTTCCTTACTTTTTTCTTTTTCTTTCCCCCCTTCTTAATTCATTACTTACTGTATTTTTCTTTCCTTTTTTCTTTCCTTCCTTTATTTTTAGCTTTATACTTCATTAATTCTTTTTTCTCTTCCCTTTTTCCTTCCTTCCTTTCTTCCTAATATTTCCTTTTTCATTCATTCATTCATGATTTCTTTCTTTTTTCATTCTTTCCCTCCTCAATCCTTTCTTTTTTTACTCTTATCTCATTTTCTGTTTTCATATTCGTTATTTATTTATTTATTCCTAAATGTCTTTCAGTTTTTCTTTCTTTTTAATCTTTCCTTTCAGTTTCTCTCATATTTTTCTTCTATTATTCCTTTCTTTCTTCAAAAATCAATTTTATATTTCCACTTCATTTTAATTTGATCGTCTTTCCTTCTTCAATTTCTTTCTTTCCTTTCCATTTCTTTTTTTGATATTGTTCTTTTTCAATTCATTCATTCATTCTTATTTTTCTTTATTTAAATGCGCATTGTCTTTTTCCCCTTTCTTTTCCTTCCTTCATTTCTTTTTTCAGATTTTGTTTATGATGCATCTCATTCTTTTATTTCCTTCTTTTCTTTTATGCCATTTTTTCTTTTTCATCTCTAGTGTCATTCTTTCTTACTTTTCTTTTCTTTCTCTTTTTCCTTTATTCTTTCAGTCTTTTCTATTTTAATTTTATTTTCTCATTTTCTATTTTCACATTTATTTAGATATTTATACCTTTTCTTCCGTTCTTTCGTTCTTTCTTCCGTTCTTTCTTTCTTTCTTTCGTTCTTTCTTTCTCTCGTTCTTTCTTTCGTTCTTTCTTTCTTTCTTCCTTTCTTTCGTTCTTTCTTTCGTTCTTTCATTCTCTCGTTCTTTCTTTCGTTCTTTCTTTCGTTCTTTCGTTCTTTCTTTCGTTCTTTCTTTCGTTCTTTCGTTCTTGCTTTCGTTCTTTCGTTCTTTCCCTCGTTCTTTCGTTTTTTCTATCTTTCGTTCTTTCTTTCTTTCGTTCTTTCTTTCTTTCGTTCTTTCGTTCTTTCTTTCGTTCTTTCTTACTATCCTACTTGTTTCGCTTTTTCCTTGATTTTCTCTTTTTTCTTTATTCTTTCAATCATTTCACTTTTATGTCCTCATATTTTATTTTCATATTTATTTATATATTTATACGCTTTTTCTTTCTTTCTTTCTGTCTTTCTTTCTTTCTTTCTTTCTTTCTTTCTTTCTTTCTTTCTTTCTTTCTTTCATTCATTCTTTCTTTCTTTTCTTATTTCTTGCTCTCCTTCTATCTCTTTTCCCTTTTTTCCCGTTATCGTTTTTCTTTACTTCAGTTTTCCTTGTCTTTCCTTTTCGTTTTTTTTTTCTGTTTTCTTGTTTTTTTTTCTTTGTTCCTTTCTTTTTCTATGCAGGATTTTTTTGTTTTTTCTTCCTTTTTCTTTTTTCTTCCTTTTTCTGTTTTTCTTCCTTTTTTTCTTTTAATTATTTTTTATATGATTTCTTTTACTTTTTTTACTTCATTTTCTTTTTTCTTTCTTTCTTTCTTTCTTCTTCTTCTTCTTCTTCTTTCAATTTTACCATGCTCTAATTGTCTTTCTTTCTTTTTCTTTCTTCATTTCGTTTCTTTCTTTTTTTGCTTCCATGTTTGAATTTCTTTTATCTCTGTCTTTTCGTTTTTTTCTTTCTTGCAAATACTTCCTTAATTCCTTCCTCCCCCACCTATCCTTCTAACAATTTTTTTTTTACCCTTGCGTCCTCTTTTTTTTATTCTATTTTCTTTTCCATCATCCGAAATTTTGTTTTCATTCATTTCCTCCCACCCCCCACTATCTTTCTTTCTTTCTTTCTCTCAAGTCGTAAGTTTACATCTCGTTGCTACGCGACGCCCCAATTTTGTTGTTGTTTTCGCGCCCAAGACACTGAGGCCTGGCTCACCCGACGGTTCCCAAACACGCACATATGCGCATGTGCAATTGAACGACCCGCCCCCGTATGAGGTACATAAAATAAAACACACAGAGGCAATTATAAACACATAGCAGAAGTACCTGTCTACGCTGGGTAAGATGAGAAAACTTTCTTTTAGTCGTCTTTTTGCTTTCTAATATGGACGATTCATTTGATGTATTTGTTTAACGGTATATTAACTCCTTATAGGTCATTTAATAATTAATATTATTATTTTTGAATGTTATTTTTCATATATAAGGGCTCTTGTCTTTCTAAAATGAAAAAAATAAACACATTATAATAGACTAATTTTCTGGCGAGTTTTGAAGTAATGAAATTGAATATACGTTATTCTGCTCTCACAATTGAATACATGGTAGATGATACTCAGCTTTTTCAACCACTAATTCAATTCTGAGACAAGTAAATTACTTTGGTGTATGGGTTCTTGGGAACTATGAAATAATAAAAATATGATATGTTATTCTGCTTTCACAATTGAATACATGGTAGATGATACTCCGCTTTTTCTTCCACTAATTCAATTCTGAGACAACTAAATTACTTTGGTATATGGGTCTGTTTCTGGGTCATTTAATGACGAAATTTAATTTTCTTGGGATCTTTGAAATAATAAAAAATATGATATATGTTATTCTGCTTTAACAATTGAATACGTGGTAGATGATACTCCGCTTTTGTGCATATACATGTTTGTGTGGACATAATTACCTAAAGATGTGATATGTGTGTTTTATGTTGTACTTTTATTGATGTTATAGTTTGCAATACAGTTTGTCTTCTTTAAGAAATAATAAGATATTATATCGATTAATATGATGAAAGAGTTCGTTTATGTTGGTTGGTTGATTTTGTTTAGCGACATATCCACACCTCTATAGGTTACTTTATGTCAGAATTTAAATAATTTGTAAATATATTTTGAACGCAATTTTATTCCTTCAACTACAGATAAAATGTATGGTCATTTTGCTATAAAATTTATTGTTAGTCATTCTACTATAAATAGGTAACGCTGCTCATGTTATTATATAATGTATATTTATACTTCCATTGTATTTTCCTTTTGTTTGGTAGATTCATTATTTGCCCATAAATGGGAACCCAACCTAAACCACCTGGTAATTTTTCTCTTCCTTTTCCAATACTGTATTACTGGTAATTTATTTTTACTAGAAAAAAAATTATTGCTGTCATTCTTATTAGAAAAATCTCTTTTCATACTCATAATGTTTTTACCCCAGTCTGGGGGTTCAATATTTGCGCATAGTTGAGACCGTAACAGGTGCTACCACCTCGGGTTTAGGGTGGACCTGGGGACAAGGGCAATTAAGACGTGGTGTCACGCTCCTCAAAACCTCCAATCTCCCGGGGTGGACTTTATCGTCATAGGCAGGACTAAGTGATTTATGATCATGACCCAAGTTATTTGCTACAATTAATGATTCTCGATGTAAAACATTGGAACTCGCATCTCCTGATCCAACTCTGTAACCATTCAGATGCGTAAGCAAAAACAACCTGCCAATGTTTGTGGTGTTTTCGGCATAGGAAGATAGAAATCTCCCACGATAAAATTACCCCGAAATATCTTTCAGAAGACTATGACAGTGAATGATGAAAAATCTCCCCACGGACAAGGAGAAAACTGGAGATAATAGTAATGTTGTTCTACCTGAGGATACTGAGAATGCTAGAAATTAGTAACGAAAATGGACAGAGTCAGAATCAGAAAGAGACATAACCAGGATGGAGAGCTTGGAAAAGCAGGGCATAGAAAAAGCGAGGATGATAGGGGAAATTGGCGAGCGACCTTGGAATTTTAACGTTTAACTTTACTTGTTCGTAGAAACTATTTTGCTCAAAGTTTGTTATATCTATGGAGAAAGAATCCTGAATATCGGAAAACGTGATTGCAATTATAGCCAGTGGGATCTTTGGAGTCCATTCTGTGTGGTGATAATCAGTTTCCCACCTTCCTGGAGCGTCATATAATTTTAAAAATATAAGGGCTCTTTTCTTTACAAAATCAAAAAAATAAACACATTAAAATAGAAAGAAACAGCCAATATTAAGTAAAATAAAAGATGTATAAAATAATGATAATTATAAAAGGGTGTATAAATAATTAACGATGTATAAATTCCGTTTTAGCCTTTCAGATGTCTTCAGTTTTCCGTCCTGGGTATGACGATAAACTACATCCGCGTCCTGGGTAAGACGATAAACTACGTCCAACAGCAAGGCCTCTGATTCAGGGGGGTTTGAGGAGTGTGAAACCACCTCTTAATTCCTGATGTTCCCGGGGTGGTAGCGCCTGTTCGGGTCCCATCTATGGGCAAATAGTTAAACCCCAAACTGGGGTCAAAACAATATGAAAATATGAAAAATAGGTTTTAATACCAGAAATACTTTGTAAAAAATTATTACCAACAATACATTTTTGAAGAAAAATATTAACAGAAATAGATTTTTGAAGAAAAAAAATATTACCAGAAATACATTTTTGAAAAAAAAAATATATATATTACCAGCAATAAAAGTTTTGTCGGCATTAAATAACCCGTTGTCGTTGATATGCCGTAATACAAAGCAAACCAAACCAAAGTCTTCAGTTTCAACTGGTTTAAATTCTAATGCCAGCAATCTCAAAACGCTGGCAATTGTCATAAACTCTACTGACCACTCGCAATTCTTGATAACGATTGTAGTGGTAGTGGAAAGAACTCGAATGTATAAAAGAAATGTACAGCTTAACATATTTAATCCTAACGTAAAAAGAAAACATCAGAATTTGGAAACTATACAAAAGATAAATAGACACGCCTTAACGGTATTATTCAAAACAACTTGTTTTTTTCATCATAACCTCGTTATATATGGTGGAAAATCTTTTTATTACATATATTTTGTTTGTTGGATACCGTACTTTATTATAAGATTACTTGGAGTAATTTTACAGAAACTTGTAAAATAGAGATAATTGCCTGTCTATATCTCCGGGATGGGGTATCATGATTATTTACATTATTTACATTATTCGGACTATTATCCTCATCTTTATTGCCATATTTATTACAACGTTTCAGCCGTTCAGTATCTGTCTATATTTCTGAGATGAGGTATTATATACACTATTTACATTATTCGGACTATTGTCCTCATCTTTGTCGCCGTATTTATTACAACGTTTCGGCCGTTCAGTATCTGTCTATATTTCTGAGATGAGGTATTATGTACACTATTTACATTATTCGGACTATTGTCCTTATCTTTGTCACCATATTTATTACAACGTTTCGGCCTTTCAGTATGTGTCTATATTTCTGAGATGAGGTATTATGTACATTATTTACATTATTCGGACTATTGTCCTCATCTTTGTCGCCGTATTTATTACAACGTTTCGGCCGTTCAGTATCTGTCTATATTTCTGAGATGAGGTATTATGTACACTATTTACATTATTCGGACTATTGTCCTTATCTTTGTCACCATATTTATTACAACGTTTCGGCCTTTCAGTATCTGTCTATATTTCTGAGATGAGGTATTATGTACACTATTTACATTATTCGGACTATTGTCCTCATCTTTGTCGCCATATTACAACCTTTCGGCTTATAAGTATCTGTCTATATTTTTGAGATGAGGTATTATGTACACTATTTACATTATTCGGACTATTGTCCTCATCTTTGTTGCCATATTTATTACAACGTTTCGGTCATAATTGCATTTGATTTGCAAATTTAATTGCAAAAATCTTAAGAGAAGAAGAATCCGCAATGTTGGTAGGCAAATTGTAATAAAACCAAATCCTGTTGACATCTATTGGCAGAGAAATAAATTCACAAATACATAATATACACTGCAAACGTCTTTCTAGCGCACGTAAGCCTTCTTCTCAAACAGATATTATAATTTACACACTGAAATAACATTATTGCAATGTCAGACACAAACAATATACAATATATTTACAGAATATCACTATCACGCTTATTACGCCCTAAGATCGTACAAGGCTTACGGTCATATAACGTTTGAACACCGGTTCCTGCACGATCAACGAAGATAGACATCAGTACCTATGTGCCTAACCGTTTGGTGAATGCCAGGTTCTGAATATGCGGATGGTTTAATGGATAATTGATCGGAATCTATTAACAGGATAGCCGAGTTCCAATTGCTGTTGTGTTTGTTTTATTGCCTCAAGTATGCTAATCGTCTAATCGCTACTGCCTCTAGTCTCCTCTACATCTGTAAGGTAACTGTCCAGCATTCACAGCCAAAGAGGTGAATTGATATTATATAGCAATTAATCTTTCTTTTCTTTGTTTCTAAGGAAATTTTCTTTTTCTTAATACTATGTTTGGATCTTTTAAAAGACATATTCCACTATTTCACAGCACCTTCAGGCTTCTCTGTCACTCCGTCCGTTGGCTGTTGAAACATTCTCTGATACAGGGGCAGCATTTTAAATCTTATTACACTGGTCGCAGATCCTGGTTTCTTCGAAAATATTCGCTGGTATTAAATGATTTAGTGGCTGCATTAAAATGAGGTAAAATTACCTCCATGTGTTTCATCCTGTGTCAACCCTTTTCTTCGAGTTTATTTAATAATTCAAAAGCCATATTCATTAGAACAGACAGTGAGTAAATTAGGTTCTTCGGTTCGAAATTAGCATTCTTTGAAAAATTGAAATGATTCTCAAGTTTGCTTTACTTTTTATTTGTATATTCGCAAAAAATAAAATTGCCACAATTAATTTCTTTTATTTCTTCAGTTTCCTTTGAGGCCGTTGGCGATCATGGATCTTCACAATTTTTTTTCCTTAACATATAGATATATATTTTTTCTCTTCTATGTGCCCCTGCTATTTATCTCGAGGTTCTCAAAAAAAATTCAAAGAATGATCTGCAATATAATCGATCATGACCTGGCATCTCGACTTCAGAATTTAAAAAACTATTTGATACATTTCAATTATTCGCGTCCGACCAATACACTTTCAAAGGATTCGTTAACGATCACACCCTGCACTTTTACTAAGCATGATGTACATAATTAATAAATATAGATTATCTACATCAAGAATATAAGTTACCGTTTGATCAATATAGTCAAAAATACACTTCGGTGCGTCTTATATTTTTGTCGTTTTTTCTCTCCTCAAACTCCGAAATGTAAATGTATAATGCGAAAATTCAAAGGAGAAAGTGAATTGAATTTTCGACTAATGGATCCGATGTTTCCATGTGAAAATATCAAAGGCAAGGAAGGGATAAAATTGGAAGGCGAAAATAAAGAACTGGAATATTAAACAAAAAAAAAACTGTACGTTCATTACATAATGATAGACAGGTAGACAGCTCGCTAGCTTTGATATAGACAGATAGATAAATGACAAGATAAATAGACAGATAAATAGATACATAGAAAGGTATGAACAGAAGAAAATAGTTTTGTAGATAGACATAGAGAGAGATGTAGAAGAGACGGAGATAGATAGATAGATAGATAGATATGAACAGACTGAGATAAATAGGTACGATAATTAGGTGTCGACGTAATTGATTTATTTCTGAAATTTTGTGCGATAATCTTAACTAGCACTTAAGTCCCGCTTGTGATTTACAAAGTAGGCCACATTTGGAGCAAGCGTGAGGATTGTGAGATGAGATCACTGTTAGATTAGCTGACCTTTTAGCTCTTGCTCTCTCTTCTTAAAGACGATTCAGACAAGCTGATTGAAAACTGCTGAGTCTACTAAAACACGTTGATCTCCATTCTACCTGCACCAAGTCTCTCTCCCTCTCTCTCTCTATGTATATATATATATATTGAGAGAGAGAGAGAGAGAGAAATTCAGAGAGAAAGAGTGAGAGAGGCAAATATATATCTAGATAGATAGATAGATAGGTATGAAGAAACTGATGTTGACGATAGATCGATTGATAGTTTTTTTCATCTTTTGTTAACCCTTTTACCCCAAGTGACTACTACACGGGATGCTACAGGGAGTACAAGCAAGGAAAAATGAGGAGGATTGAGGAAAGGACAAATGATGATCGGGATCCAAGGCGACGGGCGTTGCTTTTACATTTATATTGTATTTATCAAGGAAGCAGTAAACAGGAGTTCTGCAGGCAGTGAGTTCGAGAAAAGAAACAGTTGGAGTAGAAAAGGCGGTTGCATTTAGTTATTTCAATAGTAAAACGGTGAAACCTACCTGCCAATCTAGTAGTACGCTTAAAGTCATATATTCGGAACTGCAGGATAAAAACTCGTCGGAACTGTTGTCATGGTATTATCTGTGGAAACAGCAGGATAGATAGATTTGAACAGAATGAGATAGATAGATAGATAAGGAAGAATGTGCAATAGATAGATAGATAGATAGATAGATAGATATGAAGAAGACTTGATTTAGATAGATATGAACTCTATGACTGAAATATATATATATATATATATATATATAGATAGATAGATAGATAGATAGATAGATAGATACATAGATAGATTTAAACAGAGTGAGATAAATAAAAGCAGTTTTGATTTAGATAGATATGAACAACTGACTGATATATATATATATATATATATATATATATATATATATATATATATATATATATATATATATAAGGAAGAGATTATAGTAGTTCCAACGAGAGAAAAGTGTGTATATTAAAAAGAAGAGAGAAACCGCAAACGTTTTTGGTTGTAATGTGGATTTAAAAAAAAAAATTATCCTTTGTTTTCCATAATTTTGCTACAAGTGTTTCCGGTCTCGTGACCGTCATCAGGCAAAGGGTGGAGATTTCCACATTTTATTAAAAATAATTAATTTTTTCTTAATGTTTTTTGTTGTTAAATATTCTCGATATGAAACATTCTCTTTTTATGTGTTAGTGATCCAAACGTCTTTGTTGAACTGAGATAGATATAAACAAACTGATAGATAAATATGTGCAATTTGATAGATTTGATTATTGATTTATGTTACCTATTTATCTCTCTCACTCTTTCTCTCTCTCTTTCTCTCTCTCTCTGTCTCTCTCTCTTTCTCTCTCTCTATATATATATGTATATGCGTGTGTCTGTGTTGTTTCATTGTTAAAGAGTTTTGAAGACAGTAGTCTGAAGTACTATCATCAGCTTCGTTAAGCTTTGAAGCAGAGAGGCCATTAAAATCCTGCTTTAACAAAAATCCTTTTTCAGTGTGGCCTTGGCGCTCGCAGCAAGGCTGGGCTAGTATTGCACTTAAGAAAGCACAAATGAAATATTTCTTTCCCTTACATGATTGTCTCCACATAGTATAGCATGCATAAGTGTAAAACGAGGGGCACCATCCAATCTTGACCCTCATTTATCGTTCATGATAGGAGAGTCCACCATATTTGTGTCTATGTGGGCACCTGTCATTATAATTTTCCTCAGTTGCAATCTGTATTTTGGCAGAGCCGCCCCACAGCGAACCCTGTCCAAAGATAGCCGAAACTGAGAGATGATAAACGTGTTACGAGAGTAATTTGAATTTATTTAACCCCCCCCCCCATCACGAGGCGAGGTTTAATGTGGGGAGTCCGAGCGCGTACATTGGGGCAAGGAACAAATATAGCCTGAGCCACACATACACACTCTACTTTATGTTAAGATGTATTTTTATAGTGTTGTATTTTTGGTGATTTTATTATAAAAATGTTCTGTATTTGCCTGTAGCTGGGACCCTAACAGGTGCTACCACCCCGGGTCAGAGTGGAACTGGGAACAACAGTAGCTAAGAGGTTTCTCCACGCATCTCAAAAACCTTCGAAGAGTGCCCTCGCTACCTGATGTTGTTTGTCGCCATACCGAAGACTATTGTATATAAATAAATCCTATTCTATCGCTAACGTTTCAAATTATCCGTAAAACCCATTTTGAGAGTATTTTATACCGGCTCAATACCAAACATTCTCCAAAAGAAAAAAAATTAAACAATAAATAAGCTCGTTCGGTGATAGATTATATTTTCTTAGTCCCAGAATTACTTATTTTGCATGAAATAATCCAAGTGGATGTGTAAAAGATTTATAAAAACCAAAACCTTTCGTACGTGTAATGGGTTCAAATGAAGTTGGCCTTATATTTTTTTTAATTTTTTCCACATTTTTTTCAGAATGTGACGTTTTCCCTACCTGCTTGGTAACTGCTGATAAAAAATTTAATTTAATTTAAATTTCCCTAAAAAAAATGGTAGCGTTTCAAAATATTTATATATATATATATATACCCAAGTATAGGATTGGTGTATACGGAATAAATTCTAATAACCAACAAAAAATAGTATTCTTAAAAGAGTGTTCAATACAGAGTAGAGAAAATATAATTATTTATTCGAAAATTATAACATAAATATGTTATAATATCTCTACAAAAATAGCCATTTTGTTTCAACACTTCTGGTGTCTTATCCAATGATGGTGCTGAATGTAGAATAAAGGGTTATATATATATATATATATATATATATATATATATATATATATATATATATATATATATATATATATATATATATATATACATAAGATTCTTCTTTAAATAATTTTAAACGAAATATAGATTAAAATTAAAATTGTTAGTTTTTTATTTTTTATTTTATAGTATAATTTAATATTTATTAGATAGAATAAATTCAATTTTAGTCTAACCCTAACATTAAAGCATTAAATAATTATTATAAACTAAGTTCGTTGTATTTTGATTGGTCATTGCTGCTTATGTAATAGCGTTTCCCCTAGCGAGGGATGTTTGATTGATTTGAAACTTTTAAAACCCTGTATTTGGGAGTTTGTTTACAGCGTCCGTCGCGAGATTCGGATGTCACGTGATGTGGAATGCAACTGTGTTTGAATTTTTTAACGTAAATCTAACGATAGTATTTTAGATGTTGTTTAAACACTTGACGCTGTAAACAAACTCCCAAATACAGTTATTAATTAATTTCTGAGGAAGGACCGAGGTGGTCTGAAATATTAAATATATATAAAAACATATAAATAAATACTTTCGCAAAAAAACACCAATTTTTTTTCAGTTGTTTTATCCATATTATATACATATCAAGAAAGTATACGTGGCTTCTCATTATGCTATATATATATATATATATATATATATATATATATATATATATATATATATATATATATATATATATATATATATATATATATATATATATATATATTATCACCTCTTTTCATCACGTTGACTCAGCAAACGAAAAGGCAGCCTGTAGTCGTTGATTTAAAGAAGCAATATAGTGATACAGTGACGGTGCGTTTCCGGAGCGTTGCCACATCTTCCGTTTTGAAGGGACCTGGAAGTTGCTAATGGTAGGTGGGGTCAATTAGAAGCAGCTGAATGCAAGATGCAAGCTAAGGGTCCTGAAGAGCTATCAGAGCAGCTAACGTTGTAAGAAAAGTTCTGGAAATAAGCGATAAAATCAACGAAAAGTCGATCATAGCCATTTGATAATAGTGCCCCAACGGGAGAGCTGTGAATGCGTAGATCCGGTGCAGGCCGTATGGAAGCGGAGAGATAAGTTCATACAGAAAGGGACAAATGAGAATCAGTTGATCCGTGTTGAGCAAAATCAACATGAGGCCGGAATTCTGTGGGAGTTTTTTTTTCCCGATGACAATATACTCCATCAGGACCAACAGTCAAACCGAAGGAAAAATAGATATAGTTATACATAGATATACATCTCGGTAACGAAAATCATTATTTGACAACAGATTTAAGCAATTTATCTTGAGAATCAAACCTATTTACTAACACATCAGAATCGATGGCTGCTTCGACAGCACGTCGGAAGCATTGTCATGCTCGAATCCGATGATCTCTTTCAATCTATGACTTTGTCTTGTTTATGACTGACTTGAGATATCTTTACGGGGGCGTTGATTATCCTCACTTCCAATTACGCCCCTCCCCACGTAGTAGCCTAGTGGATTCAGGCCTGGTGAGCTAGAAGACAATGTGTTTAGGAGAACAAGATTATAGAGATTGCCATGTATCCATGATTGGTTGGTCTTAGAAATATGAGACGGTGATTAAGTTGCGTACGCTGTCTATTCAGAGAATCACAACTCCTGATAGAGAGCAGCATTGATTCCTTGAGGAAATGAGGGGGTCAGTCATCTGTACTGATTCTGGCAGTCGCCCTGCAAGAAGGGAGATGGTGGCCTACTAAATAGTAAATTTATTCAATAAAATCGCCATTGGCTTCAATCACGGTCCCCAGACGACTATGGAATCTTCTGCAACTTTTCTAGAATGTCTCCTTGTTTAATTTGGTGAATGCTGTCATAATCCTTGCCTTCAGTTCATCTTTGGAAACGGCGTGCTGTTCTCCTCTGCATTAAGCTCCAATACAAATATTTCAGAGTGTTTGGGTTGTCTTTAATGTACTAGTGAGCCAACCAAAATGAGCTAACTCATTTTATAGTTGATCAATAGAAGAGTTAACCAATCAGAAAGCTCAAAATATTCAATTCGACGTGTATAAAGGCAGCCAGTTTTTTTTTCCGAATATTCACTGCCAACCCCCGAGACCTTCGAAGACTGAAGAATTACGGAACAGCTGCTGCTGCTGCTATTTGCAATATAGTCAGATCCAGTAGAGTGTCTGACTCGTGAGTGTTAATCTTTAATGTTGTTTCATTGAACAGATTGCGTACTGCGCTGGATTCTATATTCATAGACTACGACGAACATGGTCAACATGGGTGTCAATCTAAGAGCAGTGCAGAGGATTCGGAACGAGTTTGATGAATCTAATGGTGATTACGAAGGTGTTTAGAGTGATCATTAGTGATGGCGACGTTGTGCCTCCAGTTATTTTCCCACAGGGTCTCAGACACAATGCGGAAATCTACATCAAGTGACTTGAGGTGGCAGTGCTACTTTAGGTCAAGAGGTTGGCTGCTGGAAGACCTTACGTCTGGCAAACCGACTCTCCTCCATACCACACAAGCAGGAGAACTGAAGCAAGCCTGTCAGACAATCAACCGTTACATCTAGCCATCTAACTCCCCAGACTGCAAACCCTTGATTATTATGTGTTGGGCGCAGTTACCCGAGAGACCAGCAAAACTCCTTGTACACCAAAGATAAACTGAAGTCAAGGATTATGGCAGCATTCACCAAGTTAAATAAAACAGACCGTTCAGAAGAGTTGCAGGAGATTCCAAAATCATCTGGAGTCAATGGTGAATTTATTGAATAAAATTACCTTTTAGTATTTCAAGATATTTTTGTGTAATTTTTGTAAATATATCTGTTCTAATGAGATGTCAGTGATTTTTTTTTAGTTTTGGGTAATTTAGACGACAATTTATCAACCACACGCTGTATATATATATATATATGTTTGTGTGTGTGTATTTAAATGTGAAAAGTTATTATGAAAGACCTTTTGTGACGATAAATATTCGCACTTACCGGAGTCAAAGCGCCCAAGATGTTTTGCTTGTCGGGCTGCTGTTTTGTAAAAGAAAAGTACTTTCTCCGACATTTGTTATTTTATGCTGCTTGGCACGATTTGTCTAGTGGCGGTGTGCATGCTGATTGGACGAGCTGGGGACTCTGATTGAGAGAGAGGCCAACGGCACTGATTGGTGCGTTGGCCGTGTTTTCGGCCAATAAAAACGTTCTGGAACCTTGGCTGGCAGTGCGGTCGAAACCGTCGTCAGTTCGCACTCCAGTTGAGTCATTGCTCTTCTAGGCTGGCAGGACTAGTGTTTGCTGGACCAGCTATAGAAGCTAAGTAAATTTTGTTCTAAAAGTTCATTTATTTTGTACTCTTTTTGAACCCTTTCTTTCTTTTTTTTCAGTTTGACATTTGTTTAGTTTTGTATTTTTTTTTTGCTGTTACCCTCCCCGTCTTTTATTTGATTCTGTTATTTTCGTTTACTGTTTATTGTTTGTTTTGTTTATTTGCCTCGCATTTGGGTCCGCCATTTTATTTGTTTTTAGTTCCTTTTATTTGTTAAATATTTCTGTTTAAAAAAAAAAAAGGTAAATCTTTTAAAAGAACCCCCGCAAAAAAACTGTTTCTCCGTCGTAATAGTACAGTGTGCTATTATGGCGGAGACGCCGAAAACACCGGATATGCAAACACCAGTGGCATCCCCGCAAAATACACCCCCCAAATCAGCCTGGACTGAAATTCGGCCCAAGAAGGATGCCAAATACTACCACGAATTAAAAGCGAAATTCTTGGAGTTTACGAAGGGAAATGAACTCCTAACAATCGAAGAAGCGTTCGAGAATGTAAAAACAAGACTATTTCCCTGCTGACGTCCGACATTAAAAGTCGGAGCTTAATTGGAGTCAGCAGGGAAACTATGGAGGAGGCCCTAAAAAGCCTTAACATAAGACCAAGAATGTTGGCTAGAAGAACGAGAGCCCTCTGGGATTTGCTGATGGCCTCGGAGGAAGAAGCCAAGAAGCTGGCAGGCAGCGTCCTGATGTCAAAAACGCGGAGACTCAAAAAACGGAGTACATGGGCACCCGAAAGACCAATGTAACGGTGCATGGGGTGCCGAGAGACATCGCGGAGGATAGGTTGGGGGATTTCTTTGCCCAATATGGTGACGTTCATAACGTGAAAGCAGTGACAAGCAAGACGGGCATTGCGACGGGTGACGTAGTAATCGAAATTTTACTCACCCAGGAGAACTTTCTCGACATCTCCAACACAATTTTGTGCAGGAAGAGAACAATGTTGGTGGTGGTAGAGGAGCTATGTGGAATACTGAGGCACATGGCCAAGGCATGTCCCAAAAGAACTGGGGCTTCACAACCAGCAGCTGCAGGAGCAACAACAGCAGTAGCACCATCTCCAGCACCAACGACAGTCAAGGAAGCCCCGGAAACCAACAAGACACCAAATGATGGATGGAAGGAAGTGGTGACTAGGGGTCGCAAAAAAGCGGGTCCCTCACCCCCAACAAAAGAACTTTCACGAAAACAGCAGCAGCAGCAGTCGCCCAAGAAGCCGACAGAGAAGCCAAAACAGCAAGGGGGGGGGCAGCAACAACCCAAACAACAAAAAAGCCCCCAAAAGATTGTAACTGACATAGATGTGGAGGAGGTGTCTTCCGCAAGAGCCCCTCTTGCGCAAAAAGGAGCCGAGAGGAGGAGGTGGACGAGGAGGAAGAAACAATAATTAAGAAGCACACTGGACAAAGCAGGGAGGGAAGGAACAAAGAAAGGGTCAAATGCAGATCCGCCTCTGCTTCGCCAGTGAAAGATAAGCAAGAAAACTCAGCAGAGATAAGTCTCCCTGCCTCCTTTCCTAACATGCCACTTACTCTTACCACTGCCTCACCCCCACACACACCTATCTCCTCTATCTCTGATACATCTATCCCACATCCACCCCCGCTAAACCTACCCCTATGTCCGTCTCCTACACGCCACACCCGGACAGGGAGAACAAAGATAAGAAAAAGAAAAGACTGTTCCACAAAATAGAAGACATTTGTAAAGTGAATCGAGAGGAAATCGAGAAAAAGCTTTCCTCTCGGAAAAAATCTCTCTTAGGTCCACTATTCAAGATGTCTTCAGTCGATGACAAATCGGTTGAAGACACCAAAAACTTCCCAAATGCCCCTGGGGTTATTGGCCTGATTAGGGACATTGGGAGGTACCTTAAGATATGGACCCATATTTTTGAGGCCAGAGAGGCCTACCCAGATATCAGAATGGTTGAGTTGGGGTTGCAAGACCTTATTAAAATGCAATGTTTTTGTGCAGGTTAGGTCCCGGTGCGTCTTCATCCCTCACTATATAGGACCCTAAAACTGACATACCCCATGGACGTCGGCGGGATTATCTCAGAAGGACGGATGACGTCGGAACTAGGCACGGGAAGCCTGGGACAAACCGTCGGAGTCCCGTCACCTGCAGATTTCCGCCCGGTATCTGTTTTTTCGTTGCAGGTTTATAAATGGAAATTAAGATAGCCAGTCTGAATGTGAGGGGCTTGAGAGATCGAAGTAAGGCTGCCCGCCTGCTTCAGGATCTCTTGTCCTTCGGTGTGGATATTGCCGCCATCGAGGAGACTCACATTGTTTGCACCGATGTATGTGTGCTGGACGATGACTTTGTCGTTTATTCAGCATATGGGGACGGGTTTGCCAGAGGAGTTTCTTTGTTAGTCAGACGTACTCTCGATTCGAAGGTGGACCTTATGCATATCGATGCCGAGGGCCGGTTAATCGTGGCCGATATTGCCGTGAAAAGTGGTTCGTTTCGGGTCGTTGCGATTTATGCGCCCAACGACCGGGAGGAGCGGGTTTCATTTTTTCGGCGGTTGGGGCCGTTCCTAGTCGATTCATCGCGTCTAGTTTTAATGGGGGACTGGAATGCCATCCTGGACCCCAAGTTAGACAGGGAGCGGGGCACTAGAGGGAGTAGGGACGATCGTAGCCTGGTTGATCTGATCGACGATTAAGGTCCCGTTGATAGATACCGGGTCGATCATCCCAGGGGGAAAATGTGGACGTGGGCTCTTAGCTGGCCGTCTGTCAAGGTAGTTAGCTACCTTGTCAGAATGTTAGTTCGTAGAGCCGACATAGACTTGTTAGAATGTCCCACGTTCCACTGGGTAGGCTATGCGGATCACAATTCGAGAGCCGCTTTACCAAGGAGCCTGGTCTCCGTGAGGAGGAGTTTCGCAGCTATTTGGCTGACTTTCCTCGGCTTGCGCCGACTGAAGCCTCTAGCTGCGAGGGAGAGATGGCGGAGGGCGAAGTCTACGAGGCACCGAAGAAGGTCGGCAGAGTCAAGTCGCCCGGTCTGGATGGTTTGCCTTATGAATTGTACTTGAGGCTGTCGCACATCTTTGTCCCGATTTAGACAGCAGTGTTCAAGAACTGGTTTCAGTCGGGGTCCATCCCCAATCGCATTTCCAGGGGTGTGATCACTCTGTTGAAATTAGACGATTATAAGCCCATAACTCTGCTAAACACAGAGTTAAAGATTATGGCCAAGATCCTGCAGGAGCGTTTGCAGTCAGTTGCCGAGTCTCTGTTGGGACCCGAGCAGACTTGTTCTGTGAGGGGTCGAACAATTTAGAGCAACCTGCATTTGATCCGCACAATCCTAGAGGGTGTAAAAGACGATGAAGAAGCCGCGCTGATCAATTTGGATCAATCCAAGGCATTTGATAGAGTCGACCATCGCTACCTTGCTACTGTCCTGCCGATGGATTTGCCTCCTGTATCGCTCCCTTAGTGCTGTGGTACAGGTGAACGGGAAGTTGTCGGGCGATTTTGTTCTGTCGGGGTCGGTTCGTCATGGTTGTCCGCTGTCGCCTCTCCTCTATGCTTTGGCGTTGGAGCCTCTCCTGCGCCGGCTGAAGGACGAGACGTGCAGTCCGGCCCTACGCGGGATCGCCGTTCCTGGAGGGTCTCGAGCCAGGGTTTCCGCGTACGCGGTTGACGTATCTGTTTTCGTGTCGTCCCGCAGCGACATTGAGGCGGTACAGAAGGCGCTTGATCGGTACGAGAAGGTGACAGGGGCCAAGATAAACCGCGACAAGTCGTCCGGCTTGCGGTTAGGTGCCTGGAAAGGGCGTGATCTTCAGTTGGACGGACGGTCCTGTCCACATTCTTGGAGTGTGGTTGGACCCGACCTCCAGCTGGAGAAAAATTGGTCAGAAGTACTAGCAAATGTCGTTTCTGCCGGTAAGACTTGGAATCGACGGAAGTTGTCCGTGAAGGGCAGGGTAGACGTGTGTGTTACATACATTTTCCCCCAGATTCTTTATTGATTGTCAGTACTTCCTCTCTGTGAGACCCACATGAAGGCGCTCGAGCGATCGCTATACTCCATTTTATTGTTAGGATTGTTAGGGACGCGTTCCCTCGCCTTACCATCATTCCCCCCATCTCGAGGGTTGAGCGCCATCGTAAACCCCGGGATCAATCGCTTTTCCTCCGCGAGTGTCGGTCAGCCTTGAAGGCTATTCCGCGGTCCAGTGACCTTTCACGGCCTAGGAAGGTCTTCTATCGGGGATTAGTGGAGGGACGCGCGAAGGATTCCCTACGTGATACGCTCTGCTTTTCGGAAGAGGAGTATCGCTCCTACTGGTCTTGGGCGCCAGCAGCGGATTATCTCAGAAACCCTGCGTTTTTGCTTACCTGGCGATTGGCTCGGTATCGTCTGCCTCTCAACGACAAGTCCTTCATATGGGGCTTGGCGGATTTGCCAAACTGTGAACGGTGTGGCCTTTGTTTAGAGAAAACGGCTTCGCACGCCTTCTACCATTGCCCCCGGGTCCGCCCCTTATGGGACCATGTCGGCGAGCTGACGGCTCATCTCGCTCCCGAAGAACTCGTGTCCATTGATCGCGCATACGCGTGTGACAATGTGTCGACCCCATATTCCGGGGTGAAACGAATGGTGTTTCTGACGCTGCTAGCCACAGCTCGAATGGTGATATGGACGACGCGCATAGAGGAAGTCTTGCGAGGCAATCGTCTTTCTCATCAGGATCTAATTCGATTCTTTGAGCATCATCTCAAGATGAAGATTAGAACTGATAGAAAACGATTGCATTCGACAGTCTTCAGCGAAAGGTGGGTAAAAGAGGCGAGCTTGGTTCGTTTGAACGGGGCTAGCCTTGATTTTCTTTACTACGTCAACCTTAGTTACATCGGGGTGGTTTCCTGTGGAACCCTCCTCTTGGTTAGGTTAAACAAGCTTAAGTGTACCTAGTTAATATGAGTAAGTGTGTTCCTAACTTGTTCCCGGTTATCTCTTATGTTATGATCCAAGTCAAGATACCCAACCTCCCCAGTTTGGTTTTGACCCCCTTTTATCTCGATTGGCTCAGCCTTTTATTTTCCCATGCCCGTGTTATTTTATCTCTTTCCCACTCCCTTAGCGACAGTGCTTCTTGATTCTGCCCTATGGGCAGAATACAGCGGCCTCTCTGTTTTGAGGGTTGGGACGAGCCCTAACATAAATTATGTTTAGTTTAAAATTTGTTGAATTTTTTGTTTGTTATTGGGTTCATCTCCCTCCCCTTTCATCGTTTCATTATTAGAATTTTAATGTATTGTCATCATCATCCAATTTGTATGGTGTGGGGCGCGTTTTTGTAGGTTCCCCTTGTTAGTATGTGGTATTATGGTGTATGGAGGATTGAATGGTGACGGACGAGTTCTTGTGGTGAATGTGTCAATTCTAATGTATGAATGGGTCGCGAATCTGATTAGCTAGGTATAAGATAGTTAGTTACGACCAGCCTTTATCCCTCACCCTCTTTTGGCCTTGTGCCACAATTTCTGTATTTTCAGAAATAAATCCTGCGGTCGGGACCGTGGTGACGTGCACTATTATAGAGGTTCGTATTAAGTTTATTTTTGTCTGGAAGCTGGACGCTAGCTTCAACCTACCGCTAGAGTGATCTGTATATTTACCGGTGTCTACCGAAACGTGGGACGAACACACGTTTTAGCTAGCGAGAAGTGAAGATTGGACGTGTGACACCAGTTTTGTCGTTTCTACTACAACTAACAAGCTATTTCGGCAAAATGGGAGACAAATTCGACCTAAAGCTGATCCCAGAGTTCGCTGGTACCACCTGTTTTGAAATGGGTGGAGAAGGTCGAATTGATTTGTCATCTGTGCTGAGTAAAGTACATTGAGGAGGTGATTCCATTACGGTTGACGGGCGGCGCTTTTGCGGTGTATCAGCAAGTAAGTGACAAGGAAAAAGAAGATCCGGCTAGAATCAAAGCCATACTTTACAACGCGTTTGCTGTTGACCCTTGTACTGCGTATGAGCAATTTACGGCTCGAAGTTTACAGCCAGGTGAAACTGTGGATGTTTATTTGGCTGCATTAAAAAAGCTGGCGACCCTGTTTGGCGGACTGCCCGAACGAGCATTGGCGTGTGCATTTGTAGCAGGGCTTCCGGACAGAGTAAAACAACTGTTGCGGGCAAACTCCAGTGTGAACACGCTGGCGCTTGACGAACTACTGGACCGGGCTCGAACTATCCTTAAGGTTTCCTCAGCCCTGGAGGAATCTTTCGCAGCGGCTGCACAAGCAAGACAAAGTAGTATCAGAGCTTCCCCCGAGTCGCGTCGACGCGCTGGTATAATTTGCTACAAGTGAAAAGGGCCATTGAATATTTTGCTGTATAATATATATATATATATATATATATATATATATATATATATATATATATATATATATATATATATATGTATGTATATATATATTATACAGCAAAAAATTCAAAATTACCTTATGTGAGCATGGTCTGTTTCAGACAAGCACAACTATATGACAGTTCTTGAATTTTTCTGCTGTGTAAAATATATACTCTGGTATAATAAATACATTGAGTTATCTCTGTGGATCAGTTTTAATATCCGATATTACTAGGATCCGTATGGATTATAAATTACCTGTACTATATATATCCGCGTAGGTCAAACCTAGGTAGGTTTACCTGGCTCTTTAGGTTCATAGTTGGGTTTGCTCTACTTAGTGTATTGAGCACTTTGCTTAGTTACTTTTGCTTTACTTGTGTTGGCGGTTTTTTTCTTTGGACTCTGAACTTGGATTCTGGGCGATTGTTTTCGCCTCAATTACATGTTCTTAGTTCTTTCTTTTTTATCCCTTATTTTTCTTTGGGTATTGGTTGGTTCATTTACAAGCCAAAACACCTAAGGTTTTACCAGACGAGTTTAGTTTCTTATATTTATATTATATATATATATATATATATATATATATATATATATCAAGTTCTGTAGATATTTCCGAGGTGTGGTATTGTAATTATTTACATTATTTATATTGTTCGGACAGTTGTCCTCAATTTTGTTGGCCATATTCACGACGTTTTGGCCGTGTTGTATGCTCCGGCTTTTGACTGAAATTTCGAACTGAATCCTTTATTTCGTCCATCAGGGTAAATTGTTCTAGTTCCACATGTCATACCTCTTCCGGATGTGTCAGTAGCTGTTATCTACTTTAAGAAGGTGGAGTGTACAACGATTTAAACCTCGTGAATATGGCAGCAAAGATGCCAAGATGAGATCTTTTTAATTTTGCAGTATGTCTCTTTTCTTAGCTACATTCCAAACTTGTTTTCCGTAATTATTAATTAACTTAAGACATTGTTTTTTATATTAAAATAATCGGTGTTATGTCTAAAAGTATTGTTTATATTATCCGTGATTATATCCGTGACTATCCATCTATGTTTAGTAATAAAAAGCATGGATGATACGTTAACCGATAGGATATAGTAGTAGTTGTGATTCCAATTTATGAATTTGAAGTTTCTGGATAACTGGGAACTCAATACGTTAAATAAAATAACAAACCGTGAATTAAAGTAATATTGTTTAATGGAGGTTGTAAAAGCAAGTCTTATAAAGAATAGAAAAACAATTTTTAATTATTTCTATAATAGAAAAACTAAGACGAAAATGTGAATAATTTCCTAGATAGCTGTTTCCACTTGTAGATAAGTCGAGTGCATTTGGTTAAAATAAAATATAGGTTGCATGTACTTTTGTTGTTTTCACTGATATTTTTTTGTATTTTTAATTTACTTTAAATTTAGCTCTATGAGTTTGTGAACAACATAATTAGGGAATCTATTATTTATAAGTGTTTGTTTAATATTGCAGTAATTCCTCAGTAGCCAAGAATGTAACGCTGAACGAAACAGCGCTGTAAGTGGTATACGGGCCCAAATAGAGATACGGGCTATTGTTGATACTGATACACGAATGCAAACGAGAGAAAACAAACATCCCCAAACGATTTATAGGGAAAAACTTATGTTTGTCCTGTTAATCGACGGCAATTTTTACAAGAAATTTGGATATTGCTGGAAACGTGTCTTCATTAGACTTTCTTATATTCTTACATTTGTGCAACTGGTGTAATGGTTAACGATTCGGAACGAGGTATCGATGTGCACTGTTCGAATTCTACTAGAGTTCCTTACATTTACTTTCGTGCAAATACCTGTAGCGATAGTCTGAATCCACCCCTTCTCCCACTTGCTATGGCTTACGTTAACAGAATTGTCCTGGCACTTCAGTGTTGGTTGCTAACCTAACGAAGAGAAAGACAATTCTGATTTCAGAACATTTGGGGGCATGGTGCTAATAGATCCGTCCCCTAGGGTATGGGGCTAAGAACTACATCCAATAGGACATGGATTTGTCATCTCCATCCCATAGAGCATGGGTCTGTTCACTCCACCCCATAGTTTATGGGCTAATAACTGCAGCACATTGGGCAGGGGTTGTCTAACTTGCTGAATGTAAGAGCCACATACGATAAAGTTCAGATGTTTGAGAGACCCAAGACATGAACAAAATTTACACTTACGTTTTTGTTACATACACATTTTGTTAAAAATATTTATACAAATATTAAGAAAGCCATGGATGCAATAATATTTATTCATGTATACAATTTGTTCAACCGTTAATTTCTATTGGTTTCAGTAATCAAGAATTATATATATATATATATATATATATATATATATATATATATATATATACATATATATATATGTGTAATTTGGCAGCAACTTTTCTTTCAAACATGTAGTGTTGAATGTTAAAGACAACATAGTCTTACATATTTTCTTTTGAATTTTCTCATATTCTCTAATGAGACTTTTTATTTGAATAATAGTTTCGAAATATGTATTGTCCATACGATGACCTAGCGCTTTCGAACATCATTGTTCATCTTCAGGGTCAATATTTTAGTCAAATTTTTATATATATATATATATATATATATATATATATATATATATATATATGTGTGTGTGTGTGTGTGTGTGTGTGTGTGTGTAGGGAAAAATTCATAGTTGTTCCAACGAGAAAAAAATGTATATTTCAAAAAGAGTGTAACCGCAACATTTGCGTGTGTGTGTGTGTGTGTGTGTGATATGTGTGTGTGTGATATGTGTGTGTTATATGTGTGTGTGTGTGTGTTTGTAGAGAAAAGTTTATAGTTGTTTCAACGAGAAAAAAAATGTATATTTTAAGAATAGAGTCACCGCAATACTTTTGGTCACAATATGAATTTTTTTTAGTGTATATATTATATTTTATTCTTCATATTTCTGCTACATGGGTTTCCAGTCTCGCCGCCTTCTTCAGGAAAATACAAGGAATACATTTTTAAAAGGAATACATTTTCATCATGTTCTTTTAATATCTCATTATATATCAATTGTTTTCAAAATGTTGTCCGGTGATTGATTTAACTATTGAGCGTATTTAATACGCTAATGATCTATGGAAACTTCTAAATGCCTGAATCTTTATTTCAGTAAAACATCAAAATGCACTGCGAAAAACAACACTAAATAGGAAAAATAAATATCTTTAATAATATCTATTTGTCTTTGTAAATATCTGGTTTTAAACTTGTGACTATTTTTACTAAGCAATGAACATGAAAGTTGCGTTTGAATCCATTGGGGTCTAGATTCATATATTGAAAGTACGAAAGCAATTCCTGAAACCAACATGGACAAGTTCCAGGAAAAAGAAAACGTAGAGAAGAACTAGAAATGGGTACGAGACGAAATGCTAGAATTTGGCGAAATCTCCACAAAAGTAGGGCTACATACTAATACGAAATAAAAAGAAAAAAAATAGAAAAATATATTTATTTAACAAAGTAGTAATCTCAAAATGCTCAATGTTGTTTAGTAAAGAGTAAATCTCCGATCATTCTACGAACGTGTCCAATTCTAGAAAGTCTACCATGGTATAAAATCGTGGCTAGTTGCAGTTAGGAGTAGTTCTCTTCCCTGTGAATTGCATTACTTGTTTTTTTTTTAAAGATCAGCTTTAGTTTCGAATGACGAGATTGTGTATTTTACGTTTGATGAATTTTTGAAGAACTGTGAAATTACGTTAATTTTTTTTTCTTTCGGTTTTTTTTCAGTTTTTTTATTAATTTTTTTTTCGAACTTTTCATTTAATTTTCAATTTTAATTTATTTTTTATTTAATCCTTTTGTTTTTACTTTTCTACGTGTTACTTGATTTTTTTTATGCAAGCTCAGCTTTATTTATTTTAGTGTATCATTTTCTTTTCTGCTTCGTCCTCGCCCGACTCTATTTTATTTTTATTTTGTGATGTAAATTTCCTTTTGTTTTTATTTTTCCACGTGTGACTTGCTTTTTGTTGCTTACAAGCTAATGTTAATTTTCTTTTTGTTTGATTTTCACGTCGTCTTCTTTTCTGCTAGACATTTTGTTTAATATTTCTTTAGTTTCCATTTGTTTATTGTCTTGTGAATTTGGGACCAGCGTTACAATCATTTGCCGTGTTAGTCAAGGCACCATTCTGGCGGTATTTCCCCGAGACGCCGCCAGCCTGGACGAAAAACAGACGCCTAAAAGACGTCAGGCAAAGTACGAGGAGTATACAAGAAGAAATAAATTTCTCACTAAGCACTGCGCACTGTCAACACGAAAGCAATCTCCCTGCTGACCATCGACGTAAAAACTCGGAAATTAATTGGGGTCAGCAAGGAAACGATGGGGGTGAAGCTGAAAGAGCCTCAAGATTTGGCCAAAGATTCTGTCCAGATGGTCTAATGCTCTATGTGACATTACGCTGGCTTCCGAACAAGAGGCCAATTAGTACGCTAACAACAAAAACAGTTCGCTTCCAAACCGAATACATGAGCACCGGAAAGACGATGGCGACCGTACATGGGGTGTCCGGGGATATCACCGTGTTCAGGATAGGGGCCTTTTTCGCCCAATACGGACAAGTGGATGACGTCTCTGCAATAATAAGTAAAGCGGGCATTGCTAATTGGGAATTTGTTCTCCATGTAACTATGACCCGCTAGAGATTTTCAGAGATCTCCAACATTCTTATGTGCCGGGGAAAAGGATACTTGTGAAAGGCCGTCGAGCCTACTGCTGGTCGTGTGGGTCCTCGGGGTACATCTTGAAAGCGTGCCTCGGTACGAACATGGCACCCACAACTAGGGTTTCCGCGCACGCCGATGACGTATCCATTGCTGTGCCGCGTCGCAGTGATATTTAGGTAGTAAAGAAGGCGCTAGGATAGTACAAAAATGTCACCCGAGTCAAGATTAACCGCAACAAGTCTTGCAGTTAGGCGCCTGGAAGGGGGTCGATCTTCCGGAGCCTTTTCGTTGGACTGACGCGCTTGTTCGCATTCTCGGAATCTAATTCGGGTCCGTACTCCAGCTGGGCAAAAAATTGCTCAGAATTACATGCAAAGCTCGGAGCTGTGATTAGGACTTGGCTCCGAAGCCGGTTGTCCTTGAAGAGTAGGGCTGAGAATTGTGCTACTTACGTCTTTCCTCTCATCCTGTACTTCCTCTCTGTAAAGGACATAAGAAGGCGATCAAGCGCTTGACCTAACCCCTCTTGTGGCCTGGTGGCAATGATCATGTTCATAGATCTCTGTGCCCAACGTCCGTGTCATCAAACATCGACACGCCTCGAAGTTGGCTTTCCTACGCTGTGCGATGATAGAGGACTTGATCTTGGCGGGTTGTTTTAGGTTCGCCTTCTCCAGCCTTACTCTTTCCAGGGCTAAGCGTTGTCGTAAGTTCCAGAATCAGTCAAGTGCCTCAAAGAATGCAGAGCGGCCTTAAAGCTCATTCCTCGGTCCAGTGACCGTTCTAGGCCTATGAAAGAAAGTATCGGGAATTAGTAAAGGGGGTAGCGAAGGGTCCGGTAGAAGGTTCAGTTTGGTCGAGTTGTGCTCTTTTTGGTCTTGGGAGCTAACCGCGGATTACGCTTGCCTCTCGATTGGTTCGGAATAGGTTATCTCTCAATCACATAGCCTTCAGGTGGAGCTTAGCGGAAGTGCCTGTCTGTCATCGTTGTGATCTTGGCTTAGAAGAAACGGCTTCGCACGACTTCTAATATTGTTCTCGGGTGTGCCCCTTCTAGGACTATGTCGGCAAGTTGACGGCTCATATCGCTCCCAAAAAGCTCGTGCTCATTGATCACGTATACAAATGGGAGAATGCGTCGCACCCGATTTGTGGGGTGAAACAGATGTTGTTTCTGGCGCTGCTAGCCGTAGACAGAATGGTGATTTGGACGACGAGGACATAGGAAATCTTGCGTTGTGAACGTTATTCTCATCAGTATCTGGCCGAATTCTTTGCGCATCAGCTCAGGATGAAAATCAGAACTGATAGAAAGCGTATGTTGTCGACAGATTTCTGCGAAATATGGGAAACTGCGGCGAGCCTGTTTCGAATAAATGGGGTTAGCCTTGATGTCCTTAAAAAAAGCAAATCAACACTAGCCCCGTTTTCAAGAGGGTGGTTTTCTTTGGGAGCCCACCCGTGATTAAGATAGACTCTTATTTTGTACCAGTTAATGTGAGTAAGTGTCGTTACCGGTATGTTCCCGACTTACTCTTTTGTGATGATACAATTTTCCCAAGACCTCTCCGTTTTAATCTCGACTGGGTCAGTTTTTTGATCCACCCATACCCGGATTTATTTTATCGTCCTCTCTGCCTTAGTGAAAGAGCCTCTTAATTTCGGCTGAATACAGAATACAGCGGTGTTAAGTTATTTTGTGTATGATGTACTAGTGAGCAAACCCAAATGACTGGACTCACTTTATAGTTCCCCAATTTGAAGATTAACCAATCAGGAGGCGTAAAATATTCAATCCGTCTTGTATAACGGCGGCCATCTTCTCTCCGAATGTCCAATGCCAACCGGTTCACCGCAGTTTGTCGATTACTGTTTTTCGTGGTTACTGTTTGAATACGGTGTGAGACAACTTTAAAGAATAACTCAGTGATAAGTGTTTATTTTGTTACTTTTTCAGTTTCCAACATTGTTTTTGAAGTTTCTTGGTTTTTACTTTTTTCGTTTTAGTATATATTGGAATATTTTACATTTACCTTTCATTTGCCTTTTTGTTGTATTTATTACTCTCCCCCTATTTTGATTTGCATTTGCTCTTTGGTTGAATTGTTTATTGCCTTGGTTGTCCCGTTCTTGTTCTATTTTATTTTGTTTGAAATGATAAAAAGTATTAATTATAAAAGGAGCAAGAAAAAGAGATAAATTACGTCGACCGTGGTTGTGTTTTAGTCTACGCCATGGTCGACACAAACAATAAAAAAGTGCCTGATACACCGGTGGCAAATCCGGTGTCGCCAGCAAAATCGGCCTGGTCTCAAGATAGGCCGCTAAAGAAAGATGGGGAATTCTATGCCAGTCAGAGGAAAAAACTGGAAAGCAGTTTCAACGGCAACGAATTCCTCAAGATAAAGGACGCCTTTGATGCAGTGAAAGTACGAACGATTTCTCTGCTTACTTCAGACGTGAAGAGCCATAAATTAATGGGGGTAAGCAGAGAATGCATGGAGGAGGCTCTAAAATCATTGAACATTTGTCCAAAGATTTTGGCCAGAAGGACCAATGCTCTTTGGGATCTCCTTCTCCAGACTGAAGATCAGGCCCGAAGATTAGCGGGAAGTGTTCTAAACACAAAAAATTTACGGTTACAAACCGAATATATGGGCACCCGCAGAACGAAAATTACCGTCCACGGAGTACCGATAGACATTTCAGAAGATCGGATGGGGGCTTTCTTCTCTAAATATGGGGAAGTTAGCGAAGTGAAGGCCATCTGCAGTAAGTCAGGAATAGACACTGGGGATATGGAAGTTCAAATTACCCTAGACAAGGAAAACTTCCAAGATATCCCAAACATTTTGCTCTGCCGAATGAGAAGAATGCTGGTGGTGGTGGAAGGGAGGAAACCATGTTGTTGGGTGTGCGGACAGCCGGGCCATATGGCAAAGGCGTGCCCCACGAAGAAGGTGCCAGCACAAAAAGAATCCACTCCAGTAACGACAGCAGCAGCGACAGCAGCGACCGCTACCAAAACCGCCGAAACTGGCAAGACTTCGAGTGACGGCTGGAAGGAAGTGGTGGCAAAGGGACGAAAATCCCAAACAAGCCTCCCGTCCCCCCCAAAGGAGGCTTCTCCCAAAAAGCAGAAGCAAAATGACAAGAAAGAAGAAAAAAAGAAGCAACATCTACCAAAGCAACCCGAAGTCGAGATGGAGGTAGAAGAACTACCTACAATGCGGTCCTCCTCTTTGAAGAGGAACAGGGAAGAGGACGACGAAGAAGTCCCTACAAAGAAACATACAGCAGAAAAAAGAACGGGGAGGAGCCGGGAAAAATCCAAATGCGCATCCACCCCGGCATCTCCAGAAAGGAATATTGCCGTACCTGTTCCTAGGAGTCCCCCCCCATCACTCTCACGTTTGCCACTCCCTCCTCCCACTCCCACTCCCACACAATCATCCACCCCCATGTCATCGGATGCGTCCCCTACCCAGCATACACCCACTCTCCCGTCCATTCCCTCCCCACCAGACCCAGATAGGGTTAAGAAAAAAAAGAAAAGACTCTTTAAAAGAGCAGAAGATATATGCAGGGTGGATAAGATGGAGCTGGAAAAAAACTGTTCTTCCAGGAAAAAATCCCTGCTAGGTCCACTCCATAAACTCACCTCCATTGACAACATGTCGGTGGAAGACCCCCAGAACTTTCCGGGGGCCCCAGGTGTGATTGCCCTCATCAGGGATGCGGGGAAGCATTTAAAAGTATGGGCCCATATGTTCGAGGCCAAAGAAGCATTCCCAAATTTAAGAATAGCGGAATTTGGGTCTCCTGACCTCACCAAGATGCACGGCTTCTGTGCAGGGAGGGTCCCGGTACGTCTCCACCCCTCACTATACAGGGCCTTAAAATTAACATACCCTACGGACGTCGGCGGGATTGTCTCGGAAGGACGGATGACGTCGGAGCTGGGCACGGGAAGCCTGGGACAAACCGTCGGGGTCCTGTCACCCGCAGATTTCCGCCCCGTATGTGCTTAGGTTGTTGCAGTAACTCTCGTTTTTTATTTTTGAAGGCCTAGGAAATGGAAATAAAGATAGCCAGTTTGAATGCGAAGGGCTTGAGAGATCGGGGTAAGGCTGCCCGCCTGCTTCGGGATCTCTTGTCCTTCGGCGTGGATGTTGCCGCGATCGAAGAGACCCACTTTGTTTGCACTTCCGATGCGTGTGTGCTGGAGGATGACTTTGTCATCTATTCAGCATATGGGGACCGATGTGACAGAGGAGTTTCTTTGTTGGTCAGACGTACTCTCGATGCGAAGGTGGACCTTGTGCATACCGATGCCGAGGGCCGGTTAATCGTTCCCGATATTGCCGTGAAAAGTGGTTCGTTGCGGTTTATGCGCCCAACGACTGGGAGGAGCGGGGTTCCTTTTTTCGGCGGTTGGGGCCGTTCCTAGTTGATTCATCGCGCCTAGTTTTAATGGGGGACTGGAATGCCATCCTGAACCCCAAGTTAGACAGGGGGCGGGGCGCTAGCGGGAGTAGGGGCGATCGTAGCCTGGTCAATCTGATCGACGATTATGGTCTCGTCGATAGATACCGGGTCGATCATCCCAGGGGGAAAATGTGGACGTGGGCTCGTAGCTGGCCGTCTGTCAATGTAGTTAGCTACATTGACAGAATGTTAGTTCGTAGAGCCGACATAGACTTGTTAGATTGTCCCACGTTCCACTGGGTAGGCTACACGGATCACAAACTCGTTTGTGCCCGTGTGGCGTTAGAACATAGGCCTAGAATGGCTGGCTACTGGAAGTTCAATCTGTCTTTACTGGATAGGCGGGACTTCCAGAGGCAGCTAACTAGTGTAGTGCAGCGGGAGCTAGTGGGGGCGGTTATCGGGAATAAGTGGTGGGAGCGACTTAAGGATAGAATTAGGTCTTTCACCACTGATTTCAGCAAACGGCTCGCTCTAGATAGAGCTGGAGAGGTGAAGACGCTTAAGGCTAATTTTTCCCGGGCGGAGGCTGGGGGGGATCCCCTAGAGATAGCCCTAGCTAGGGAGGCCCTGCAGCGTTCGAATAGCGAGCGCTACATAGGTCAGGTAATTAGGCATAGGCTAAGTAAGATGTCTTCTGAAGCTGTGAACCTGGGCGCAGATCTGCGTCGGGAAGAAGTCCGTCGAGGTGGTGATCGTTACATTCGTCAAGTCAAAACCCCGGAGGGGCGTACTCTGCGGTCGACTGACGACATGTGCGAGGCGTTTCGGCGGCATTTCGAGAGCCGCTTTACCAAGGAGCCTGGTCTCCGTGAGGAGGAGTTTCGCAGCTATTTGTCTGACTTTCCTCGGCTTGAGCCGACTGAAGCAGCTAGCTGCGAGGGAGAGATCACGGAGGGCGAAGTCTACGAGGCATTGAAGAAGGTCGGCAGAGGCAAGTCGCCCGGTCTGGATGGTTTGCCTTATGAATTGTACTTGAGGCTGTCGCACATCTTTGTTCCGATTTTGACTGCAGTGTTCAACAACTGGTTTCGGTCGGGGTCCATCCCCAACCGCATTTCCAGGGGTGTGATCACTCTGTTGAAAAAGGGCAAGGGTGTTGGGGGTAAACTAGACGATTACAGGCCCATAACTCTGCTAAACACAGAGTTAAAGATTATGGCCAAGATCCTGCAAGAGCGTTTGCAGTCAGTTGCCGAGTCTCTGTTGGGACCCGAGCAGACTTGTTCTGTGAGGGGCCGAACAATTCAGAGCAACCTGCATTTGATCCGCACGATCCTAGAGGGAGTAAAAGACGACGAAGAAGCCGCGCTGATCAATTTGGATCAGTCCAAGGCATTTGATAGGGTCGACCATCGCTACCTTGCTACTGTCCTGCAGGCCGCCGGATTCGCACCCGACTTCTGCCGCTGGATTAGCCTCCTGTATCGCTCACCCAGTGCTGTGGTACAGGTGAACGGAAAGTTGTCGGGCGCTTTTGTTCTGTCGAGGTCGGTTCGTCAGGGTTGTCCGCTGTCGCCTCTCCTTTATGCTTTGGCGTTGGAGCCTCTCCTTCGCCGGCTGAAGGACGAGACGTGCAGTCCGGCCCTACGCGGGATCGCCGTTCCTGGAGGGTCTCGAGCCAGGGTTTCCGCGTACGCCGATGACGTATCTGCTTTCGTGTCGTCCCGCGGGGACATTCAAGCGGTACAGAAGGCGCTCGATCGGTACGAGAAGGTGACAGGGGCCAAGATAAACCGCGACAAGTCGTCCGGCTTGCGGTTAGGTGCCTGGAAGGGGCGTGATCTTCCAGGCCGCTTCTGTTGGACGGACGGTCCTGTCCGCATTCTTGGAGTGTGGTTTGGACCCGACCTCCAGCTGGAGAAGAATTGGTCAGAAGTACTAGCAAAGATCGGTTCTGCCGGCAAGACTTGGAACCGACGGAGGTTGTCTGTGAAGGGCAGGGCGGACGTGTGTGTTACATACATTTTCCCCCTGGTTCTTCATCGATTGTCAGTACTTCCTCTCTGTAAGGCCCACAGGAAGGCGCTCGAGCGATCGCTATCCTCCATTTTATGGAGGGGACGCGGTAACAGGGTCGACAGACGAGTCTGCACTAAACGTCCGTGTCATGGGGGGCTGGGAATGCCACACTTGCTGAGTCACATCCGTGCCTCACGGTTGGCTTTCCTACGCCGCGCATTGACTAGAGGAGATCCGATTCTGGAGGGGATTGTTAGGGAAGCGTTCCCTGGCCTTACTATCAGTCCCCCCATCTCGAGGGTTGAGCGCCGTCGTAGACCCCGGGATCAATCGATTTTCCACCGCGAGTGTCGGTTAGCCTTGAAGGCTATTCCGCGGTCCAGTGACCTGTCACAGCCTAGGAAAGTCTTCTATAGGGCATTAGTGGAGGGGCGCGCGAAGGATTCCCTACGTGATACGCTCTGCTTTTCGGAAGAGGAGTATCGCTCCTACTGGTCTTCGGCGCCAGCGGCGGATTATCTCAGTTACCCTGAGTTTTCGCTTATCTGGCGATTGGCTCGGAATCGGCTGCCTCTCAACGACAAGGCTTTCATATGGGGCTTGGCAGAATTGCCAGACTGTGAACGGTGTGGTCTTGGTTTAGAAGAAACGGCTTCGCACGCCTTCTACCATTGCCCCCGGGTCCGCCCCTTATGGGACCATGTCGGCGAGCTGACGGCTCGTCTCGCTCCCGAAGAACTCGTGTCCATTGATCGCGCATACGCGTGTGACAATGTGTCGCCCCCGTATTCCGGGGTGAAACGAATGGTGTTTCTGACGCTGCTAGCCACGGCTCGAATGGTGATATGGACGACGCGAATGCAGGAAGTCTTGCGAGGCAATCGTCTTTCGCATCAGGATCTAATCCGATTCTTTGAGCATCAGCTCAAGATGAAGATTAGAACTGATAGGAAACGATTGCATTCGACAGTCTTCAACGAAAGGTGGGTAAAAGAGGCGAGCTTGGTTCGTTTGGACGGGGCTAGCCTTGATTTTCTTTTCTAGGTCAATCTAAAGTCACATCGGGGTGGTTTCCTGTGGAACCCTCCCCTTGGTTAGGTTAGACAAGCTTAAGTGTACCTAGTTAGTGTGAGTAAGTGTTGTTCCCGGCCTGTTTCCCGGCTATCCTTTTAGTTATGATCCAAGTCGAGATTCCCCCCCCCCCCAGTTTGTTTTGGCCCCACCTTTCATCTCGACTAGGTCAGCCTTTTATTTCCCCATGTCCGGGTTATTTTATCTCTTTCCCACTCCCTTAGCGAGAGTGTTTCTTGATTTTGTCCTCTGGGCAGAATACAGCGGCCTCTCTATTTTGAGGGTTGGACGGGCCCTACTAACACGAATTATGTTTAGTTTAAATATTCGTTGAGTTTTTAGTTTGTTATTGGGTTCATCTCCCTCCCCACTTTCATCTTTTCATTATTAGAATTTTAATGTATGCTCTTATCATCAAAATTTTTATGGTGTGGGGCGCGTTTTTGTAGGTTCCCCTGGTGTGGATGTGGTATTATGGTGGATGAAGGTTTGAATGGCGACGGATGAGTTCTTGTGGTGAATGGGTTAATTGTAATGTATGAATGGGTCGCGAATCTGATTAGCTAGGTATAGGATAGTAAGTTATGACCAGCCTTTACCCTCCCCTTTTCGGCCTTGTGCCACATTTGTTGTATTCCAACAAAAAATAAAAAGTGCAATGCCAACCGGTTCACCGCAGTTTGTCGATTACTGTTTTTCGTGGATTAGTAATTACTGTTTGAATACGGTGTGAGACAACTTTAAAGAATAACTCAGTGATAAGTGTTTATTTTGTTACTTTTTCAGTTTCCAACATTGTTTTTGAAGTTTCTTGGTTTTGACTTTTTCGTTTTAGTATATATTGGAATATTTTACATTTACCTTTCATTTGCCTTTTTGTTGTATTTATTACCCTCCCCCTATTTTGATTTGCATTTGCTCTTTGGTTGAATTGTTTATTGCCTTGGTTGTCCCGTTCTTGTTCTATTTTATTTTGTTTGAAATGAAAAAAAGTAATATTTATAAAAGGAGCAAGAAAAAGTGATAGCTTACGTCGACCGTGGTTGTTTTTAGTCTACGCCATGGTCGACACAAACAATAAAAAAGTGCCTGATACACCGATGGCAAAGCCGGTGTCGCCAGCAAAATCGGCCTGGTCTCAAGATAGGCCGCTAAAGAAAGATGGGGAATTTTATGCCAGTCAGAGGAAAAAACTGGAAAGCAGTTTCAACGGCAATGAATTCCTCACGATAAAGGACGCCTTTGATGCAGTGAAAGTGAGAACTATTTCTCTGCTTACTTCAGACGTGAAGAGCCATAAATTAATGGGGGTAAGAAGAGAATGTATGGAGGAGGCTCTAAAATCTTTAAATATTTGTCCAAAGATTTTGGCCAGAAGGACTAATGCTCTTTGGGATGTCCTTCTCCAGACTGAAGACCAGGCCCGAAGATTAGCGGGAAGTGTTCTAAACACAAAAAATTTACGGTTACAAACCGAGTATATGGGCACCCGCAGAACGAAAATAACCGTCAACGGAGTGCCGATAGACATTTCAGAAGATCGGATGGGGGCTTTCTTCTCTAAATATGGGGAAGTGAGCGAAGTGAAGGCCATCTGCAGTAAGTCAAGAATTGACACTGGGGATATGGAAGTTCAAATTACCCTGGACAAGGAAAATTTCCAGGAAATCCCAAATATTTTGCTCTGCCGAATGAGAAGAATGCTGGTGGTGGTGGAAGGGAGGAAACCATGTTGGGTGTGCGGACAGCCGGGCCATATGGCAAAGGCGTGCCCCACCAAGAAGGTGCCAGCACAAAAAGAACCTACTCCAGTAACGACAGCAGCAGCGACAGCAGCGACCGCTACCAAAACCGCCGAAACTGGCAAGACTTCGAGTGACGGCTGGAAGGAAGTGGTGGCAAAGGGACGAAAATCCCAAACAAGCCTCCCGTCCCACCCAAAGGAGACTTCTCCCAAAAAGCAGACTGACAAAGAGAGTCGGAAGAAAGAAGAAAAGAAGCAACATCAACCAAAGCAACCCGAAGTCGAGATGGAGGTAGAAGAACTACCTACAATGCGGTCCTCCTCTTTGAAGAGGAACAGGGAAGAGGACGACGAAGAAGTCCCGACAAAAAAGCATACAGCACAAAAAAGAACGGGGAGGAGCCGGGAAAAATCCAAATGCGCATCCACCCCGGCATCTCAAGAAAGGAATATTGCCGTACCTGTTCCTAGGAGTCTCCCCCCATCACTCTCACGTTTGCCACTCCCTCCTCCCACTCCCACTCCCACTCCCACAACACCCCCCATGTCATCGGATGCGTCCCCTACCCAGCATACACCCACTCTCCCGTAAATTCCCTCCCCACCAGACCCAGATAGTGTTAGGAAAAAAAAAAGAGACTCTTTAAAAGAGCTGAAGATATATGCCGGGTGGATAAGATGGAGCTGGAAAAAAACTGTTCTTCCAGGAAAAAATCCCTTCTAGGACCACTCTTTAAACTCTCCTCCATTGACAACATGTCGGTGGAAGACCCCCAGAACTTTCCAGGGGCCCCAGGTGTGATTGCCCTCATCAGGGATGCGGGGAAGCATTTAAAAGTGTGGGCCCATATGTTTGAGGCCAAAGAAGCATTCCCAAATTTAAGAATAGTGGAGTTTGGGTCTCCTGACCTCACCAAGATGCAAGGCTTCTGTGCAGGGAGGGTCCCGGTACGTCTCCACCCCTCACTATACAGGGCCTTAAAATTAACATACCCTACGGACGTCGGCGGGATTGTCTCGGAAGGACGGATGACGTCGGAGCTGGGCACGGGAAGCCAGGGACAAACCGTCGGGGTCTTGTCATCCGCAGATTTCCGCCCCGTATGTGCTTAGGTTGTTGCAGTAACTGTCGTTTTTTATTTTTGCAGGCCTAGGAAATGGAAATAAAGATAGCCAGTTTGAATGCGAAGGGCTTGAGAGATCGGGGTAAGGCTGCCCGCCTGCTTCGGTATATCTTGTCCTTCGGCGTGGATGTTGCCGCGATCGAAGAGACCCACTTTGTTTGCACTTCCGATCCGTGTGTGCTGGAGGATGACTTTGTCATCTATTCAGCATATGGGGACCGATGTGCCAGAGGAGTTTCTTTGTTGGTCAGACGTACTCTCGATGCGAAGGTGGACCTTGTGCATACCGATGCCGAGGGCCGGTTAATCGTGGCCGATATTGCCGTGAAAAGTGGTTCGTTTCGGGTCGTTGCGGTTTATGCGCCCAACGACTGGGAGCAGCGGGGTTCCTTTTTTCGGCGGTTGGGGCCGTTCCTAGTTGATTCATCGCGCCTAGTTTTAATGGGGGACTGGAATGCCATCCTGAACCCCAAGTTAGACAGGGGGCGGGGCGCTAGCGGGAGTAGGGGCGATCGTAGCCTGGTCAATCTGATCGACGATTATGGTCTCGTCGATAGATACCGGGTCGATCATCCCAGGGGGAAAATGTGGACGTGGGCTCGTAGCTGGCCGTCTGTCAATGTAGTTAGCTACATTGACAGAATGTTAGTTCGTAGAGCCGACATAGACTTGTTAGATTGTCCCACGTTCCACTGGGTAGGCTACACGGATCACAAACTCGTTTGTGCCCGTGTGGCGTTAGAACATAGGCCTAGAATGGCTGGCTACTGGAAGTTCAATCTGTCTTTACTGGACAGGCGGGACTTCCAGAGGCAGCTAACTAGTGTAGTGCAGCGGGAGCTACTGGGGGCGGTTATCGGGAATAAGTGGTGGGAGCGACTTAAGGATAGAATTAGGTCTTTCACCACTGATTTCATCAAACGGCTCGCTCTAGATAGAGCTGGAGAGGTGAAGACGCTTAAGGCTAATTTTTCCCGGGCGGAGGCTGGGGGGATCCCCTAGAGATAGCCCTAGCTAGGGAGGCCCTGCAGAGTTCGAATAGCGAGCGCTACATGTGTCAGGTAATTAGGCATAGGCTAAGTAAGATGTCTTCTGAAGCTGTGAACATGGGCGCAGATCTGCGTCGGGAAGAAGTCCGTCGAGGTGGTGATCGTTACATTCGTCAAGTCAAAACCCCGGAGGGGCGTACTCTGCGGTCGACTGACGATATGTGCGAGGCGTTTCGGCGGCATTTCGAGAGCCGCTTTACCAAGGAGCCTGGTCTCCGTGAGGAGGAGTTTCGCAGCTATTTGGCTGACTTTCCTCGGCTTCAGCCGACTGAAGCAGCTAGCTGCGAGGGAGAGATCACGGAGGGCGAAGTCTACGAGGCATTGAAGAAGGTCGGCAGAGGCAAGTCGCCCGGTCTGGATGGTTTGCCTTATGAATTGTACTTGAGGCTGTCGCACATCTTTGTTCCGATTTTGACTGCAGTGTTCAACAACTGGTTTCGGTCGGGGTCCATCCCCAACCGCATTTCCAGGGGTGTGATCACTCTGTTGAAAAAGGGCAAGGGTGTTGGGCGTAAACTAGACGATTCCAGGCCCATAACTCTGCTAAACACAGAGTTAAAGATTATGGCCAAGATCCTGCAGGAGCGTTTGCAGTCAGTTGCCGAGTCTCTGTTGGGACCCGAGCAGACTTGTTCTGTGAGGGGCCGAACAATTCAGAGCAACCTGCATTTGATCCGCACGATCCTAGAGGGAGTAAAAGACGACGAAGAAGCCGCGCTGATCAATTTGGATCAGTCCAAGGCATTTGATAGGGTCGACCATCGCTACCTTGCTACTGTCCTGCAGGCCGTCGGATTCGCACCCGACTTCTGCCGCTGGATTAGCCTCCTGTATCGCTCCCCCAGTGCTGTGGTACAGGTGAACGGAAAGTTGTCGGGCGCTTTTGTTCTGTCGAGGTCAATTCGTCAGGGTTGTCCGCTGTCGCCTCTCCTTTATGCTTTGGCGTTGGAGCCTCTCCTTCGCCTGCTGAAGGACGAGACGTGCAGTCCGGCCCTACGCGGGATCGCCGTTCCTGGAGGGTCTCGAGTCAGGGTTTCCGCGTACGCCGATGACGTATCTGCTTTCGTGTCGTCCCGGGGCGACATTGAAGCGGTACAGAAGGCGCTTGATCGGTACGAGAAGGTGACAGGGGCCAAGATAAATCGCGACAAGTCGTCCGGCTTGCGGTTAGGTGCCTGGAAGGGGCGTGATCTTCCAGGCCGCTTCGGTTGGACGGACGGTCCTGTCCGCATACTTGGAGTGTGGTTTGGACCCGACCTCCAGCTGGAGAAGAATTGGTCAGAAGTACTAGCAAAGATCGGTTCTGCCGGCAAGACTTGGAACCGACGGAGGTTGTCTGTGAAGGGCAGGGCGGACGTGTGTGTTACATACATTTTCCCCCTGGTTCTTTATCGATTGTCAGTACTTCCTCTCTGTAAGGCCCACAGGAAGGCGCTCGAGCGATCGCTATCCTCCATTTTATGGAGGGGACGCGGTAACAGGGTCGACAGACGAGTCTGCACTAAACGTCCGTGTCATGGGGGGCTGGGAATGCCACACTTGCTGAGTCACATCCGTGCCTCTCGGTTGGCTTTCCTACGTCGCGCATTGACTAGAGGAGATCCGATTCTGGAGGGGATTGTTAGGGACGCGTTCCCTGGCCTTACTATCAGTCCCCCCATCTCGAGGGTTGAGCGCCGTCGTAGACCCCGGGATCAATCGCTTTTCCTCCGCGAGTGTCGGTTAGCCTTGAAGGCTATTCCGCGGTCCAGTGACCTGTCACAGCCTAGGAAAGTCTTCTATAGGGGATTAGTGGAGGGGCGCGCGAAGGATTCCCTACGTCATACGCTCTGCTTTTCGGAAGAGGAATATCGCTCCTACTGGTCTTGGGCGCCAGCGGCGGATTATCTCAGTAACCCCGAGTTTTCGCTTACCTGGCGATTGGCTCGGAATCGGCTGCCTCTCAACGACAAGACTTTCATATGGGGCTTGGCGGATTTGCCAGACTGTGAACAGTGTGGTCTTGGTTTGGAAGAAACGGCTTCGCACGCCTTCTACCATTGCCCCCGGGTCCGCCCCTTATGGGACCATGTCGGCGAGCTGACGGCTCGTCTCGCTCCCGAAGAACTCGTGTCCATTGATCGCGCATACGCGTGTGACAATGTGTCGCCCCCGTATTCCGGGGTGAAACGAATGGTGTTTCTGACGCTGCTAGCCACGGCTCGTATGGTGATATGGACGACGCGCATGCAGGAAGTCTTGCGAGGCAATCGTCTTTCGCATCAGGATCTAATCCGATTCTTTGAGCATCAGCTCAAGATGAAGATTAGAACTGATAGAAAACGATTGCATTCGACAACCTTCAACGAAAGGTGGGTAAAAGAGGCGAGCTTGGTTCGTTTGAACGGGGCTAGTCTTGATTTTCTTTTCTAGGTCAATCTAAGTCACATCGGAGTGGTTTCCTGTGGAACCCTCCCCTTGGTTAGGTTAGACAAGCTTAAGTGTACCTAGTTAATGTGAGTAAGTGTTGTTCCCGGCCTGTTTCCCGGCTATCTTTTTAGTTATGATCCAAGTCGAGATTCCCAACCTCCCCAGTTTGTTTTGGCCCCACCTTTCATCTCGACTAGGTCAGCCTTTTATTTCCCCATGTCCGGGTTATTTTATCTCTTTCCCACTCCCTTAGCGAGAGTGTTTCTTGATTCTGTCCTCTGGGCAGAATACAGCGGCCTCTCTATTTTGAGGGTTGGACGGGCCCTACTAACACAAATTATTTTTAGTTTAAATATTTGTTGAGTTTTTAGTTTGTTATTGGGTTCATCTCCCTCCCCAATTTCATCTTTTCATTATTAGAATTTTAATGTATGTTATTATCATCAAGATTTTTATTGTGGTGTGGCGCGTTTTTGTAGGTTCCCCTGGTGTGGATGTGGTATTATGGTGGATGAAGGTTTGAATGGCGACGGATGAGTTCTTGTGGTGAATGAGATAATTGTAATGTATGAATGGGTCGCGAATCTGATTAGCTAGGTATAGGATAGTAAGTTATGACCAGCCTCTACCCCTCCCCTTTTTGGACTTGTGCCACATTTGTTGTATTCCAACAAAAAATAAAATGTCCAATGCCAACCGGTTCACCGCAGTTTGTCGATTACTGTTTTTCGTGGTTACTGTTTGAATACGGTGTGAGACACCTTTGAAGATCAACTCAGTGATAAGTGTTTATTTTGTTACTTTTTCAGTTTCCAACATTGTTTTTGAAGTTTCTTGGTTTTTGACTTTTTCGTTTTAGTATATATTGTAATATTTTACATTTACCTTTAATTTGCCTTTTTGTTGTATTTATTACCCTCCCCCTATTTTGATTTGCATTTGCTCTTTGGTTGAATTGTTTATTGCCTTGGTTGTCCCGTTCTTGTTCTGTTTTATTTTGTTTGAAATGATAAAAAGTATTATTTATAAAAGGAGCAAGAAAAAGAGATAAATTACGTCGACCGTGGTTGTTTTTAGTCTACGCCATGGTCGACACAAACAATAAAAAAGTGCCTGATACACCGGTGGCAAATCCGGTGTCGCCAGCAAAATCGGCCTGGTCTCAAGATAGGCCGCTAAAGAAAGATGGGGAATTCTATGCCAGTCAGAGAAAAAAACTGGAAAGCAGTTTCAACGGCAATGAATTCCTCACGATAAAGGACGCCTTTGATGCAGTTAAAGTGAGAACTATTTCTCTGCTTACTTCAGACGTGAAGAGCCATAAATTAATGGGGGTAAGCAGAGAATGTATGGAGGAGGCTCTAAAATCTTTAAATATTTGTCCAAAGATTTTGGCCAGAAGGACTAATGCTCTTTGGGATGTCCTTCTCCAGACTGAAGACCAGGCCCGAAGATTAGCGGGAAGTGTTCTAAACACAAAAAATTTACGGTTACAAACCGAGTATATGGGCACCCGCAGAACGAAAATAACAGTCCACGGAGTGCCGATAGACATTTCAGAAGATCGGATGGGGGCTTTCTTCTCTAAATATGGGGAAGTGAGCGAAGTGAAGGCCATCTGCAGTAAGTCAGGAATTGACACTGGGGATATGGAAGTTCAAATTACCCTGGACAAGGAAAATTTCCAAGAAATCCCAAACATTTTGCTCTGCCGAATGAGAAGAATGCTGGTGGTGGTGGAAGGGAGGAAACCATGTTGTTGGGTGTGCGGACAGCCGGGCCATATGGCAAAGACGTGCCCCACCAAGAAGGTGCAAGCACAAAAAGAACCTACTCCAGTAACGACAGCAGCAGCGACAGCAGCGACCGCTACCAAAACCGCCGAAACTGGCAAGACTTCGAGTGACGGCTGGAAGGAAGTGGTGGCAAAGGGACGAAAATCCCAAACAAGCCTCCCGTCCCCCCCAAAGGAGGCTTCTCCCAAAAAGCAGACTGAGAAACAAAATCGGAAGAAAGAAGAAAACAAGAAGCAACATCAACCAAAGCAACCCGAAGTCGAGATGGAGGTAGAAGAACTACCTACAATGCGGTCCTCCTCTTTGAAGAGGAACAGGGAAGAGGACGAAGAAGAAGTCCCTACAAAAAAGCATACAGCAGAAAAAAGAACGGGGAGGAGCCGGGAAAAATCCAAATGCGCATCCACCCCGGAATCTCCAGAAAGGAATATTGCTGTACCTGTTCCTAGGAGTCTCCCCCATCACTCTCACGTTTGCCACTCCCTCCTCCCACTCCCACTCCCACTCCCACAACACCCCCCATGTCATCGGATGCGTCCCCTACCCAGCATACACCCACTCTCCCGTAAATTCCCTCCCCACCAGACCCAGATAGTGTTAGGAAAAAAAAAAGAGACTCTTTAAAAGAGCTGAAGATATATGCCGGGTGGATAAGATGGAGCTGGAAAAAAACTGTTCTTCCAGGAAAAAATCCCTTCTAGGTCCACTCTATAAACTCTCCTCCATTGACAACATGTCGGTGGAAGACCCCCAGAATTTCCCAGGGGCCCCAGGTGTGATTGCCCTCATCAGGGATGCGGGGAAACATTTAAATGTGTGGGCCCATATGTTTGAGGCCAAAGAAGCATTCCCAAATTTAAGAATAGTGGAGTTTGGGTCTCCTGACCTCACCAAGATGCACGGCTTCTGTGCAGGGAGGGTCCCGGTACGTCTCCACCCCTCACTATACAGGGCCTTAAAATTAACATACCCTACGGACGTCGGCGGGATTGTCTCGGAAGGACGGATGACGTCGGAGCTGGGCACGGGAAGCCTGGGACAAACCGTCGGGGTCCTGTCACCTGCAGATTTCCGCCCCGTATGTGCTTAGGTTGTTGCAGTAATTCTCGTTTTTATTTTTGCAGGCCTAGGAAATGGAAATAAAGATAGCCAGTTTGAATGCGAAGGGCTTGAGAGATCGGGGTAAGGCTGCCCGTCCGCTTCGGGATCTCTTGTCCTTCGGCGTGGATGTTGCCGCGATCGAAGAGACCCACTTTGTTTGCACTTCCGATGCGTGTGTGCTGGAGGATGACTTTGTCATCTATTCAGCATATGGGGACCGATGTGCCAGAGGAGTTTCTTTGTTGGTCAGACGTACTCTCGATGCGAAGGTGGACCTTGTGCATACCGATGCCGAGGGCCGGTTAATTGTGGCCGATATTGCCGTGAAAAGTGGTTCGTTTCGGGTCGTTGCGGTTTATGCGCCCAACGACTGGAGCAGCGGGTTTCCTTTTTTCGGCGGTTGGGGCCGTTCCTAGTTGATTCATCGCGCCTAGTTTTAATGGGGGACTGGAATGCCATCCTGAACCCCAAGTTAGACAGGGGGCGGGGCGCTAGCGGGAGTAGGGGCGATCGTAGCCTGGTCAATCTGATCGACGATTATGGTCTCGTCGATAGATACCGGGTCGATCATCCCAGGGGGAAAATGTGGACGTGGGCTCGTAGCTGGCCGTCTGTCAATGTAGTTAGCTACATTGACAGAATGTTAGTTCGTAGAGCCGACATAGACTTGTTAGATTGTCCCACGTTCCACTGGGTAGGCTACACGGATCACAAACTCGTTTGTGCCCGTCTGGCGTTAGAACATAGGCCTAGAATGGCTGGCTACTGGAAGTTCAATCTGTCCTTACTGGACAGACGGGACTTCCGGAGGCAGCTAACTAGTGTAGTGCAGCGGGAGCTAGTGGGGGCGGTTATCGGGAATAAGTGGTGGGAGCGACTTAAGGATAGAATTAGGTCTTTCACCACTGATTTCAGCAAACGGCTCGCTCTAGATAGAGCTGGAGAGGTGAAGACGCTTAAGGCTAATTTTTCCCGGGCGGAGGCTGGGGGGATCCCCTAGAGATAGCCCTAGCTAGGGAGGCCCTGCAGCGTTCGAATAACCAACGCTACATGGGTCAGGTAATTAGGCATAGGCTAAGTAAGATGTCTTCTGAAGCTGTGAACCTGGGCGCAGATCTGCGTCGGGAAGAAGTCCGTCAAGGTGGTGATCGTTACATTCGTCAAGTCAAAACCCCGGAGGGGCGTACTCTGCGGTCGACTGACGACATGTGCGAGGCGTTTCGGCGGCATTTCGAGAGCCGCTTTACCAAGGAGCCTGGTCTACGTGAGGAGGAGTTTCGCAGCTATTTGGCTGACTTTCCTCGGCTTCAGCCGACTGAAGCAGCTAGCTGCGAGGGAGAGATCACGGAGGGCGAAGTCTACGAGGCATTGAAGAAGGTCGGCAGAGGCAAGTCGCCCGGTCTGGATGGTTTGCCTTATGAATTGTACTTGAGGCTGTCGCACATCTTTGTTCCGATTTTGACTGCAGTGTTCAACAACTGGTTTCGGTCGGGGTCCATCCCCAACCGCATTTCCAGGGGTGTGATCACTCTGTTGAAAAAGGGCAAGGGTGTTGGGGGTAAACTAGACGATTACAGGCCCATAACTCTGCTAAACACAGAGTTAAAGATTATGGCCAAGATCCTGCAGGAGCGTTTGCAGTCAGTTGCCGAGTCTCTGTTGGGACCCGAGCAGACTTGTTCTGTGAGGGGCCGAACCATTCAGAGCAACCTGCATTTGATCCGCACGATCCTAGAGGGAGTAAAAGACGACGAAGAAGTACTAGCAAAGATCGGTTCTGCCGGCAAGACTTGGAATCGACGGAGGTTGTCTGTGAAGGGCTGGGCGGACGTGTGTGTTACATACATTTTCCCCCTGATTCTTTATCGATTGTCAGTACTTCCTCTCTGTAAGGCCCACAGGAAGGCGCTCGAGCGATCGCTATCCTCCATTTTATGGAGGGGACGCGGTAACAGGGTCGACAGACGAGTCTGCACTAAACGTCCGTGTCATGGGGGGCTAGGAATGCCACACTTGCTGAGTCACATCCGTGCCTCTTGGTTGGCTTTCCTACGCCGCGCATTGACTAGAGGAGATCCGATTCTGGAGGGGATTGTTAGGGACGCGTTCCCTGGCCTTACTATCAGTCCCCCCATCTCGAGGGTTGAGCGCCGTCGTAGACCCCGGGATCAATCGCTTTTCCTCCGCGAGTGTCAGTTAGCCTTGAAGGCTATTCCGCGGTCCAGTGACCTGTCACAGCCTAGGAAAGTCTTCTATAGGGGATTAGTGGAGGGGCGCGCGAAGGATTCCCTACGTGATATGCTCTGCTTTTCGGAAGAGGAGTATCGCTTTTACTGGTCTTGGGCGCCAGCGGCGGATTATCTCAGTAACCCTGAGTTTTCGCTTACCTGGCGATTGGCTCGGAATCGGCTGCCTCTCAACGACAAGGCTTTCATATGGGGTTTGGCGGAATTGCCAGACTGTGAACGGTGTGGTCTTGGTTTAGAAGAAACGGCTTCGCACGCCTTCTACCATTGCCCCCGGGTCCGCCCCTTATGGGACCATGTCGGCGAGCTGACGGCTCGTCTCGCTCCCGAAGAACTCGTGTCCATTGATCGCGCATACGCGTGTGACAATATGTCGCCCCCGTATTCCGGGGTGAAACGAATGGTGTTTCTGACGCTGCTAGCCACGGCTCGAATGGTGATATTGACGACGCGCATGCAGGAAGTCTTGCGAGGCAATCGTCTTTCGCATCAGGATCTAATCCGATTCTTTGAGCATCAGCTCAAGATGAAGATTAGAACTGATAGGAAACGATTGCATTCGACAGTCTTCAACGAAAGGTGGGTAAAAGAGGCGAGCTTGGTTCGTTTGAACGGGGCTAGCCTTGATTTTCTTTTCTAGGTCAATCTAAGTCACATCGGGGTGGATTCCTGTGGAACCCTCCCCCAGGTTAGGTTAGACAAGCTTAAGTGTACCTAGTTAATGTGAGTAAGTGTTGTTCCCGGCCTGTTTCCTGGCTATCTTTTTAGTTATGATCCAAGTCGAGATTCCCAACCTCCCCAGTTTGTTTTGGCCCCACCTTTCATCTCGACTAGGTCAGCCATTGATTTCCCCATGTCCTTAGCGAGAGTGTTTCTTGATTCTGTCCTCTGGGCAGAATACAGCGGCCTCTCTATTTTGAGGGTTGGACGGGCCCTACTAACACGAATTATGTTTAGTTTAAATATTCGTTGAGTTTTTAGTTTGTTATTGGGTTCATCTCCCTCCCCACTTTCATCTTTTCATTATTAGAATTTTACTGTATGTTATTATCATCAAAATTTTTATGGTGTGGGGCGCGTTTTTGTAGGTTCCCCAGGTGTGGATGTGGTATTATGGTGGATGAAGGTTTGAATGGCGACGGATGAGTTCTTGTGGTGAATGGGTTAATTGTAATGTATGAATGGGTCGCGAATCTGATCAGCTAGGTATAGGATAGTAAGTTATGACCAGCCTTTACCCCTCCCTTTTCGGCCTTGTGCCACATTTGTTGTATTCCAACAAAAAATAAAATGTCCAATGCCAACCAAAGATGACCAGAACAGAAGGAAGAACTACGCTCTGCTACTTTATCGAGATATACACTGTTAACCTGAACTACGCTTTCCTACTGTCTTCGAAATATTCACTACCAACCTCTGGATTCTATACTCAAAGACTACCGTCATCATGAACAACAAGCGGCCCCTCTTATTATTGAGGAGTACACGGGTTCTGCTAACATTTAAAAAATCTTTTTAGTTTCTGTGTTTTGTGAAATTCTAGTTTGCTTTTTAGGCTCATCCTTCCACCTCATATTATAACATCGCTATATTTTTGTATATAATTTTATCTAAAATTGTACATAAAGAATATTTTATGTCATGGGTGTATTGTAGTTTTCCTATGTATGTTAGGTATTTAGGTCTATGTAGGATTGAATGGAGACGGATAGATTCTTATGGTGAGTGATCTGAGTAGCTTGGCATAAAATAGTTGGTGTTGACCAGCTTCAACAGATTTACCTCTTTTTATGGCCTTGTGCTGTACTTACTCGATAATATACAACAGTGAAATCGAACTCAGTCCCAGGTTCGTGGCAATTCAAGAAGAGCTCTGTCTTTGTGCGGAGGCTGACAAGACCTCCGCCTTCGCGTGGAGGGTGACTCAGGCGAGGTTTTGCTTCGGATAGAGACTCGGCTGAGAAAAAACAGGCAAGTCTGATTCAGACGGTCCGCTGTCTGGCTTGCGACTGTCAAGACCTTTGCCTTAGGACTGTGGGTGAGACGGTAGGGGGTGTCTTCGGATAGAGACTTGACTGAGAAAAAATACAAGTTCTTTACCCGAGCCCGCTTTTGCGCGGGCTGGGTAAATTTTGATCAGTTACCCGCGTGGAAACGCTCGTCTTCCCCGCATAAAACTTGACCATGTGTCGCTTCTAGTCCGCCGTGGAGCGACCGGTAAATACACAGTTAGTCCCAGGCTCGCGACAAGACAAGAGAAGAGCTCTATCTTCGGGCAGCGTGTGACATGCTCTATCTTCGGGTGGAGGATGACTCAATCAGGATTCTGTTTCGGATAGAGACTCGGCTGAGAAGAACTGACAACATAGATATATTTTGACCAGTGACATGTCACTCCACAATTTCCTTTTTCTTGTTATTGTAAACGTCGTTTGACTCTATAGGTTCTTTCATATGCTGGGGTACTTCAAAACGTGTGCGATCATGGCACTCCACAATTTCCTTTCTCTTGTTACTGTAAACGTCGTTTGACTCTATAGGTTCTTTCATGTGCTGGGTTACTTCAAAACGTGTGCGATCATGGCACTCCACAATTTCCTTTCTCTTGTTACTGTAAACGTCGTTTGACTCTATAGGTTCTTTCATGTGCTGGGGTACTTCAAAACGTGTGCGATCATGGCTCTCCACAATTTCCTTTCTCTTGTTACTGTAAACGTCATTTGACTCTATAGGTTCTTTCATGTGCTGGGTTACTTCAAAACGTGTGCGATCATGGCACTCCACAATTTCCTTTCTCTTGTTACTGTAAACGTCGTTTGACTCTATAGGTTCTTTCATGTGCTGGGTTACTTCAAAACGTGTGCGATCATGGCACTCCACAATTTCCTTTCTCTTGTTACTGTAAACGTCGTTTGACTCTATAGGTTCTTTCATGTGCTGGGTTACTTCAAAACGTGTGCGATCATGGCTCTCCACAATTTCCTTTCTCTTGTTACTGTAAACATCGTTTGACTCTATAGGTTCTTTCATGTGCTGGGTTACTTCAAAACGTGTGCGATCATGGCACTCCACAATTTCCTTTCTCTTGTTACTGTAAACGTCGTTTGACTCTATAGGTTCTTTCATGTGCTGGGTTACTTCAAAACGTGTGCGATCATGGCTCTCCACAATTTCCTTTCTCTTGTTACTGTAAACATCGTTTGACTCTATAGGTTCTTTCATGTGCTGGGGTACTTCAAAACGTGTGCGATCATGGCTCTCCACAATTTCCTTTCTCTTGTTACTGTAAACGTCATTTGACTCTATAGGTTCTTTCATGTGCTGGGTTACTTCAAAACGTGTGCGATCATGGCTCTCCATAATTTTCTTTCTCTTGTTGCTCTATGCATCGTTTAGCTATTTAAACTCTCCTATATGTTCCATTTTCACATGTCGATTATGGCTCTCCACTATTTATTTTCCCTGTTGCACTAAACAACGTCTGACTTTAACTTTCATGTGCCGGATAACTTCAAGACGCGTACAATCATGATATGCCATAATGTCTTTTCTCTTGTTTCTTCTAAGCATTGTTTGACTCTATATTGTCTCCACTCTACCATCATCCAAATTTATTGACTAAGTTAGTCACTGATTTATACTGCTTCTCCTTCCTGCGAACTGTGATTCAATAAGAAACTTCATTATAGCATCATATAAATGAAGACCAGGGCTTCATATGCTTTTTTTATAGATTGCTACTAAAAGAAAGGATTGATATTAAAAATGTCTTTGAATCTGGATAGCAAATCTTTTAAGACTTCATGGCCATTTTGGCTTCGACATGAGCGTGGCATCATTGATAACGGCTCTGAATAAGAATTCGGAGAGACGGGTTTGAATTCCAGTTAGGATCATTGAATTCACTTACGCATAAATACACTTGGAAAAGATGTGAATCAATCTCCCTCAGGTATGGGTTAAACAGTAGGTTTTGTATCCAAAAAAGAAATCAATGTTATATCCGAAATGTTAATGCAGTATTTACTCGTAAAAGAACGGAATTCATCTTACAGCACAAAATATATTTCGGATTTAAATGACCCATATTGATGATAAGCCGAGATACTTCAAGGTGTTTGAAATCACGGCTCTCCAAGTCATGCCCTTCTGTCACTTATTGCTTTAAGTATAATTCGATTTTTAGATTCTAGCTTGCACCATGTGTGATCATAGATTTCCACCATATATTTTCTGCTGTTATACTAAGTCAACGTTTGACTCTTTTACACTTTTCAATGTGCCGGGATTCTCCAAGATATGGGTCCTAATATAACCGATAAAATTTGGATAAGCCGTGAAAAGCAAATTAATCAAGTACATGTTTTATGATGTCAAGGAAAACTCGTGGTCATTTTTGCAATGTCAACGAATACTCGTTGATATTTCGTAATGCTCGTTGTAGAAGAGACTTTGTAATCGCAGATACAACTCTAGTAACGCCGTTGAACAATACTGGTGTCAGACGCCTTCGAATAACATTCGCACTAAAAGTACTTGCTCGATAATAGTCGCTGGAATATTAATCACTGAACAATGATCCGAATAGTGATACACAAAATGATCAGTATAGGGAAATAGCATAGTGAATATAATAGAGAATAGTGATCCGTATAAGGATCAGTATAGGGAAATAGTATAGTGAATAGTGATACGTATAAGGATCAGTATAGGGAAATAGCATAGTGAATAGTGATCAGTATAAGGATCAGTATAGGGAAATAGCATAGTGAATATAATAGAGAATAGTGATCCGTATAAGGATCAGTATAGGGAAATAGCATAGTGAATATAATAGAGAATAGTGATCAGTATAAGGATCAGTATAGGGAAATAGCATAGTGAATATAATAGAGAATAGTGATCCGTATAAGGATCAGTATAGGGAAATAGCATAGTGAATATAATAGAGAATAGTGATCCGTATAAGGATCAGTATAGGGAAATAGCATAGTGAATATAATAGAGAATAGTGATCCGTATAAGGATCAGTATAGGGAAATAGCATTGTGAATATAATAGAGAATAGTGATCAGTATAAGGATCAGTATAGGGAAATAGCATAGTGAATATAATAGAGAATAGTGATCCGTATAAGGATCAGTATAGGGAAATAGCATAGTGAATATAATAGAGAATAGTGATCCGTATCAGGATCCGTATAGGGAAATAGCATAGTGAATATAATAGAGAATAGTGATCCGTATAAGGATCAGTATTGGGAAATAGCATAGTGAATATAATAGAGAATAGTGATCCGTATAAGGATCAGTATAGGGAAATAGCATAGTGAATATAATAGAGAATAGTGATCAGTATAAGGATCAGTATGGGGAAATAGCATAGTGAATATAATAGAGAATAGTGATCAGTATAAGGATCAGTATAGGGAAATAGCATAGTGAATATAATAGAGAATAGTGATCCGTATAAGGATCAGTATAGGGAAATAGCATAGTGAATATAATAGAGAATAGTGATCCGTATAAGGATCAGTATAGGGAAATAGCATAGTGAATATAATAGAGAATAGTGATCCGTATAAGGATCAGTATAGGGAAATAGCATAGTGAATATAATAGAGAATAGTGATCCGTATAAGGATCAGTATAGGGAAATAGCATAGTGAATATAATAGAGAATAGTGATACGTATAAGGATCAGTATAGGGAAATAGTATAGTGAATATAATAGAGAATAGTGATCCGTATAATGATAAGTATATGGAAATAGCATAGTGAATATAATAGAGAATAGTGATCCGTATAAGGATCAGTATAGGGAAATAGCATAGTGACGGCTGCCAGTTAGTACAGACGCAAAAGAGACCCCCGGGTCTCGCCTCTTTTGCGTCCATTTGGCTCTTTTCTCCCTTCGGCACTGTCTCCGTTCAATAGTTAGTCCTTTCGGCACCTTTTTCGCCATTTTGTCTATTCTACACTATGTCAGTGCCCGACAAAAAACATATCGGGACCCCTGCTGCGACGATATTTTCACAGTAACCCGAATAGAAATGATTACCCACGTTAAACTCGGCCTTGTGTCACATTTTTCCCTCGTGGGGCGGGGTTGTAAATGTTGCTGCATAGGACGGAAAATGAGAATGGATAGCAAAAGGTACCTTCCAAATGATAAGCAAAGTATTAGAAAATAAGCTTTACGGTCACATCACGTTGAAACACCGAAGTTAAGCAACGTTGAGTCTGATCTGTACTTCGATGGGTGACCGCTTGAGAATTTCAGCTGCTGTAAACTTGGATGTGCTGATGGTGTAATGAACGTTTGATCACATCACGGTAAAACAGCGATTGCCGTAGGTACACCCAAATTAAGCAACGTCGAGTCTGGTCAAAACTTCGATAGGTGACCGCTTCGGAATACCAAGTGCTCTAAGCTAGAATGTGTGCGTGGTGCATCACGTTGAAACACTGCTTCCCGTACGATCACCGAAGTTAAGCAACCTCGAGCCTGGTGAGTAGCTGAATGGGTGACTACTTGGGAATACCGAGTATTGTAGTTTTGGATGTGGGGATGGTTTAATGGATAATGACTCGAAATTTGAAATAGACGAGTAAAGTTCCAATTCCAGTCGGGTTCGTTATAATCACTTAAGTAAAAAAAATAAAATAAAATCGTTAAGATCTCTCCAAAATCCTGGCAATCTAAAAATATTTCCCGGCTTGAATTATTCTGCAAGCCGTAAAAATATATCAGTAAGTCAATTTGTATTTTAGATAGCATCGAACCCACGACCTGCTTTGTGAGAAAATAAACAGTTTTGTTTACAGCCAAACCAGAAGTACGATAGGATGTTGGGTGATTGGGGTTTATTGTATTTGGATGTGAGCGAAGAACTGGCTGCCTCCGCCGCAGAAAAGTTTGTTTACTAACATATAAAGATTATTCAGTGATCTTTTTTTTTTCTAGTGAAATTAATATTTTTCTCTACAAATATATCTTCGGGGCAAGACATTTATTTTACACTGACACACACACACACACACACACACACACACACACACACACACACACATACACACACACATATACTCGTTCATAACTTTTCATTATCTATCTATCTATCTATTTTATCTATCTATCTATCTATCTATCTATCTATCTATCTATCTATCTATGTTCATATATAGAGATGTCAGTCTTTTCATTATCTATCTATCTATCTATCTATCTATCTATCTATCTATCTATCTATCTATCTATCTATCCCCGTTCAAATCTGTCAGTCGTTTCATTATCTATCTATCTATCTATCTATCTATCTATCTATCTATCTATCTATCTATCTATCTATCCCCGTTCAAATCTGTCAGTCGTTTCATTATCTATCTATCTATCTATCTATCTATCTATCTATCTATCTATCTATCTATCTATCTCAGTCTGTCTATCTATCTATCTATCTATCTATCTATCTATCTATCTATCTATCTATCTATGTTCATATCTAGTCATGTCAGTCTTTTCATTATCTATCTATCTATCTATCTATCTATCCCCGTCTATAGCTATGTCAGCCTTTTTATTATCTATGTCAGTTTTTTCATAGATGATCCATATTTTCAACCTGTTGTACTGTTGCTTTGTTCAAAATAGCCGAGAATTAGGAAACTCTCACATATGGCCCGATGCCCTTGCTATTTACCTTGAGCTCCTTGATAAAATCCAAAGAAGAATCAGCAATATTATTGGTCCTGATCTGGTTGCTCAGTTCACTTTCCCATTGCCGTGAGGTTACCTCTCTTTATATTTTTTTTTAAATAAATACTTTCCTGTGAATTGTTCAAATGAGCTCTTCGCTATAGTACCTCGACTTTTTGAATTTAAGCAAAGTACTAGAGTTGGGTCGGAATCTCATCAATTTATTGTTAAACTAGCTGGATGTAGTCGTAAGTTCTATGGTAACAGTTTCTTTTCTCACACCTTTCGCTTTTGGAAGTCCCTTCCAGCATCATGTTTTCTCGCCAGCTGTAATCTTCAAAAATTTAAATGCAATGTCAATTGCTATCTAATATCCACCTGATTACAATCTTCACTTTCTGCTTATCATTAATGTTTCTGTTTGTAATTCTTCCACGCCCTGTAACCCCTTGTGTTTTAGTGGCTTAGGGTGATTTCGTTTAAAAAAGAATATATATATATATAGGGAGAGAAAGAGAGAGAGAGAGAGCGAGAGAAAGAGAAAGAGGAGAAAGAAAGAGTGACACAGACAGAAAGAGAGACATAGTGTCTTATGTTGAACAGAGAAATAGATAAATGAAGCGAGAGATATCCGAAAAGACTGAAATGAACTAATGATATGTGGAAAAATTATATATATATATATATATATATATATATATATATATATATAATTATTTATTTAAAAATTATAACATAAATATGTTATAAAATCACTACAAAAATGAGCCATTTTGTTTCAACATCTCCGGTGTCTTATCAAGTGATGATGTTGAATGTAGAACAATATATATATATATATATATATATATATATATATATATATATATATGTACCAGAACAATGTTAGTGAAATTACTTAGTAATTAGGAAAAAAAGTGCGCATTCCCTTATTTAGGAGTCCATCGGTCTAAGATGGTGTTACGTTTACACATGTGCCTGAAGGAGACGGTACGGTAATATTGTAACCATTTTAATATTTTTTTCTAAATATGGTTGTAGTTTCTCAGAATTTTTTGAGTCTAGTTTTTAAGTAAACATTCAACATATTTTTTAAATATTGATGACGATCTATTAATATTTAATATTTGTTGACATTGGAGATAAACTACGATAGTATTCACTTAAGAGAATCAAATGACACGTGGAATTTCTTAGATTTCATGCTACACCGTACTGATAATGACCTAAAACTAAGTGTTCACTGGAAATCCAATAATACAAATAAATTAAAATCCGGAATAATTATAAGATGCTCTTTGGGAGCACTCTGAATTTGTAGACGTCAATATTTATACGAAGCTCCACCAGTACACTAATTATTTCATATCCAATGTGAAACAAAAGGCTTTTAAAATATCTCTGTAGTAAGGTTGACGTTGTTTAAAATAGCCGAGAATTAGGAAAGCCCGAATTATAGCATCGAAGGAACAGAAATCTATGTAGAGGAAACAAAGAAGAAAATGTTTACTAAATACTCCTACATAGAACGGAAAGCCATAAGCAAATCAAATACTAGTCAAAACCTACTCTAACGTGGGTACTTGCCACATATATAAGTAGGAGCAGTCCATTGTAACAGTACTAGGGAAGAGCAGGTTGTAAATTTTGGCCTAATCTACAACAATTTCAGAATCAAAGTGTGAACCATTTTGACAAACCCAACAAATCAAAATATAATATTCTACCCACCAAATCTAGAACAATCACAATTGAAACCTAATTATGCAAACCTGAGATCATTTTTTATTTAAATTACGTCTATAACAATAAAAGATGCAATTAATGCAAAAAACAATAATAACAAGCTAAACCTTGTAGGGGGAAGTGACACAATCAACTGTAAGAATTGCTACAATGAAGACAGACGTGGAAAGACCAACGAATTTAAATCAAATATTTTATGCAAAGAAGATGAAAAACAGACGCTGAATTAGTGGCTCATCGTCATGAGTCTGACTTTAATATCGATTTCAATAATTATCGAAGATATTTGTTGTAATTTTGTCTTTGTATAAAATCGCCGATTATTAGTAAGGCCGTATTTAGAACAGAAGACTAGACGGAGGAAAAAAAGTAGAGGTTTCTTAAATACTCATGCATAGGAGATCAAAATAGTGGAGAATTAGAAAGGCCGTAGATAGAGAGGCTATCAAAGGAACAGAAGACTAGACAGAGGGAAAAAGAAGAGGTTTATTAAATACTCATACATAAGAGTTCAAAATAGCTGTGAAATAGGAAGGCCGGATTGAAGAAAGTATCAAAGGAACAGAAGACCAGACAGAGGGAAACAAAGAAGAGGTTTATTAATTACTCATATATTGGAGATCAAAATAGTCGAGAATTACAGAGGCCGTAATAAGAGAGATCCTCAAAGGAACAGAAGACAAGACAGAAGAAAACAAAGAAAAAGAGGTTTATTAAATACTCATATATAGTAGTTCAAAATAGCCAAGAAATAGGAAGGCCGTAATTAGAAAGAGTATCAAAGGGACAGACGACTAGACAGAAGAAAACAAAGAAAAAGAGGTTTATAAATACTCATATATAGGAGTTCAAAATGGCTGCGAATTAGGAAGGCCGTATTTAGAGAGAGTATCAAAGGAACAGAAGCCTAAACAGAGGAAACAAAGAAGAGGCTTATTAAATACTCATAAATAGGAGTTCAAAATAGCCGAGAATTAGGAAGGCCGTATTTAGAGAGAGTATCAAAGGAACAGAAGACTAGGTAGAATAAAGCGAAGGAGATGTTTATTAAATACGTATATATATGAGTACAAAATAGTCGAGACATCGGAAACAATTAAGAGATTTATGAAATACTCATACATAGGTGTTGCAAATAGCTGAGTATTAAGAAGGCGATAGTTAGAGAGAAGGAATTATATTCGAAAATCTAAAATTCCAGCCTCCCTCTCTTTCGTGCGCATGTGTAGTTACATTAATGTAATCATCACTAATATTATAGTCCTGATGAAATAATAATGAACGAAACGTGTTTCCCAATACATATATATATATTCCGTTGATATTTCCGTTGATATATCCGTTGGGATTTAAATGTATGAGTGTATGTATTTTACTAGTATGTATAAGTCAATTTTATTTGCTTGTATGTACGTCTATGTTCACTTACTAATATGCATTTTGTATGTACGTATATTTTGGCATTTCTTTTATATCGGATGAATGTGTCATATATGTGTATTTATACGCGTATATCTGATGCTATGCTATAGCGGTGTGGTTAGATCGTTCTCTTTCTGACCACGAGAGCCGGGTTCGAATCTCATCTTGGTCGATTTGTCAGGAAGGAGGCAACCTGATATTATTGGTCTAGACCCTTTGGACACAAGTGATTGACGGAACCCTTGGCGCGAAGTCACCAAGTCAAAGGTCATCGTGACAGAGAGTTTGAGAGGGCTGGCCTTGTTGAGAATGCTGATCACGCGAGATAACGCGTTCTCTAAGGTCTGCTCAGCAACTGTATAAACTATTGCAGTTGGCACCGTGGGTGTTGGAAAAACACAGAATATGCGCCTGAACAGGTGTCTGTAATAGGATTTAGCTAGCCACGGGTATTTTTACGTATATTTTTCATTTATTTCAAATCGCACTTATGCGGATGTATTTGCAATTACGTGAATCATAGGTATGTGTATACGTATATCTGTGATGTAATTATATTCAGTCAGTCAGGGAAGAGCCATACGTGATACACACTTAGGCGATCATTTATCTTTCGATACATGACTGACGAAGCAGATTTTCTTTTCTCGCGCTAGGTGGGCGTCTCATAGACCATCAAAGGCTAGAGAACCCGGTCTGTCCTGCTATTTATCCATACCAGGGGGAGAAGAAGAGGATTCTTACCTTCTCCAAGGGTAATAGCACGTAAGTGAATGTAATGGATTCGACTGGAATTCGAACTCGGCTCTACGATTCCTCAATCCGGGCCGCTATCCATTACTACACCATGCCTCCCTCTAGTGTATAATTTTAAGTTAAGATATGTATATATATATATATACTGGAAGTTATATATGCACATGCGTATGGATATATATATATATATATATATATATATATATATATATATATATATATATATATATATATATATTCACATATGTAGGCATATATATATATATATATATATATATATATATATATATACACACACATATATGATTATTTGCATGTGCACATAAGTATATACTTACATATATATATATATATATATATGTATATATCTGTGCATATGCATATATATATATATAGGTGTATATATATGTATATATAGATACATAGATGTATATATAGGTGTGTATATATTTATAGGTGTATATATGTGGACATATATGCATATATATTATGAATAGATGTGTGTGATTGTACATTTATCTCTGTAAATGTATGAATATTTTTACATTAATTCTTAAGTATATCTATGTAAATTGCGATACGCTGTACTATATGGGCGTGTGTGTGTGTGTGTGTGTGTGTGTGTGTGTAAATAAATAGAAAAATAGGAAAAAAAACGTTAGGTAAGTAAACAGAAAACTTCAATATTATTATTAAAATTAAATTGTATTAATGTATCAAGCTGCGTTTCATCCTCAAGGGATTTTTATATGTAGCGACGGAATCATATTTTAAAAAAATAATTATATATATATATATATATATATATATATATATATATATATATATATATATATATATATATATATATATATATGTTAGCTCAAATACTAATATTCCATGGTTATAATTTATTACATTGGAATCGTAATCCCGATCCTATTCATCTATATATATATATATATATATATATATATATATATATATATATATATATATATATATATACCGGAAGTTATATTTTCCAATTTCTTTTTGAATTTGTAGGTCTGATGAATTGGATCGTGATTACGATTCCAATGTAATAAATTTTAACCATGGAATATTAGTATTTGAGATTTTCATGATATTCTTACTCTGTCCTGGACATTGAGTTCTACCTGGATTCTATCGTCTTGGAAATTTATTTTATGTATATATATATATATTGACGATGAATATTATCTATCTCTCTATCTCTCTCTCTCTCACTATATATATATATATATATATATATATATATATATATATATATATATATATATATATATATATATATATATAAAAGTGAACATAGAAGTCAACACTTAGAGGCGACAGTCTGTTTCATGTTAGATGCAATCGTCAGGCCACGAGTGCTGTTATTTTTCTTGGCTATTTCATCTGTCGCCTCTAAGTGTTGACTTCTATGTTCAAAATGTGCCGAGAAAAATAACAGCACTCGTGGCCTGACAATTGCATCTAGCATGAAACAGACTGTCGCCTCTAAGTGTTGACTTCTATGTTCACTTTTATATTTACACACGCTCTATCTCTGATTTTGAGCACTTTATCCCATAAATATAGCAAACATTAAGACTATAATTGTTTATATATATATATATATATATATATATATATATATATATATATATATATATATATATATATATATATATATATATATATATATATATATATATATATATATATATATATATATATATATACCCAAGTGTGGGATTGGTATATACGGAGTAAATTCCAATAACCAACAATTATTATTCTTAAAAGAGTGCTCAATACAGAGTAGAGCAGATATAATCATTTATTTGAATATTACAACATAAATATGTTATAAAATCACTACAAAAATATTTAAGTTGTAATATTCAAATAGATGATTATGTATATATATATATATATATTAAAAACGACTGGCAAGGTGCTTTTATTTAGTTTTTTATATAATTTCTCGTGCGATCTAATAAAGTTTTTCTTTTCAGAGGATAAATTATATAAAAATTGTCCGAATGTTCTTTTTTTCCGAGGGCTTTCGGCTATACATTTAGCCATTATCAAGGATTATATTTCAACTGTTAGAATTAGAAATAGTTTGTTATGTGTATGTTTTATAAAGTGATTCATTTTTTTGTTTCAAAACACGGCCAAGATATTATGTCCATGTTCAAAGTTAATATTATTAAGTGTTGGTTTGTTTATTTTTATAAGTAAGGCTTCCATTATTTTTAGCCTTTTTTTGCAAGTGGATGATGCTATTATATTAGTGTTGTCGACAAGTATATTCCGAATAGTGTCCGGTAGGTCTCCATGAATATTTAAATGAGATCTAATTGACCTATTGTCAGAAAAAGGCTAAAAATAATGGAAGCCTTACTTATAAAATTAAACAAACCAACCCTTAATAATATTAACTTTGAACATGGACATAATATCTTGACCGTGTTTTAAACAAAAAAATGAATCACTTTATAAAACACACACAAACTATTTCTAATTATAACAGTTGAAATATAATCCTTGATAATGGCTAAATGTATAGCCGAAAGCGCTCGGAAAAGAACATTCGGACAATTTTTATATAATTTATCCTCTGAAAAAAAAAACTTTATTAGATCGCACGAGAAATTATATAAAAAACTAAATAAAAGCACCTTGTCAGTCGTTTTTAATGAAATGTGCTTGAAAGAAGGATTGCTGCCTAAATACACAAATATATATATATATATATATATATACATATATATATATATATATATATATATATATATATATATATATATATTTCTGTAAACGTATGTATTATATTTGTAGCTAAATATTCGATGTGTATATTTGTATTAAAATTAGATTGAAATTTTTCTATTTGGAGCTATGAAATTAAGTATATATATATATATATATATATATATATATATATATATATATATATGTGTGTGTGTGTGTGTGTGTGTTTGTGTGTGTGTGTGTGTGTGTGTCTGTGTGTGTGTGTGTGAATATACATCATATCCAACGTCGATAGCACGCCTCGGACTTTCATGCAATCTTGCAATCCTTTGGTGCTAATTGTCTTCTGGCCGTGAATAGATTCACGTTCATATAATTAATAACTCTGTTACATGACATTGTATTTATAACACCTGAGAAAGAAATCTATTTATATATACGTGTAAGTATGCGTATATGTATATTTTCATTATGTCCATACCAATATATATATATAGAGAGAGAGAAAGATATATATATATATGTCATGTCTATCTTCCTGCGTTAATATCAACCTTATTCTTTGCATCGATGTCTATCTGTCTCTGTCAGTTCACATCTATCTATCTATCTATCTATCTATCTATTTTTCATTCTCTCTCTCTCTCTCTCTCTCTCTCTCTCTCTTTCTCAGTTTGTTACTTACCTCACTTTGTTCATATCTATCCATCTATATCTCTATCTAAACTTTTACAATTTCTCGATCTTGCAGTTGCTCAATAACATCATTTCGCTTTTGCTACACGTGGCGTTTTTGCCGTAATTTTAGAAAATCTATCATTTTTCCCCTGGCCTTGTGCCCGACTAAACGAAATACGACGAACGAAAATACACCAGCATGTCTATTGTTTTTCGTCTGCCTCTTCATTTTTTTGCTGTAATATATGTATATATATATATATATATATATATATATATATATATATATATATATATATATATATATATATATATATATAATGATAGTGGAGGAGTCCTCTAATTTAGGGTTGTGGATAAAATAATACACACACCCATATATATACATATATATATATATATATATATATATATATATATATATATATATATATATATATATATGTGTTTGTATTACTCTGTGTTTGTCGGTGTGTGTGTGTGTGTGTGTGTGTGTGTGTGTATGTGTGTATTATTTTATTTTATTACCCACAGCCATCATCATTATTACAGCTATCTTTAAGTAGGAGATAGAAATATACATGAGAATAACAGTTTGGTTAGTAGTGATGAAAAAATGTACATTTATTTTATATAAATATATATATATATATCCATACACTAATATTCCATGGTTATAATTTATTACATTGGAATCCAATTCATAAGACCTACAAATTCAAAAAAACGTTTTTGATTTTATAGGTTTGATGATTTGGATCGTAATTACATTATATTAGTGTTTGAGCCTTTTATATTATATTCTTACTCTGTCCGAGACATGGTGTTCTATCCTCTGGCGACAGTTTTTTTCATGCTAGATGCAATCGTCGGGCCACGACGATTGCATCTAGCATGAAACAGACTGTCGCCTCTAAGATTTGACTTCTATGTTCACTTTTATATTTACACACGCTCTATCTCTGATAGTGGGCACTTTATCCCATAAATATAGTACACTTTAAGTCTATATTTCTTCACACACACACACACACACACACACACACACACACACACACATATATATATATATATATATATATATATATATATATATATATATATATATATATATATATATATATAGTACATCAAAAATAGTTATACAAACTCTGGGTTCGTTTTCTTCATGCCAAATCACGGACAAATATTTATCTTTCGTTTTTGAGTTACTAAGTTTAAAGAAAGGTAGATGGTGCTCTGTTGCCGTGACGACTAAGTTACATTTGTCATTCGTGTACATTTATTACAAGTCTGTCTTTAAGATTGAAGTTGTGTATTAGTGAGTTAATTGAGAAATGTTCTGTTTAAATATGGCATAATATTCATATAGTGGGCAGACAGAGAGGATTTTTACATACAGCCAAGTGAATGGTAATGGACCCGAGGCTGCACGGCTGTATCAGATTGTGTTTCTAAACCGAGGGTAGACGAGTCATCCAGTCTTTGCTGCTGTTTATCGTTGCTGAGACAGAATCTGTGGCAACACAGACTATAGATTGAAGAAGACTGAAATTCGTTCGTACGTCTGACCACGAAGAACATATTCTAGAGATTTATATCCACATTTATATTTATATATATAATAATAGCTGGGCACTTGTATTCGAGGACACGCCTCTAATATGGCGGCTAGCCAATCCCAAACTCAGACACTCGCTCAGGCTCATTTGAGTTTGTTCAACACCCACAGGGCCCCACCTGTGGTTTATACTGAAACTATTCTGAGCAGACCTTAGTTACAGTTTCTGGGAGAGAGCATGTCATCTAGCGTGATAAACAATCTGCTCCAGGCCAGCGCACTCAAACCCTCAGTCACGATGACTTGTGATTCGTGCTAGCACAGCAATCGACGGCCCACCAAGGTTTCAGTCTACCAAATTTCAATCACAAGGCATGCGTCAAACCATAGTATGATGGTTTTCACGCACTTTCCAAAGGTACCGCACGCTGGCATCACCCCCTACAGACGTGGCTCTCATTGTCAGGAAGCGAACGTTCTAACCACTCGGCAACGCGTCCATATATATATATATATATATATATATATATATATATATATATATATATATATATATATAATATTATAATAATATTTTTAGTTTTTAAAAATATGATTCCCTCGCTACATAAGAGTTCTCATGTTTCAAAAGCGAGAGCCGAGACATAACTTAAAACTCTACATAACTTAAAAAATTATGTTAGGGGTCTCGGCTCTCGCTTTTGAAACATGAGAACTCTTATGTAGCGGAGGAATCATATTTTTAAAAACTAAAAATATTATTATAATATAAGCTCTACTTCTGTATGGAGCACGGTCCTTTTGAAAATAAAGCTAAATACTAAGGAACACCGGATTATCTACCTAACGTGTTCTTTCCTATTTCAATGCACACCTGCATACATATATACACACACACACACACACACACACACACACACACACACACACACACACACACATATATATATATATATATATATATATATATATATATATATATATATATATGATAATTGGACGAAACGCGTCGGCAGCTATTACAGTTTTCCTATTGTCATTTATATTTATAAATATTGGCTTTTCTACAGGTCAACCCTGAAAAATCTTCATATCTTCACACACACACACACACACACACACACACACACATATATATATATATATATATATTGGTTCACACGCGTACAATAGCATGGATCCATTCAGATATCGAACGACATACATATATATATATGCGTGCGTGTCGGTAGGTGTGTGTTTTATATTTCTTTTCCACCATGTAGCTTTTACAGAAAGACGACGAAGACAGAGAATAAAACTTCCCACGTTTATCTAAAGTACATTTATTTTACACTTGTAATAAACTTACCTATTTTTAGAGTTTGCACGAAAGATTATCACATGTTTATTAGCGAAGCCAGACAATTATTTTTAAGCACACAACCCCTGCATATATATATATATATATATATATATATATATATATATATATATATATATATATATATTACGAAATGGACAAAGTCCGACAATTATTTAAGACATTTTTTATGTTTATACGTTCTTTTTATAGATACAAATATTTAACTAAATGCTCTGTTTTTATAATAAACAGTTTTAACAATATTTACCGGCCTAAATGTCCGAGAAATGTTCATACAAAATATGCGTCCTCCGACAGGAATCGAACCTGTATCCTGTACGGAACTGTCATATAGTCTGACGTGCCTTAACCGATTTGTCCATTTCATAATGTATGACGTCATTTGTTTACATTTGGATAAACATTGAGCAGATATGAATGTACGT